>OX638383.1:18984247-19314508 GCA_951813785.1 Criorhina ranunculi
GCCAAACACCGATGTTCTGTCATGAATTTTTGACGAACTACACGCCTATGGGTTTAAAGTACATCATCAATGTAATGATACATTGTAATATATGTTTAAAGTAATGAATCGTAATATATAGCGCAGATGATGGCGCCATAGATCTACGCTTAAGGGATGTTGCTTTCGACCATCATGCATAATACGGTGTGGACACACCGCTCACATGGAGAAGTGGACTTCCATATTCCGCTACTGCTGAGTTGACATGGACGTTTACAGAAATATCTCTATAGATTTCAGTTCAATAACTGTTTTACGAAGAGGGCAAGGCAGATCTGAAGCATGTGTACATTTTATGCCCAAGATTTCTATCCCAAAGAGAAATACTGCAAAGATAGCTCATAAAAGCAACAACAAATATTGTTGGACACATGCTAGGTTAGGTTGAAGTGCCTACCAGCTAAAACTAGCACACTTACACGAATGATTGTGATACCACAGGGATCTTGGGAAAATTATCTTCATTAAACTAATAAGAGCTTCTGACAAAGCGATTGAGGTTTCTGAGATCTGTGTTTATCAGATCACCTGCAATTATAGAAGAATTTTCCCAAGTGAAGATTTATTTTGCAGGAGAGAGCTGGGTAGCTACAAAGAAGGCTAAGAATAGTTTCCTCCACCTCTTTGTCCATGTAAAATGGTTTGAAAATACAAGTCTTGTTGCATGCTTGTCTATTAGACAGTGTCCCGTGATGACACCTATTACGGTGCTGATAAGAAATCTGTTGAGAGAAATTATCTTCCTAGACATTTTATACCACTTGTCCACCTAAAATTTGTCGCATCTAGCTTAAATTAAAGTTTACATGTAGCGATCGGTATACCCAGGAAATATGGATATAGTTATTCCCCATCTGGAGAGTTTGTCTGCTTTTAACTTTCCTTGCTCCGGCACCCAACAAAGGAGCAGTTCAAAAACAAGTAAATGAATAGAAAGTGGTTTTAGTGAGTAATAATAGTCTTGCACTTGCTGAGTACCTTGAAACGTAGAAATACATACGTAAAAGCAAACCCAATAGATTTATGTAGAAAGCAAGAAAATCTCCCTCTGTTATGAGGATGTGAGGATACATCTCATTTCCCATTCGGCACTGCCGAGGCCACAACTATTAAGATTCCATAAAAAGCATTTCTTTCAGGATATAGGACACGCTTCTGGTTTATAGATATCTGAATAATTCGATCGGAATCCTAAGACCTTTCAAGAATGGGTTAATCTGTCCGTAAAAATGGCTTTCTATGTTTCTATAGCCCAAACAATCCGTTGAGACTGTTAGAACTTTCAACTCATTTACTTCAAATATATCACGTACCCCCGTTAGGCACTTGCTCTATCCAACTTCCCTTTGTAACCCAATTTAAGGGATACACTCGCTTGTCAAATAATTTACAAATAACAATTAATTCCAATTACAATCAAGTTTATGCATGCAACTTTCAGTGTCCTGTTTTATGTTCAAATCTAAGGTCCACTCCTCCTACTCTTTCTGGTGAACCGAAATGAATCCTATGTTCACAAATATTATAACAACGCCCTGTGCATTAAAATGACACTGAAAGCCCATAAATTCCGAGACAGCAACAGCAGTAAGCCGTAGCACTCGTTTATTACAACCCACCGGGCCCACCGACCGCCCGACACAATGGTGGTGTGTGTATCGCATAAGGCTCATATCAATAAATTGATATCGAATGCGTATTAAGTGCATTAATGGAACATACACTTTCCATTGGCAATGGAGGGGACATGGTGCATTTGCCAAAATCCATGAGATGCATAATATCCTTTTCGCTTATTCCTGTTCGCCCTCTGAATAGCCCACAAATTCATTGACATATACGGAGAAATTTAATTTATAATAATTGCCTCATAATTTATAGACTTCGAAATACATACATATGTATGCGTCCTGTGTGTGTAGAGCGGATGTGTATTGAAGGACGACAGATGGAAATCAATTTGAAATTTGAAATCATTTCATGTGTGCCAATATGTAAAATGCACGGTACGAGTATGTGCAGTGCATTTGTTTGTTATGTTGAAAGCCATGAAACACTAATTTTTCCAGGCTCGTTCTCCTGAGAGGGAGGTTAGTACTGCTTTTAATCAGGACATTGATAGAAATTTTCCGTTTTTTTATTTTTATTTTTGATTACACCGTTCTGCTTTCGAGGTTTGATTTGAGTGGGACACAAAGTTGTTTGATTACAAATTTTATTGGGTCACTATAGGGATCAATCAGCATTGTCCTTTTTTTGTAATTGTATTGGTTACAATAAAGTAATAAGGATACAAAGAATTTACAATTGAACACACAAAATTTGCAATTTATCTTTGAAATGAGTGAATGTATTTTAGCTCTTTGAAAACATTATTCATGGCACTGCAAGCCAATTTGTTTACAAAACAATGTGTTCCTTACGGGAAGATCAACAGTCATCAATTTAACGGAATTCGTGCCAAGAACTCTGTGCACTTTGGAGAATATCGTTGTCGTTGCGAAAGACTTTTAACCGCGGTTCATTATATGGATTAAATTGTACCTTGTTGATCTTGGCGAGGTGTAGTCATATTTAGGTCTTCATTATCCGACCTTATTACAGTCACCTCGGGAGTCGCTCGTGGTAGCCATCCCAGACCGCTAATCTTTATCCTTTTCATTAATGAGGCCGCGTATCATCAGACGCATATCATCCCCTGTTGACTCCCATCTTCTGTAGGAAGACTTGAACAGTTTCTCTACCTGGTTTCAGAATAATATCCCGTAAGCGCCTTCCCCCAGCCCCTAGAGATTTCTTCATTGGCAACGAGCTTGTACCCTTAATCACTTCAGCCCGTGATTATGATTATTGCCAACTCTGCACTTGGCTTTGTCAAATGGTGGTCAAAATAAATTTCGGATTCATACGTTACAAAATCTCTCTATACTATCTTCGCAAAACCTCTCCACGAGTATGCTTCCCAGGTATGGTCGCTCCATCACGTTGTCCATTCTATGAGCATTGAAGAAGTCCGGCGCAGGTGAATTCATGCGGGAGTCGACTCTCTCAAAATTATAATTGTGCTCGTCACTAGAAGAAAATGTATCTCAACATTTTAGAACCCTTGCGTGGACCTGGACATCATTGATCTGATATGTACTTATAAGTCAGAAGATAGTAAAAAAGGATTGCTTTCTATGCATGTAAAAAGATTCTCGGCAATACATGGAGCTTCAAACCTTAGGTCGTAGATTGCCTCCTCTCAATTATCTGGCAAAAAGCACTTGAAAGATCAACGTTAACAGCGATCCTGAAGGTAATGCAAAATCTGATCCCAGTAAACATCCACTGCAGCAAAGTGGTAAAATGGGCCCTCAGACTAAGGCAAAATATTAAGACTGTGCAGTCAACATTAACAAAATCTAAGCTGTGCAAACGAACTTTGAACAAGACATCGAAGTCAACTCGCTGTTTATTTGCTGAGTGCCACGACATAAAGGTACGTCAGGAAATGAGGCGGTTGAACTTGCGATTAAAGGGTCGGTACTAGACCCCATTTATATCCTATCCTTTGTAAGGACGCCGATTAAAACCTTAATGGAGAAGTTCAAACGGAAGCAAAATCAGGATTAAAATGCGATGATTGTCATCTAGACACACCTCATGAAACTTTTTCAAAAGGAAATTCTGTCCCGCACTTGTCACCAGAAGATTGAGTGCTTTTAGTAGTAGCTTCGATTTTAAGAAGCTGCTTGGATTCCTATTCCTTCCTACGTAGACGGTCCCTTTTCAGGTTCGATACCTATTTTCGCCGCTTCCGTCTCAATACTCACTTACGCTAGTGACATCACATTGCATTCTTTCGATTATGTATGCGAGTTATTGGACGGCCTTTTGAAAGATTGTGCCTCTGGTGTTGGCCAGAGGTCTCGGTAAGGTCTATACCGACTTTGATGGAGCAGCGTGGATTCTCCATTGTCATCCTGCATAATCGGACGAGTTTGGTAGGGATGTCAAAACTAGACAATGCTCTGTATAGCTCGTATCTATAAATGCTGTCCTATGCGGCCAATAAAACCAAATACCAGCCTGAAATCGAAGACCTTATACGAGAAAAGAGGAGAGCGCGCAGGATATGCCAACAATCCCGCGCTCCCCCGGACAAAACTTATCTGGACCATCTTTGCAACAAGCTAAAAGATGTGCTGCAGGAGCTAAGAAATCGCGAGACTTCTACTTACCTCGAGAGCTTGATTGCTGATAAGAGTTCAAACTACTCACTATGGAAAGCCTTGAAGTCCATAAGGAAACCCCTTAATACGCTCGCCACCAATAAGGAAAGCTAACGGCGAATAAGTAAAAGGAGACAAAAAGAAAGCGAACTTATTTGCCGAGCATTAAGAAGAAACGTTCAAGCCGTTCGACGGACTACCATTGACCGAAGATCGCAGCACCAGACAACTCTTAAGAAAAAGCCGTATCCCTGTCCGAACTTCGAATGACAATAAGAAAGTTGAAAAACAACAAGGCTCCAAAATATGACTTAATCACTGGCGAAATTTTGAAGGAGCTACCGAAAAAAGCGTTAGTAAAGCTGCTCCACATTATAAATGCTTCTTTCAGACTTTTATATGTTCCAAGGCAATGGAAAGTTGCCGAAGTAATTATGGTTTCGAAACCGGGGAAATCTGCAAACGACAAGAAAACGTATAGATCCATTTCGCTACTGCCGATAATATCTAAGGTCTTCGAGAAATTTTTACTAAAACGATTACAACCAGTAATTGAAGAAAGACGATTGATTCCGGATTATCAATTCGGTTTTCGGGTGAAACATTTCACAATCGAGCAGGTGTATCGAATAACGAACGAAATTGAAAGAGCTCTAGAAGAGAAAAAGATATGCTCTAGCGTTTTTCTCGACGTATCGCAAGCTTTCGACAGAGTTTGGCACGAAGGCCTAAAGTATAAACTAAGGGTAATCTTACCAGAAAAATTGTACAGACTGTTTCGTGTTAAACACGGGACTGAATACTCGAAATTCAAAGAAATCCACGCCGGTGTTCCACAAGGTAGAGTTCTCGGTCCAATCCTGTTCTTGCTCTACACAAGAGATATACCACAAGACGAAGAGACCGTCGTAGCGACGTTCGCAGACGATACGGCTATTCTCTATTCTCGCAACGGATGTGTCAGTTGAATCATCAACAGGAAAACTACACCGGGCTCTTAACAAAGTATGCGAGTGGACAAAGACCTGGCAAATCGTCCTTAACCAGACCAAGTCAACACATGTCAACTTTACGTACAAAAAGGTAACCAACTTACCTATTTCCATTAACTCGGTAAAAAATACCGTACGAGGCAAAATACCTAGGAATGACTCTAGACGCAAAACTCAAGTGGAAGTCACACGTTAAAAAGAAGCACGACGAACTCGAGATCGGACTTAGAGAAATGTATTGGCTACTCGGAAGATACTCGACGCTAAGCAAATACAACAAACTGCTGGACGGACGGTATACAACTTTGGGGTTGTACCAACCCAAGCAATGTAGTTCTATTACAAACATTCTAAAACAAAACGCTAAGAGCAATCGTGAATGCGCCGTGGTATGTAAGGAATAGCGATATTAACAGAGACTTAGGAATTGTTACAGTGAGGGACGAAGTAACAAACTTTGCTCGCAAACTTTACTCTCGTCTTCATGTTCACTGCAATAACGAAATAATCCGTACTCTGGAAGTGACAAACTTCGAGCGCCGATTACAAGGAACAAGACCGTTCGACCTAGCGACGTAAGGAAAATCGCTTGTAATGACGGTATTAGTAGGTACCATCGCTGGAAAGCTACCTACCCGGCCTAGGATGCGTGCGCTTGCCCGTACTCATCGTCAAACCAGGGGCTTCATTGGTAGAACCGATCAGTAAAGACAAATTTCGCTTCTCCTCCCAGCAGAAGGAGGAGAACAGAAAATCAAATAACCTATGGGTTCAGAGTGGATGACCTGTTCAAAGCGGATTCTTGTCGTTACCTCGCTGGAAAATTAGAAAGTGATGCTAAAGAAAAAGTACATTAATAGTACTTCAACCGTGCACAAGTGTAAAAAGGATGCCAAAGAAGCTTCAACTTTGTCCAACCAGTTTTTAGATATCTATGTTCTTATGTGCGTAGCTTTAAACTTAATTATACTCACTCAAAATAAATTGCGTTGGATTCGAAACACTCACCTGAAAATAAAAGAAAATTTAACATTAGTAGATACATTAATACAAGATCTTGAGTTTCTGTAAAATGTTTATAAAAAGATTCGAAGAGACAAAGGACGATAGGTGTGTATTATAAATGTGTTATAAGTATGCCATCGAATCTGTGGAAAAAACTGGGGAGAATATACTAGCTATACACCCTAAATATCATATGCTGGCGATATGCTACTTAAATAGTGCTTCAATGAAAACTTGTCAATGTGCAGTTATCCCACTGGATCTAGAATTTTTTATGAATCGACTTGTCAGCCATGCTCAACATTGGTTTACATTCTACGCACAGATCTTTACCTTAAATTAATATGCGAGACTTAATTTTACATCTTGAGCTGCCTGTTAACAAATCCAAGCTAGTTCTGGAAGCCCTCACGGCACTCTGCGAACCAGCAAGGAACAATCTAGTCATATTTCACTAGATTCCGGTCCAAAGCGATTTTGTTGGAAACTAAGAAAGAGCTGACTCACTGTTCCATCGGCTCTGAACTTTTCGATGTGAAGATAGCTCAATTCAAATGTGAAGCAGTCTGGTTAATCTGTCAAGTTGATTACTGGGTTGATAAGTGCGGTGCGATTTAATTTCTTTTTATTTATAATTTGAATGATTAATTCTTAAAAAAAAAACTGGTATAAAACATTGTTTTGAATGGTGTAAACAAAAAAAAACTTGAAATAGTAACGATCAAGTATCTCGAAGTGCGCAAAATGCAAAGCAGCAATTCGGGAGCAGTAAGGTTTATCACTGTAATATAAAATGCTCAGGTTTGGATGAATATTCCAGTGGTGTCATAGGTTCTAACAACAGAGTGAAATTCATATGTGAAGAGTGTATGCTTTATATACATAATGTGGATTTGGTAGTCAAGGAGATGCAAGAAAGTGTAGAAATGAACACAAAATATTTGAGGGAATACAAAGATGAATTTGAAAGATCGCTGAGACAAAACGAAGGGGAAATAATAACACAACTGGAGGCAATTGAAAACAGATACATACAAAGACTAGGGGAAATGAAAAGGAGCCAACAAGTATGTGAAAAAGGTATTATGGAGATGGAAAAAATTTGCAATGTGGCTGAAAATTTTAAACAAGAAGGTGAACGTTTATGCAGTGAAATGAGAAAAAGTAACACAAGTGTATGCAATGAAGTGGGAAAAATTGTCGGCAGTAAACAATCTATGGCGGGAAGTCAAATGACATATGCGGAAAGTGTCAAAAAGGCGAATGACAGATGTCAAGAAAAAGTGCTGCCAAAAATGCGTAAAGAGTTGCCCCTAATTATAAAACCAAAGGAGAAACAAAAGTGCAATAAAACAAAAGAGGACTTGAATAGAAAAGTAGACCCTAAGGATTTTAAAATCTCAAACATCCAAAGCTCTCACAGTGGAATAATAGTTATAGAGAGTGAAGGTTCGGATGAGAGAAATAAGATTAAAAGCGCAATTGAAGAAAATATGGGAGACGATTATGAAATGAAAGTGCCTACTAAAATAAAACCAAGAATTCATATATCCAATATGAAGTTTAGAATGGAAGAAAACGAGTTTATTGGAAAAATTAGGAAACAAAATAATATAATTACAAATAGTGAATTAAAATTAGTTAGATATTTTGAAAAGAAAACAAACAATATGGTAAAATACAATGCAATCGTTGAAATTGATGCTGACTCATTTCCTAAAGTAATTGAATTGGGAAAACTTAACGTTGGGTGGGAACGCTGTAAAGTATTCGATGGTGTAGAGATAATGCGATGTTTGAAATGTAAAGGGTTTAACCATAAATCATCAGAATGTAAGAATAAGGAGGAGACTTGCTTAAAGTGCCTGGAAAATCATAGAACAAATGAGTGCAATAAGGAAACTATAATAAAGTGCATAAATTGCAGCCGTGCAAGCGAAAAATTGAATATGGGGCTTGATGACAAACACTCGACACTAAGCAGGTATTGCCCAGTGTATTTAAATAAACTAGAAGTCAAGAAGAAAAGAATCGGATACTAGCAGCTAAAAACAATAAGTGGGATCTATTTGAATATCCAAGGTCTTTCTGGTAACTTTGCAGTTTTAGAGGAGTTAGCGCAGAAAAATAAATTTGATTTTATAATACTAAGTGAAACACACATCACGGCGGATATCAAGGAAAAGGAATATAAGCTAGCAAACTATAAGGCGTTCAACTGTGCATCGAATTCAAGGCATACAGGGGGAGTAATTATTTATGTGCATAGAAGCATGAAATCAGTTAAGATTGAAGAAATATCGGTTGACTATAAAATGTGGATATTAATGATTAATATTAAGAGTCAAAATGAATGTTGGAATGTTGTTGGTGTGTATCGTTCAGATAAAATAAGTGTTTCGGAATTTAATACAACTCTTATGCCTAGTTTCACAGTGTGAGTTTAAACTTGAGTTTAACTAAACTAACTACTACTAAATCGTTCGGTTTCACACTGTATTTTTAAACTCAGTTTGTCTAAACGAAGTTTATAACACTATTGTGAATTACACTGATGTATTTGATTCACAGTATTTGAATTAAATGTCAAACTGAAAATTATTTTGAATTTTTCCTGTTACGGTGTTTGCTTTCGAGTAAAAGTCACTTAGAATAGACAAAAGAGAGACAATGGAGGAAGCAAAAATATAATAATATTAATCAAAAGAAAAGGAGTACTCATTTTTCCGATAGCGAAAAGGAAAATTTAATGAATTTAGTGGTAAAATTCAAAGGCACAATTGAAAATAAAAAAAACTGATAGGATTCATTGGACGGAGAAAAATGCAGCATGGGATGCTATCGAAAAGCAAAGTCAATAAAAACTTGATTTCGGCTGATAATGAATTGTTCCTTGAAGTAAAACATTTTCTTTTCATATAAATCAAATTACATGTACATATGTTTTATTTTCTGAGTTACCAGTTAGTTGCATTTTAAATTTTTGGACGTATTTACTCCAAAACAGTATACGCTGATTGTTGGGATATGCGAAATCTGTTAAAGAAGTCCATATCATCCCAAAAATAAAAGTGATTTGTCCTGCAGCGAAATTCTCTTTATCGGCTTACGTTAACCAGGATATTATAATATTCTTCATCACTTCTATCATCAGAATCATTATTTGCACTTGAAAACATAATTTTACACACTATTTATTAATATTTTCGAAGAAAAACATAATTTGACATTGCACAACAATAGCAGTCATAACCGCATTTTTAACTTAAACGAACTTTAAACGGTAGAATCGAGTCGTTTAACTTAAACCGAACATGAAACTCAGTTTAGAGTTTAAACGAACACTGTAAAACCAAACATTTGGTTGAACTTTAGTTTAAACCATAAACTGAGTTCAAACTCGCACTGTGAAACTGGGCATTAGTGAATTCATAGAAAGTAACATGAGTTTTAATGAAAATGTCTGTGTGGCTGGGGACTTTAATATAGACTATAGCGTGGATAGTACTATGAAGCGTAAATTCGACGCGGAGATTTTAAACAAATTTGGTCTACGACAACTAGTAACAGAAAACACGAGAAATACAAGTTCGACGTCTACACTAATATACTATGTTCTAGGTGATCATATCTCGAACATGGAAGTGGAAATTAAGAAAAAATGGATAGTATCAGATCATGAAACAATTAAAATAGAATTGCATGTTAATAAAAAGAAAACCCAACTACAGTCTATAAAATATGTGAAATACGATAAAACAAAATTTTTTGACAAAATTAAGAAGCAGAAATTTTGGGAAAAACAGATGTTTAGAGATAAAAAACAGTTATATTCAGAACAAAATCGAAGAGAAAGCAGGCAATCAGAAAGCGATGTGGAAAACAATCAAAAAGTATGTATTATCTGAAGTGCACCAAGAATTATCTGAAATTGAAGTGAATAATGTAAAAGTAAGCAACAATGTGGACATCTCTAACAAATTAAATGAATTCTTTGTCGATAGCATTATGGAAATAAATGGTAGTATACCCTATATGCAATACAATGACAATATAGCAGTAAATGTTTTCAAATTAAGGGAAATCAATACAGCTGAAATGGAACAATCAATTAAAAGTATGAAAAACAAAAATGACTTTAATGGCCTAAATGTTAACATTATTTTGGACTGTAAGGAAGATATTTTCCCTGTATTAATAAATATAATAAACACATCGTTGATGGAAGGTGTGTTCCCTAACTCATGGAAGGAATCGATTGTGGTCCCAGTGGAAAAAGAAAAAAATGCAAAAAAAACCGGAGCAATTTCGTCCTATCAACATGATGCCCATCTATGAAAAAATCCTGGAGAAAGTTGTGTGCATACAACTGGAGAGTTTCCTCACTGATAATGGAATACTTTGCGAAGAACAATCAGGATTTCGTAAAGGACACTCAACGGAAACAGCGTTAGCGTGGGTACTTAGTGAGTGGAAACGCGAAATGGACTCTGGCAACTTGGTATTGGCACTTTTTCTAGACCTAAAGCGAGCTTTCGAGACTGTTGATAGAACCATCTTATTAAACAAATTATATAAATACGGAATACGGCAGAAGGAGCTTCAATGGTTTAAATCTTTCCTGACTGCAAGGACTCAAAGGTTGAAGCTAGGCGAAGTCTACTCATCGGCTAAACCAGTAAACTTGGGGGTTCCCCAAGGAACAATTTTGGGCGTTATTTTATTTTTGTTATATGTGAATGATATGAAAGCCTGTCTTAAATTTTCAAAGAGTTCTCTGTTCGCCGATGATACGTTAATTTACATTGTGGGAAAAAACTTGAAGCTCTGTGAAAACAACATTAATGCTGATGCTGAAAATTTATTTATGTGGTTATGTAAAAATAAGCTTAAATTGAATGTTTTAAAAACCAAGAGTATGTGTATTGGTGCTAGTAGACAATAAGCTATCTTTTAATAGTCACGCGGATTATATACAGTCAGTCGCAAAATTGAGCGTACGCCTAGACGATTCGCAATACTTTAATGCGTTTAAAATCCTAAAATATATTATTATAACAAAATAGTTTTGTAGATTAAAAGTTTATACCTCAATAATCAATAAAACCAAAAAAAAAATTCATAAAAATTTTTATTTTAATTTTTAATATTAAGAAAACAAAAAAGTACTTCATTTCAGTGACACAAAATTGAGCGTACACTCCCAATTTAGTTTTTACAAAACTTAGAAATGCATTTAAAAAAAAAAAATTAATACTTGGTGTGGGCTCCCTTAGCATCTATTACTGCTCGTAACCGACGAGGCATGGAATCTACTAACTTTTTGGTAAACGATTGCGGTATATCGTTCCAAACTGCCTGTATAGTCGTTTTCAGCTCATTTTTGTTCCTGGGAGTAATATTTTTAAGCCTGTTCTTCACCTCACTCCACAGATTCTCAATTGGATTGAGATCAGGGGACTGAGGTGGAGTTTTGAGTTTCCTAGGAGCATTATACAGCAACCATTCTCGAACGACATGCGATGTATGCTTCGGATCGTTGTCCTGCTGAAAGTAGAACTCCGGAGCTAAATTCAACTTCCTTGCTGATTCCGCCATATTCCGCCGTAAAATATCCAGATATTTCATTTTGTCCATCGTGGTGTCTATAAATTCGAAGTTTCCGAGTCCACTGGCCGCCATAGAGCCCCACATCATTACGTTACCACCTCCGTGTTTAACGGTTGGACAAATGTTTTGCTTTTTAAGCTCTGTGTTGGGCTTTCTCCACACAATTTGTCTTCCATCTGATCCAAATAAGTTAATTTTTGTTTCATCCGTGAACAAAACATTCTCCCAAAAACTTTGAGGCAAATTTATATGTTCTTTTGCGAACTTTAGACGCTTTATTTGGTTGACCTTAGAGATGTATGGTTTTTTTCGGGCGTTTCTCCCATTTACGTCATTTTTTCGTTAAACACGGCGGATAGTTTCTATGGATACTGGCTTCTCAATTCTTGTAGACACATCAGACGTTAATTTTTTAACACTGGTTCTCGGATTACAAGTCATTGTACGAACTATAAATCGTTCATCGTGTTGAGATAACTTCTTTTTTCTGCCTCTACCAGTCTTATTTATGAGAGTTCCTTCTGTTTTCCACTTTTTAACGACCTTCTGAACTGTGGAATGTGTGCGTCCAACAATTTTACCGATTTCACGTAAGGATTTCCCTTCATTGGACAACTTAACAATTATTTGCCTTACAGAAATATCAGTCTGCTTTCTTTTGTCACCCATTTTTACAACGCAATTAAAAAATAGAATTTAAAATGACCGATTCAACTCCATATGTATTACAAATGAAACCAGTAACGCTTTTTTCTAGTTGTCATATCAAGTAACGGTATCTTTCCACGAGAAAAACTTATATTTATAGGGTGTACGCTCAATTTTGTGTGACTGAAATGAAGTACTTTTTTGTTTTCTTAATATTAAAAATTAAAATAAAAATTTTTATGAATTTTTTTTTGGTTTTATAAATTATAGAAGGATAAACTTGTAATCTACAAAACTATTTTGTTATAATAATATATTTTAAGATTTTAAACGTATTAAAGTATGACGAATCGTCTAGGTGTTCGCTCAATTTTGGGAGTGACGGTATGTGGTAAGATATCAAAAAAAATAAACTTCTTGTATAGAATAAGAAAGAGAATTTCAAAGAAATGTGCAATATGCATATATAGTTCCATTATTTTGACTCATGTTGACTATTGCTCGTCAATTTTATTTTTATGTAATGTAGGAAAACTCGACAACCTACAAATATTGCAGAATCGAGTAATGAGATGTGTATTACAACGCCCTCTAAGAACACATATTAGTGATATGCTAAATGAATTGAAATGGATGTGCGTTAAAGATAGACTAAGATTCAATTTATTAACTTTTATATTTAAAATAAAAAATGGACTGTTCCCCATTTACTTGCAGCGAAACTTGCAATATGTAGGTAACTATTACAATCTAAGGAATGTTGGTGATTTTAGGCTACCTCTTTATAGACGAACTAGTTCGCAAAATAATATTTTATACAAAGGCACCCAAATGTTCAATAATTTAGATGTAAATATCAAAATGGAAACAAATTTATCTAGATTTAAGAAGCAAATCGCACTGCAAGTTGTTATTTTTTTGATATATTTGTAAAATGGATTTTAAAAGTTTTTTTTAACTAATAGAGAATTAAATTAAGTCTGGTAGAACAAGCATGCTCCAAGACAAAGGAATCTTGGAACAATCTAACTGGAATAATCAGAGGGCTTCTGCTTTATGGCTGCTGAAAAAACCTCTACACATCAAAAACTCCTCATTAGAAACACGCTGTCTGAAGACTGAAGAAATCTATCTTCACGATGTAACAGAATGCCCAACCATCCCACATCGCAGAAAGCTAAGCCACACAGAGACAATAAGTGATTTCTTTGTCGCCTTTTGAGTATAAGAAAACTGCTTTAGAATCATCAAGGCATGGCACATAACAATTCTCAAAGAAACCGCGGCACTAATCTCATGAAATTTTGAAAAGTTAAGGTTGCCGAAAGAGATCTATAGACAAGTAGAGGAAGGTAATCGAGCTCCCAAAGAAAGATTTTTAAACATAGTTTGAGAATTCGAGGGGCATTTGCATTGTTTCTACAGTTCGCCAAGACAATAGACAAAATAACTCTTGAACGAACTGAAAGACATCTGAAAAGCGCTCTCTATAATAAACCATATCAAAATTGCACACCCAATAAAAATAATCACCGAGCAGTGCTTATTTATTTATGATGAGAGTCTTGGGTGGAGATGATCCTCAATCAACAAGTCTCAAACCAAGTTGATTGAAGTTCTTTCAATTTGTTGCCGTCACCTTAGGCAAGGTTTTCCTCTACGTTGCTGTTCGCTCTTAATTTTTATATTTTGAATCTTTGTTGTCGCTGAAGAGCCCATACCGATAATGGTAAGGTTTTCCTTAATATTTAATATCTATGTAAACGGACAGAATATCAACCGAAGAATTTTTCTCTCAAAACCAACGAGTGCGACCTTATCCACTTTCGACAAAGGCGCATAGGCACCAAAGAGCCTTACTTGTATGTATAGTCACCGAAAATGTTCGGAACCGGAGAGGCCCTAAAGATTCTTAATTAAATCTGAGTAAATAGAATAGCGCAGCCTAAAAATCCAAAATCCATAACTATTTCGTAGGGTGATATTTTGTCTGCGACGTTGGTTTTGGGTGTTCAGGACGGAACTCGAAGAAAGGTGGTCAACATCAAATTAAAATGAACGAAATGTTTAGAAGACTCATGGCTCTGTAATTAGCTCATTTCAGTGGGTTTACACTAGCCGTGTTTTTTTTGATAGCTGTATACCCAGCCCAGTAAGATTTTACACACAAAGCAATAACAACACACCAAGTGGGGATAAATTTCCCAGTAGCAGCAAGTGAGGATAGAACTACATGAGTTGACCACCAGACCTCGAAAAATCTCATAAATTAGCCTTTAGCCGATCGTATTTGTTGCTTTTCCTCGGTTTTGACATTTGCAAACTGTCAAACGAAGAAAAAGAAATCGAGCCGCAAACCAATTGGTTGGTGCGGCTGCTACTGTGGATGAAGTGAGTATAGATCGTTTTTTTGACTGAAGTGAGTATAATTATCAAAAAAACACGGCTACTGGGATACTTTCGTTGGTGTGTGCTTCTTAACAACTCATCTTTCGCTGCTTTCAATAGTTCGGCAGCAAGGCTATCAACTGCAGCTGCTTTATAAGACTCAAATATAAATACTGATATAAGACTCAAATATAAATACTGATATCCTCATGATTACAATTGTGACCCTTAAATCATTTTTAGAACATAGTGCTTTACAGCTCTGGATTACTGTCTTCCGGTTCATTACGACTTTTACAAAATTGTAAGTCTCCTGCAAGAGTGTCCAGTTCTTATCAAATGAGACATACACGTCACTGAACCTGCTCTTCATGAACTTTAAAACATTCCATATTTATGACGCAGAGGGAAACACAGGATTTTATTTCTATCTCCTTAATACAGCAGGATATCTTAAATGTGATGCCTTCATACAAGAAAAAACAATTGACAGCGATCACGTTTTACTAAATAAGCCTCCTACGTGAGTGTTCTATTTCCGAACCGAATAAACAGCATTGCAACAACGCCAAATTCACTCTGACGTATGAGTTACTTATTTCCTCAGAGAGAGAGAGAGAGAGAGAGAAACACAAAATGGAAAAGTGAGTTGATTTGCAATAATAACGTCAAATATTTTCCACTACAGTAGGATGCACCACAATAACTTCCATCTAGCGACCATTTACGACACAATAAAGCTTGCTGCTTGTGTGCTTCTTATATTACCCAACACAACAGTTTTACCACCCACTACTGACAGGATAACACCAACAATAACAACAAAAAGTCCACCTAAGCCTCCTTGATAGTAATTACAACAAATAAAGTAATTATCCACGTGTAAGACGTATTTTCATGCTAAAGGGTAATTTTCAGCAATAAATGGCTGAAGCTCGCGATAATTGAAACTAAAAACTTTATTAGTTTTAATATTTACGTTTGCGTCCGCTTCTGTGTGTGTATACAAACACAATTCGGTGTGTGAAAGTGTGTGTATACCCACGTATAATGGGAAAGAAAACGCGTTCATCAGAATTGACTGTACAACTGCGGTTGTGTTATCCGAATGAGGGTGCTTACGGTGTGTGCTGGCGTGTGCAGGCACTCATATGGTGATAATGGCGTTTTAAAGTACCACCCTTAGGTGATATCCCGAGCAATGGGTGGCCTGTCCGGCCAACTGGGAGGAGGACTTCGATGAATTTTAATTAGTTTAATTATAGAACGGATGTGTGAATTGTTTATAATTCAAACAGGATTTGCGGTATAGCCTTTTCTATTCAATTTAAACGGAGCACACACATAAAGCTGGTAAGGGTATCAAATTTATCTATCAGATAACGAGGTAATTTAATACAAAACTAGAGCGTGTATATTAAGTCTACACCATGTAATGAAATTTCGAGCGACATTTGCGAAGAAATGCGGCACAACCTTACCAACCACGTATTGGATATCGGGAATTGTTTTTGGTTTGAAATTTCACAAAACCTCACAGAAAAAAGTTAGGTCTTATTGCACGATCTTGCTGGCCAATTGATATCAGCTCTTGGCGGGAGAACATGGATTGGAAATTGCTGCCGCAACAGGTTGCGCCGTCCTGTTAGAATCACATACAATCAAGATCCATACCGATCAATTGAGGCTCAAAAAACTAGGATATCATTGTGTAGTAATGCCTGCCACCACTGAATTTCTGGAGTTATATGAACAAAATATGATCTAATGACTCCACCTATCTAAAAACCTTCATAACGAGGATGCATTAGTCTCTCATAGATCCCTCAAAGATTCATTGTGCCCCCAATCAGACAAGCGCATCTCATTACTGAAGATGATGTTCTTCACACGCCCATTCGTCAGTTTTTTTTTTTTTATAATAAGCGCGCGCTAAAGGGGATATGGCTACCGTTAAACTAAACTAGAGCACGGGCATTAGGGAATTTTATAAGCATAATGTTTCTGGTCTTCTATTTTTATTGGCTCTAAGGAGCTTGTCAATCCCAAAAAGACAAGGCACTCTAGCAAAAAGAAGTCACAGATGCAAGCAGCGCTTTCCCGGATGCTGCCAAATATTGGTGGGTTTGGAGGATAATGCTTTCCAGAGTGGTCAGTTCAATTCTTCTATTCGTTCCTCCGGTCTGGACGGAGACACTTATAAGGAAGGAAATAAGAAAGAAGCTTTCACCAGCATCTATGCTCCCCGCAATCAGAGCATTAAGCGATTTTCGAACAATTTCGGACGAAGCAACCCCGGTTACATAGTCCAAATATTCCCCATCGGCACTTTCGCCAAACAGGGTTTACCTTAGGTGAACCGTGGACCCGAAAAGAGGGCATCGTTACTAGGAGGGTAAAAACAGAAGAAAGGGCAACATCTGCAGCATTGTGACAAGCAAGATGGGACCCACAAACTGATTTCCACTATGGATGTCTGGACAAACAAACCACGTAGAGACTGGAACTACTACTTTACGCAGTTCCTGTTCGGGTACGGTGGCTACCGAAAATAACTTCGCAGAGATGGCACAGTATTAGTCCCGAGGGAAGAGTGGTGGAAGAGTGCAGAGTACCATAATGCCCGCGAACCGCGCATGCCAACTAATATGGACTACTAGTATCTATAAAGATTCCATACTGTAAAATTGATTTATAATTCGGGTGGGAAAAACGGCACAATACATCTGAACATCATTTGACCAACAGTGGGAGTCTTTTGTCGAAAGCAAAGACTTGACACTCGATTTGGTTGTGTCCTGCTTCCGTGAGAGCTTATTTGTACACTTGGACATCGATGTCACGGGAATGGACGCAATTTGGTCCTTCATCCAAATGCTCTATTTGTACTTGTAGACAAATATAAATTTTCTTTCAATGGTTTTCTACGGTGACTTTGTGCAGCTTGGAAATCTTCATAACGACAACATCATCCCAGGACGCTAGAGCTGTCTAATTGAGTTTCGCCTTCAAGATTCATAATGCCGGACCTTATGAATCTGATGAACTTCTGAATCACAGGATAGATTACACATTTTTTCTGACGCCGTAGCATGGAGATCAAACACAGATATTATGTTTTATATCGACAGCAAGGCTGCGACCAGATTTCTTTTGTTCAACAGCACAATGTTACACTCTGTTGGGTTCCAAGTGATTACGACATTCCAAGAAATTTTGCTGACACACACCGATGCCTTGTTTGTCAAAGGCTAATTATAGATGAATACATCTAGACAATTGCCACCACGACGGGCTTATTTGGCCTACCTTCGATCTTAAGAGATCGAAACCATTATTTCGGGTCAAAAAGGACTGCATTCTAGGTAGACAAGCTCAGCGTTTGAGCACAGTATGCATTGCATACCATGGAACGATTGCTGCAGGTGTTGCAGAGATGAGGAATTGTGAGAATCCACCGTACACTTCTTCTTGCCAATATTGGAAAAGCATTTTTCTAGCATGGCCGATCTTGGAGACGCCGACGACACTGCGGAACGCATCCTATGTGTTTGTTCTGCCTGTCCTTCAGGTGATATTTTGGGGCTAATGTGTCGAGTGCTGGTAATCTAAGCACCTTATCACTAAAGCTCTAACTTAACTTTCTTAGAAAGGCGAAAACTACACAGTAAAAGGGTTGCATCTGCATAGATAAGAGTTTTCAATCTAAGCACTCGCTGTTCCAACTTGCAAGTCATGCAAAGAAAATATAAAAAAACAAAGCTCCACCTTGGGTATTCAAGAATAAATATTGCGGTTATTACATAAATCGTATCGCAAACTTCTTAATTTATACTAGCCAACTGTTGCAGTTGTCTAACCTGAACTATAGCTTATGCTGCAGATGCAGTTGTTTTAGGTTCTAGACAATGACAGAGGGAATACTAATAAGTTATAAGCTTTGTGTTTGTTGTTTCTTTATAACGAACAGCAAGTTTCATTACGCAATCAGGTGCTCAATTTCCATTTCAATGAATATTGCGATACGCATTGTAATCGGAGAGTTATTTTCAAACAACACATGTATTTGCTTCGAAGAAATAAGAAATATTAAGTGTGATTATTTGACTTATATTTTTATAATTTATAAGCGCATGTTTGATCCATAATTTCATGCTCACTTCTGGTCTTTAAGTCTAAGCATTGAAGCAATAACCATTCTTAACAGCAATTTTTAAAACATATTTTTAGAGTGAAGAGCCCTTTATCGCATACCCAAAACAAAAATTTAAGCTTTTAGCAACATTGTAGCCCGAGCTAGGGGCCTAGAAATGCAGCTAAACTTGACATTCCGCAAAGTCTTCAAAAGGTTATATCGACTAACAAGAGACAAGACCCACAAGAAACGCAACTCCAAATGAGTTTGGTGACACAAACTTGAGTATTATTATTATTATTATTCATTCTTTATTAACATTCATTAAATGTACAATAAAGAAAAAAAAAACAAAAGAAAAGTTAACATGGCAATGTGCCGTCTGTCGAGAATTGACATTACGTTAAAATTCAATACTTATGAAAATAGATAATAAAGTGGAGCATAGCTAAACCAGAGTAAAAAATGATGTACAAAACATACAAAGGCAACGTAACAAATTACTGAAGCTGTTACGATAATTCAAGGCATGATTACAAAACCGAAAAAGCAGATTCCATCCCAGAGTTCCATTAAAGAGTTGTTTGGTTTCCTCAAGTGTAAGAGACACTTAAGAGAAATACAGTAAACGCAGCTCGAGTAAAATTGGGCAAACTGCGACAAAGTGAAAGATATCTTCAGCCTCATTGCGATTACAAAGTGTGCAAATGGAGTGAATGTCTGGTCTATGAGGCCTATAGTTAAGACTTAAAAGCTCGGTTCTCGCCTTAAATATTAGGCTTATTTGGTCGATTTTCAGGTCTCTATTAAAATAATTATTGGGACCCAGAGAGTGGTCTAGAGATTTATAAATTAGCCTCGATGAAGAAGTTTGGGCCCTGCGAACAAATTCTTCGTACTTTACATCTTCGATTTTTTTTATACAAGCGTAGAGTTTATTTTCAAACTCATTAACATTAGCCTGTGAGAGGCCGAGTGTAATGTTATGCGAGGAAGCAAGCTCATCCCAGTCTTTGAAGGGCGATAAGTAACATTGGAGTGCAAACTTCATTAACCGCTTCTGGAGATTATCGTTTGACCTACGCATCACTTTAATTATGTAGTCGGCATTAGCTTTAAGGTTTTGCGGATGTTTTTGAGAAAGACCGGACCCGACGTGAATGGTATAGGTTGGAGTTGTGGATGGGAGTTTAAAAATGCGCTTGAAGAAAAAGCGTTGGACAATTTCGCACTCGTCGAAGAATTGATAGCCATAGACTTGATTAGCATAGCAGAGGCATGCGTTTATGGTAGCATTAAATACCTTAAATTTCGAAGAACTATCAATTTGTTTGTTTGCAAAGAAGCTTCTCAACATGAGGTTTATAGCCGTTTTAGCCACCACGCACTTCTCATGAATATGTGGGCGCAGGTCAAGGTTTGAAGACATGAGAAGACCTAAATATTTAAACTGATTGACTACTTCAATTGGCTCACCCTCCAAAGACCAGCTCTCTCTCGGTGATCTACCTCGTGAGGGGCCAAAAACCATAACCTTGGACTTGGAGGTGTTGATTTTGAGATCCCATAGATCGCAGTAGCCTCTTAATTTATTTATTTGCAGCAGAAGAGTATGTTATGTGGGCTTTCAGCCAGAATAACTAGGTCATCAGCATACAACAGAACCTTAACCTCAAACTTGAGTATATCAACACGAGATGTTGACTTTGCTGCACCATCTACATATATGAGTGTCAAGTGCGAGGTTGAAGTATCTTAATCACATAGCCAATCAAATAATGATCAGGCAATCGGAACAGACTCAATGACTTTGCAGTTCTGGCTTGGGTTAGCTAAGACGCAGGTATTGAAGCGGACAAAAAGACAAACAGCCTGCCAAAGTAATGGTCAGCATTTGAAATTCTTCTTCTCGAACTAATTGCTGCCCTAGGTAAATGAATGATGGTGGTTATGATTAATAAGTAGGACGCCTATAAACATCTAAGAAGGTGGCAACTAGGCATGATGTGGGGAATGCTCAATTGGGTAATAGCGTTGTTCATAGGACATGGAAAGTACAAGTATTATTTGAAGAAATTGAGAATGAAGTCAGCAGGCCGAGTCTAGATATGTATATAAAATGTAGATTATACATATGCCAATGGCTTCAAATCCACCGGATTAGCCACATATTTTCCAAACGAATGCTAGTATTGACACGAAGAACTTGCATATGTTACAACAGGATTATGGGAACAAGAACTGGTCAGTCTAGGTAAATAGTGCTCCATAATCCAAACAGATGTCTTATGGCATCCTGATCAAGTGTCGTAGCTCCTTTCGAGTGCTGATTGCACTGCATTGCTTTTCCTGATTTTGGACGAAATACTGCACGATAGTTTTAACATTCATAGAGTGCTACACAAGGTCTAGGTATCAATAAAAAAAAAGGACATTCGAATTTAATATAACCCTAATTAGGGGCTTAGTCTATCTTAGCTCCCTCCTTAACTCAGATAATGACACCAGCGCTGAGATCAAACTCTCATAACTAGAGTAACTATAAAAGACGCTGATCATTATAAGTAGTCGAGTTTTATGGTGCCGAGGCATAGGCCTATCGAGAGTGGATAAGGTTTTCTCGGTCGTTTCGACGGAAAAATTCTCTGGGTGATCTTCGGTGAATCAATACAACGACGAGCTATATGGACGTTCAGCGACATCAACTTAGTCAAAAAAAAGTCCAAATATAACGACTAAGATGCCTGTGACATACATATATAAGTACGTAGATTTGACAGATTTCTATGCTCCAGCCCAAGAGTCTTAGGAAGTGCACCTCAACCAACTTGGTAAACGAAACTAGAGGCAGCCATCTACCAATTTGACTGATTGCAGGTTCTTCCCGAACGGGCTAAGACCGTTTACAACTCTTGATTACAATTCTGTGTTTCTGAAAAAGTAATTTCATTACAATTTTGACACATTTACCTTAAGAGTTCATTGCTCTACCATTCGTTGTTTTTATCGCAAGAAAATATGTCAGTCTCGACTAGGAGTGCATTGTTATAGCATTATTCTTCACTGCACATGGTTCAGGGTGCCATTTTTATATAAACATGGCAGATGAAAGCTGGGCACATTTGGATTGCACTACATATTCAAACAAAATGCTGAACATCTCCCACACACTCGTATGCATGGCTATGTGTGTTTGTATGCTCGAAAAAATAGGGTTACCGTTTACCCTGGTGCATGCATGCAATCTAAAGGATGTGTACACACACAGACACCCTCAAATACCTAAATCTCTTATAGTTCACCGATATTCACAAGTCCATTGCATGCAAATTGCGTTTAATATTTGAATTTGTGTAGAATAGAAGAAGAAGAAACGTTTTTTTTTGCAGTCTCCTGGTTCTGGAGAAATTCGGCTCCCTGCTTTTGGTGAAACACTTGAGTGGATGGTTTACGTAGTCGTGATTCCGGTGATTACGTTGTATTCTGGAAATAAGGATTTACGTAGACTCACACATGCATACATTAGAGTCCGCTGTGATTGTGTTTGATTATGCATGCAAGTGAATGACGCGAAGGATATCATCGTCGTCACATAACGTAAGCGATGAAACAATGGTAGCATTTTTTTGTCTTCCTTTCGTTCTTGCTTACGTTTATTTGCGAAAGTGTTACGTGAAGGGTAGTGGGGGATGTTTTCCCCCTTTTTTTCAGTTTTTCAATTATTTTAAGTGGCTACATTTATATGAAATGAAATATATGTACATATCTAGGAAGGAGCATCGAATGCGCAGACAATTTATTTTAGAGCCACCACTAGAGTGACACTATAGCAGAGATGGAAGGTGAATACAAAGAGTTAAGACTGCTTTTATTTTTATTTTTTGTTTCCCCATATCCAATTCGGTTGATACCTATCTAGTGCATTAACGTAAGTGGTTGTAAATCCTAGACTAAGGCTTTTATTATTGATTCAAAATCGAGCAGTTTGTTCTGATGTTCCTAGGCTGTAATCTAGGCATATTTCACAACTATTGAACATTTCAAGAAGACCTGCAAGTCAATGCTTACAAAATTCAGTTAACGCAGCAACTTAAGGAAAATCAAGAACCGGACGATGACTTTACCAAGAAACTTCATCTTTAGTGATGAAATGCGGCGTGACTAACGGATTTTTGAGTGATCTTTGATAGTTTTTGCCCTTTCTTAGTGCGTTGAATTATTAAGCGAACGAACACCAGTTCGAGCCTCAGCAAAACAACCAAAAAGTTATTCGCGGCACCACTTCTCGTATCGACAGGCAATAACAAACCTCTGTCAAACGATCTGTCATGAAAAAGCTTCTATAAGCGAAAAATATAACACATACAACATGATTGGTTTGCGAGAAGCTAGCTCCAGGCTCCCTATGAGCTGTCGCGCCAAATATTAAATTTTTTTTTGTCGATCCTTGAGACCCCACTGAATTCTCGACCTAGCACTATTTGGTATGGTTTTCGGACTGGAAGAAACACTTGATGCAGAAGCAAACTTCTGCTCTGGATCTTCCTTTTTTGATCACATCAATAACCTATAGATCCTAGTTGACCACTTTGATTACTGATCGCCATCAATTGCACATACATTTTGGTAAAGCATTCGACAGTGTCAACGGAGTTACATTACGCAAGAGAAAGACTATCAGAGGATCCCACTTAGGGATCTGACGAAAGCAGAAAGGATCTATATTCTGCTAGGCTTATTCTTTCTCTCAACTCTACATGTTGGGTTTAAATACCTCCATCTATCAACACCGGCAAACAACCGGGTAAGACGAAGCTACGGCGTATCATAGCGCTAATTGGGTTCTCCTTTGAACCGCCACCTCTACTTTTTTTCACCTCAAACATCTGGTTTATGCTGACGATGTATACTTACTTATGGACCTCCTCTAGATGATAGTGGGTATTAACGTGGTGCAAAAAATAAAATCTTCAACCTTTCAACGATATTATCATTGTAGATCCTCGTGCAAGCCCATAAACGCCATGCTGTGATTCTCAAGTACTTTAAATTACCGCATGCCAAATGAAAATGATTCTCATCAACACGGTGTAGGAATAAAAATAATGGAAGCTAAAACGAAGACTTTGTGCATTAATCCAGGGTTAAAAGAGTCCTAAAACTCTTAAACCAATCAGTAGCATAGTTACTGAAGACAATGGCATTGTAAAGGATTTATGAACAGGATTATAAAGGCACTATGTTTCAACAAGGTCTGGCGTTCTTCTACCTGGTGGCAAGATCAATATCTTAAAAGCTGTTCTTTTCTCAGTGCTTCTATTATATAAATTAACTATTTGTTTCCGACTTATTCGAAAAAAAACAATTATTCACTTTCTTGGATATCGACCGCTTTATTGTATGTCCGCTTATTAACTAACTTAATGACAATTCTCTACTTCACTATTTTTACTCTACCTTGCTAACTCAGCTAAATTTGATTTGCGCGTGGCGACTCATTATGGGATACCGGGTCCCGTTACACAATTCACCGGTTCAGTGTTATCATGCTGCGCGTGCACCGATGCACATTGACCTTGATGAGTGTGGGAAAATGAATTCAACTATTGGAGTGAAAAAATGGAATGGCTCGTGTTCCGTATGGGATATGTAACCTCTCCCCCGTTAAATTGAAAATTCTCCTGAATTTTATTTCGTTTCGGAATTTCGCTATCGCAATTTTTTATTGACAGTTTTAGCTTTTTATTTTTCTTCGTTAGGATTATTATTGAGACAATTATTACGATTATAATTATAAGCATAGTTGAGTTAGCAATGTATTGAATATTCTTATGAAATTTAAGTAATTTAATGTGTTCCAGGTTTACAAAATTTTTAACAACAATATCTTCGTAATTTAATTGTTTTGTAAAATTATAGGTTACATCTTCAGTATAGAAAAATCTGTCTGTGAATTCTAAATTATTGTTACTAAATGTTTCGTTTAATATTTCAATTGCACAATTGTTAATAGTGACCAAATAATTTCCATTTAATTTTATTTTTCTATCGTCACATTGGTTTATTATTTTTACGTTTTGCATATTCTTACAAATTATAGTACTATCATCTAATTTCTTGATTTCTGTTACTTTATTTTCTTTTATCTTACAATTATTTTCTGTAATACAATTATTTATTTGTTCTAATTCATCTTTGTATTGGATTTTATTATCGTACTTATATTTTATTCCATTAATTTCTACCATATATTGATCGTTTATTATTATTTCCATCATATTTTTTGTAGGTATTGCTGTAATTAGCTTATAGTCTACAAGTTTATACGAGTGTGGTATTTTTAATGCTAGGATCAATCTATCTTTATCATATTTCAATAGTCCTATCTTTACATTTTTCAATTTGTAGACATCTAGTTCTGTCTCTCTAATTTCTACTGCTGTTAACAGGCTCGGGTGTACTAATCCCTGCTTTACTAATGCTATGCTATCTAGAATTTGATCGAGTTTTTCTTCTAATATTTTTAACTTCAATATTTGATCTGTTTTTAGCTGTTGTAGTATAATTCGTTTTTCATTAGCTGTTAATTCTCCGTATGCTTGGCTTAATTGCTTCCTGTCAGTTTCTATGATATTTTTTAGACTAGTTATTGTTTCACTAAAATGAGAGTTAATTTCAATTTGCTTATTTAGGTTATTGATGGCGTTATCATTATTTTCTTCGACTACTTTCATATGATCTGTTATTTCTAGTCGGTCGTCGTCGTCCATGGTTCCGAATAACCATTTTTCTGCTGTTCCTATAAAATTCACTAGCCCTCTTTTCTGTCTAACGGTTTTCCCTGGTTCTATTGCTGTCATTTTCGCATATATCGTTTCTAGCTGCTTTCTTATTGTTGGGTCATTGCCTACATGTAGTCTTTGTATGTTGTCTTCGATGGAGTTAATGGTTTGTCTTAATTCGTTCGTATTTATAATGTGTACTATCGTTTTCGTGTCCTGTACTATCTCTGTTTGTCCCATGTTAATTTCGACGTATCCGTTGTCTGTTGTAATCCTATCAATCGTTAGCGTTGCTGTTGCTTGTCCCGTCGCTAGTATCGTCAGTATGAGAACCGCTGATGTCGTCACCTGCAAACATACGAGGTCTCTTAAGATTCATTGGATGTTCCCTATCTATTTGTTTTAATCTATACCTAGGTTCATTTTTATAATAGTTTCTTTTATAGTTCTTAACTGGAGCCACTTTTCTTTTTTCCTGATAACTTTCCCTATTCTGATTTAGTTTTTGAGTTCGTTTTTCTTTCTGTGTCTGTATGTTCTTAGCTAAACTTGCAAGATCTGCGAACATAGCTTCTTCAGGCGTCATCTTAATAGTGCAATGATATCTATTGTTATATTTCTTTACTGCTCTATGTACTCTTTGGATAAGTGTTAAGTCTACATTCCTCATAGCTACTAGTATTTCTTGTAACGTAGAATGGAACCTCTCTATGTCACTATTGCCTGTGTGGGTGTTGGGTTTGGTTAGGTGGAGTTCGACTTCCTGTTCTCTTAGAAATTCTTTCAAATGCTCTGATTTAAATTCATTGTCTGTTATGATTTTTGATGGTTTACCGAATTTGGAGAAATGCTCCTCTAGCGTTTCTATCTTTTTTGTCCAATTCCTGTTTGGCAAAAAGTAAGCATATGCTTTCTTTGTGAGCTTATCAATGAGAGTTAAGAATGGGTGTTTTCTAAAGTAATAGATATCCATATGAATAATTTCATTGGGCCTACTTGGCGTTTGACTAAGTTCGTATTTAAGTTTTATCGGTTTACGTTCGTATTTGGTTTCTAGGCATGTTTTGCAATTATTTATTATTCTGGTAATTTCTTTAATTAGATGGGGAAAGTATATTTCATTCTTCAAGCTGTGGTAAGTTTCAATTATCCCGCTATGGGCACTTTCTCGGGTGTGGTATAAAGAAATTTGTTTATGCGCTTCTTCCAATGTCTTTATTTCTCTTGCTCTTAACGTGGTTTTTATAAATTTAATTTGGTTGTTATGTCCGAAAAGTTCTATCAATAATTGTTGTATTTTGTTAAACTCATGATAGGAGAGTTCAGTATAGATCCCGATGAGGCCTGGTTTTATAAACCTTCTCAGTACGTCTGTCCAATAATCTTTTTCTTTTGTCATGTCGACGAATATTATGCGTCTATTGTGTAGTATTTCTATTTCCTTATCAGCGTCATTAGTTAGTATAATTTGTGTTTTGTACTTATTTACGATTGTTTCTTTTATTTGAATGTGGTCCAGTTGCTGCTCCTCTTGCGAATGTGTTGTTGCATTGTCTGACAAATTGTTAATTGACTGAGTGTCGCCAACTTCTTTTTCTTGGTTATTTTCAGGAATCCTGCTTAGGAAGTCTGCTACCTTGTTCTCCTTGCCTTTCAGGTATTCTATGTCGAATTGGTATTCCTGTAACTTGAGTAGCCATCTCTGCGTTCGCTGGCTAAATTCTTTTCCTGAATATTTTTTGTTTAAATATTTTATCGGTAAATGGTCTGTAATAATTTGAAATCGCTTCCCCCATAAGTACGGCCTAAAGTACGTTACTGCCCATACGATCGCCAAGAACTCTTTGTCTGTTACAGAGTAGTTCTTTTCGTGATCGTTGAGGGATCTCGATGCGTAACACACGGGTTGTCCCTCTTGCGTTAATACCGCTCCGATTGCGTAATTGCTTGCATCGGTAAATAGTGTGAACCTTTTAGTGAAATCGGGGAATTTTAAAATGGGGTGTTTTATTATGTTTAATTTCAATGTCTCAAAAGCCTGAATGTATTCTGGGTCATTTATGTTTATTCTCTTATCTTTTTTTTAAATATTTTATCATTGGATTAGCGATTTTTGCATAATCCTTCACGAATTTCCTGTAGTAACCTGTAGCTCCTAAAAACCCTTTTAGCTGTTTCTCGGTTTTAGGCAGAGGGTATTCCTCGATGCATTTGATCTTGATCGGGTTAGGTTTCATTCCTTCGGCTGTCAAGATATGACCTAAGAACTCGGTATTTTTCTTCATAAAGGAACATTTGTCGAACTGTACTTTAAGATTATGTTCGGCCAATATACTGAATATTATTTTTAGAGAGTTAATGTGTTCTCGTAGACTTGTTGAGAATATCAAGATGTCGTCAAGGTAAACGCCACATATTTTATTTATATAGTCTCTGAGTATGTTGTTCATCAACCGTTGGAATGTTGCCGGTGCATTTTTGAGCCCGAACGGCATTCGAAGGTATTCATACAGTCCACAAGGCGTGATAAACGCTGTTTTTGGGATATCATTTGGGTTTACCTTAATTTGATGGTACCCTTTCGCAAGATCCAAGGACGAGAAGTACTGCGCTTTGCCCAGTTTATCTAGTATGCCCTCAATGTTCGGTAATGGGTGTTTGTCGTCGATCGTTATCTCGTTAAGTTTTCGATAATCTACGCAAAGTCGGAACTTCTGCTTTCCCGAGTTATCCATTTTTTTCTTCACGACCACAACTGGCGAGGCATATCTGCTGTTAGACTTTCGAATAATACCTTGTTCCTCCATTTCTTTTATCTGTCGCCGTACTTCCTCTTCATGCTGTGGAGGAAGCCTATATAGCTTGGCATTGATCTGCTGATCTGTCGTTGTTCGAATTTCGTGCGTTATTGTGTCCGTATTAGTTAATAGATCGCCGTCCTGGTATATTAAATTCTTGAATTGGCGTAATAAGGTTGCCATTTCTTTCTTTTCTTCTCCGTTCAAATGAGTAAGGTCCACTTCTTTTCCAGTTGAAAGTTCGAAGCAATCCAAAGTTGTTTCGTTGTCTACTGAATAGAGTGGTATCTTGGTACCGTTTTGTAATACGAGACATTTATTGTTAAAGTCGAGTGTTTTCGCAATTTTGCTTAACAAGTCCATTCCTATTAGTATGTCATAAGGCTTATCACCTAGATCTCTCTTGTACCATCTGGTAGCTCCCTTTTGATCGCAGTTAAATTCTGTTGGTATTTTAGTTATAATCCTATCTACCATTTCTGTCGTCGTTTTATTGATTGTTTGGAGTTTTAAATTAATTCTTTCGTAAATTTTGAAATTACTACAATCTACCCTACTTGAATTTATTATGCTCATAGTTGAGCCCGTATCGATTAGTCCTCTATGTTTTCGTCCGTCAATAGTCACGTCCATAAATATTTTATTTCCGAGGCCTAGTTTAGAAAAAACTCGGGTTCGATATTATGGACCTCCTCTGTTCGACTACCAGCCTGCTCCCTACCTGTTAGGTTATCGTATGCCAATTGTCCTATCTCCATAGACTCTGGCTGACGTTGGGCATTCCGGAGTTGACCGGATGGATTAAAAACTGGTTGTCTAAAATTTCCTGAATTTCGGTGTTGACCTGATCTACCTGGTTGGGAATAATAATTATGCCTATACTGTTCTGAATCTCCTCTATAGCGATAATTATTGTTATAATGACGTTGATTCTGATTAGGATAGTAGTTATTGTGTGGGACATTATTTTGGTGATTACGAGAAGAAACATTATTATCTGATCTGTTAGGTTTTGTATTTTGTGTAGGTTTTCGATCGTGAGTCATAAAATCTTTATCTAAGTTGTGGTGATCATACCCGATGTATGTGTATAAAATTTCTTTTATCTCATGCAAATCAAATTTATCTTTTATTTCTCTAGATAGGTTACCTGAAGTTAATTGCTTTATTCTATTTATCAAAAGTATATAAAATGTTTTTTTTGACTCTACAGGGTTTGTTTCATATGTGGAAAATGTGTTAATTTCTTGGATAATAACTTCTAGTTTACAATTTAAATCATCAATCGAACTTACTCTTAAATTAGATATTCTTCGAGAGATATCTTTGTAGTTGCACGCCGGTCTGAAGTGCTGCTTGAACAGGTTCTTTGCTTCGTCCCAGCTTTGCGGATGGTTGTTAAGTAGGAGTTCCTTTGCTCTTCCTGTGATCTTCGAATTATAGATGGCTTGCCATAGTTCTGCTTGACGTGAGGCGTCCACTGCGCTAAGATGGGTTCCCACGACGTTGATGAATTGTGTAAGCTGGTTTTTGTCTCCATCAAATTCTTTTATATAGGCGATCTCTTTCATTAGAGTCACCGCTCTACTTGGTCGAATTTGGTTATTTTGGTTGTTCGTGTGGAGTGCGACGAGTGCCTCCAGTGCTGCTGACATGCGTTCCATTACTTCGCGTTCCATATTTTCTTGTTCAATTACAAGTTTCCAAAACTTGTCGATTTTATTTTTACGTGGAATTTTTGAGTTAATAAGATTAGTTCTTTTCACTAGCGCGAGTTCTGTTCACTGATTTTTAGTGGTTTCTCCCGACACTGTTCGGACTTGCGGTGATACGTAATTATTTCGTATCTTAATCACTGATTTTTAGTGACTTTTTCGACACTTTATTGATACGTATTCTATCACTGGTTCTTAGTGATTTTAATATATTTTACACTTTATTGTTGCGTATTTTGCCACTGATTACTTGACACTATTTAAAAAAAAAACCGGTCACGATGACTTGGTTCGTTCTCTTTTGGATCCCTCAAATATAGTGGAATCCTACCGACTGCGCCAATTAACTATTTGTTTCCGACTTATTCGAAAAAAAACAATTATTCACTTTCTTGGATATCGACCGCTTTATTGTATGTCCGCTTATTAACTAACTTAATGACAATTCTCTACTTCACTATTTTTACTCTACCTTGCTAACTCAGCTAAATTTGATTTGCGCGTGGCGACTCATTATGGGATACCGGGTCCCGTTACACAATTCACCGGTTCAGTGTTATCATGCTGCGCGTGCACCGATGCACATTGACCTTGATGAGTGTGGGAAAATGAATTCAACTATTGGAGTGAAAAAATGGAATGGCTCGTGTTCCGTATGGGATATGTAACCTATATGGCTATGAACTTTGTTCGTCACAGTAGCTTTACAAAACAAGCTTCAAAAGATCCTAAAAATATTTGAGCCCAACGTATGTAATCTTTAACGAATAACTTTGGGCAAAGATGCATTTTAAAAACATTTGTCGAAGCAAACCTGAAAAAACTGGCTGCACTGTACGCAGCCTCTTATAGAAGTGTATATTTGTGATCTTGTTTCGAACTTACAAGGGAACAGAAGAAGTGGACGCCCTAAAGCCACTCTATCTTGAAAGAAGTAAACACTTAATAGGAAAACAATGCGAGAATATACAACCACATTGGAGAGCTAAGAGAATTTGCAGCATGGTGAAAAAAATGGAAACAACTTATAGACACCCTATGCTCATTCGTTGATCTCGAATTCTTCCCTAAATTCTTTACCATCATTTTTTTTTTAGAAATTCCTTTCGAAACATCTTCTAAGTCGAAATCCTTTCAACTCGAATTGGTTTAAGTGCCTCGTGGAGATTCGTGTTAGAGGGATTCGACTAAACCTCATCATTAAAACAGCGTGACCAAAACCGTAAATTATTTCAATACTTTGTAGCTTCGTACCCTAACACGATTCTCCATTTTAATTTAAAGTTTTCTGCTTTAATTTAAAAATATAATTACAAAACATCCTATTAATACAAATATCCTTACATCCTAACTTTGTTTTAATGGTAAAATAATGATGTCCTCATAATTGCTTCGAAAACAATTAAAAGCCTTACATGTGCACATGTGTGGGACGAGCGTTAACCAGAAAAAGGAGTAACCCTCTACGCATACAGGACGTAATATATTTGTCTGGGATTTGAATTAATTACTTTTGTGGATTGGCTAATTGAGAATTATTGTTCGATGAGTATTAAGTAGAGGGTGGAGGATGTCTCTGACGTGCCAAGTCTTTTTTGCTTCAATAAATTTAATTTCTTATTTATTTGCTGTACTAAGGTCTAAACACATTTGCATAAATAATTATGCACATGATAGCTACTAACTTGCCTCAACTTTTATGACAATCAATCTCCCCGGCTTGAAACATGTTTGCAGTCTGGTAGCAGTTTACAAGACAAACATTTTCCAAAATTCGGGACTTATCCGAAGCCTATTCGTGCCTAACTCCTGGTATAGTATCGTTGTATCTACTTCATTCAATCGTTTCGTTTACAGGACCAAAAATGTCTGATTCAATAGCAATAGCCAAGCAGAGCTGGGTTAGGACCAGTAGCTTTAGGGTTGTTAGCAATGGTCTTGGCGAGCTTTCATTTTAACAATTACCAAAATAGTCTCGAAGCTTAGCTTAGCTTACCAGCAAAGTTATAAGTGCGAGCTCATATAAGAAAACCAACGATGAGCTTGCAAGTCATATTATATGGCGCCAAGTGCTGGACGATAAGTTAGAAGAGCGATTGAAGAATAAAGTTTAACAGCGGATTCTTAGGCCACATCGAGCCATTAGTCAACAATACTTCAACCTTCCCATCCTCTCCACGTTCAAAACGGCAAGGAAGACCGAAACTCTTTTGCAAAGGCCAAGTGATCGCGGATGCCAGAAGGCTTGGCCTGGAAAACTGGGAGCAGAATGCCTGAAACTGACGGGAATAAAAGGCTGGAATGTCTTTAGCAGAGACTCTTCACTGGTCGGGAGCCCGATAAGTAACTAAGTCGCACCACGGTAGACATGGTGGTAGTGCTTAGCACCGAGCGAATCCATCTGATGGTTGGGTAATCAATGCCTTTAGTGAACGATACGGATACCCTTGCGATGGACGAAAATTACGTGATTTGTGTTTAGATGCATTCCTCCTAATGCGGTTTTCCTGGACGAGACACGTGCAGAGAAAATTGACAGTAGATTCTTCCTCTTCCTCATTGCTGCAGTTCCTGCAGAAATCGTTGCATACAATACCCGAACGATGAGGTTCTTACGATTTCGATCTCTTAGGATCGCGGACAGGCCAGTTTAGCCTACCAGTGTTATAATAGCAGAGATGTTGTCATCTAAATGGTATTAACGACTGAGGCACTTTTACATAGTCGAGCTTCCTACAGACAAGCTTGAGAGCCTTGTTTGGCAAATTCGTCGGCAGCACAGTTAATTGGTATGCCGCTGTGACCTGGAACCTAACAGAGTGTTACATAACACTGGTTAGCGATCTTGTTTAGGGATACGCGGCAATCCTTCACTGCGTAGATTTTATAGTGTTAAGGATACAAAAGATTTAATGGCAGCTTGGCTGTCGATATAAATCACAATATCTGTGCGTGATACAGGGTTAATCTTCAGCCAAGCGGTGGCCTGACTAACAGTCGCGACTACGGTTTGGAAGACGCTACAGTGATTATGGAGATTCAAGGAGTTGTGAATGTTAAGACCTTCAAAAACACACACCGGCATGGACTCCTTTGGTTGTTTTAGAGCCGTCTGTAAAGATAGGTATATACTCATTATAGGGCACTTAGCTGACTTCGTGCGCTTCTGTCCGGTATTATGTTCTTGTAGCCTTTGTTGAAGTATCATAATTTTCAGTTGATTTAGAAAAGCTGCGGTAAATCAAAAGGTTAGTAAGCCCATTAACTGAATTTCAGAGATGTTAAAATTCATTCAATACTCAAGGCCATATGAGGGTTAGGTTAGGAAAGAAGGGTTCGATCAAATTTGTTTAGTGGGTTATGAAATCTTTACAAGATACGGGAATGACCATAAGGTAATTTGATCCAAAGCAAAGTTGCATTTAAGCGGTCTGCTGCCGTAACTTGTTTGGCTAGGGAGTCCCGAGGTATGAGGTTCAAGATGGTCTCTAGCGCAGCACAGGTGGTTGTACATAGGGCCCCAGTGATGTAAAGACAAGCCATATTTTGAACCCTGGTTATTATATTAAGATGTTCACCATACTCAAGCTCCATAAGGAAGTATGGGTCTGACTAGGGACGTATAGAGCCAGTAGGTAACCTTGGGCATGTAACCCCATTCCCGACCAATGATTCCCTTTCAAGTGTAAAAGCCCTATGAATCTATAGATAGAATTAAAATACCTCTAAAGTGCAACCAAATACATATATTAATTTTTTTTTTTTTTCATTAAAATTCCACAAACTTGTATGCACATCGAAAGATACGTGTGCAACATCACAACTTTGTTTAGTTATTTGTATAAATATTTGTTTAACTCATGTGAGTTGCTAAATAAAATCCAAAACACACGAATTTCTATAAGAGGTTTTCTTTAAAACAAAAAAACACACAAAACAAGAACCGACCTTTCCATCTGCCATATGATTTGAATATTTAATCGTTGTCTCAATTGAAGATGTGCATCGTCCAAAGTCCGAATTCTGTGTACACAAGCAGAGAATCTTTCTTCCAACATTCTAATTGCATCACATCTGCCAGTGCAGTGCAGTAATTTGAATTTTTAAGTCTCGCCCATTTCGAATTTTCTCTTCCAGATTACATATTTATAATTTTTCAGATACATCTAGGTACCAGTAACAACATCAACAATACAAAACAACATACATAGGTATGTGCCGTGCACAGAGAGATGAACTCGAAACTGACTGCGAAAAATGAAAAACATTTTCGAGCATTTTGTCATTGGTTGCTTATTTGATGTTCATAGCCGTAACTGTGTTTTTTTTTCTTTTATACATATTTTAATTCAACTTTTTAGATACAATCGGTTAAAAGCACACTTATCCGGCTGGCTGTCTCTATACGTTCAACATTGCGTATGTGCGATGCAGATACTTTTTGTTTGTATTGCAATATTGTTGCTTCTTTGATTTTGATTTACGGAACGTGCACAGTTATATGTTTCTTTATTTTTTTGACCAAAAATAGAGAAAAAGTGATTGCGAATTTTAATTTAAACTTTAGTTGAGATTTGTCTGATGAATGGAATTTCAGAATTGTTGCCTTATCTGACTGACTGCTCATTAGTACATTAGTAGGTGTCATAACGGGACACTGCACTATCGGCAAGCACGCCAATAGGATGGGCCTCCTCTACAATGACTTTTGCAGAAGCTGCATGGACGACGAGGAGGATGAGACAATTCTCCACCTTCTTTGAACATGTCCGGCTCTCTCAGCTCGAAGAACAGCATACTTAGGAGCCAGTTTTTCTCACAACTTAAGCGAACTGGCTGGCATTAGCATAGGTAGCCTCCAGAGCTTCATTGAAAGCTCCAGCTGGTTCCGCGAAGTACTAATCCATGTGGTAACACAAAGCATCTTATCTGGTCTAAGTGAGGTTGCAACTTGCAGCCTGCCACTCCAACCTAACCTAACCTAACTTGTTTGTACAGCGACATTGATTGCGCGTTGATCGTAGGTGGCTAGGACATGCAGAGTGAAAATGGATACCAACGCTCAGACCCAGAGTCTTCGAATACGTACATATATAACCCAAAAGGACAACGTTGTAGAAGAAGACCTCGCCTAAATTGGCGTGTACAAGTAGAAGGGACGTCAACCAACTTGAAGTGCGTAACTGGAGGCGGTTAGCTAAGTACCGAGCTAACTGGAGAGGCTTGTTGGAAACGAGATCATGGACGGTTCCAACACCGCAGGCAACTCTGAATGGCATATTCTGCAACAATCCAGTGGTTAATATGTATTTTCGTGTCCACAAAGCCGCACCGATTCGATTCGATTGCGATTCACCAAGAACTCTTCATCATCACATTCAAGGCAGAAAAAAATATATTTTTTTCGGACAGCCAAGCAGCACTCAAAGCCATCAGAAATCCAACATCTACATAGATCACATCTGTTTGGAGAATGTACTTAAAAACAGATAACCTGCTTGCCAGCCACAACGATGTTGTTTTTATGTGGGTGCCAGATCATGAAGGTATCCCGGTGAACAAGATAGCCCACGATCTGTCAAAAGAAGAATTCTAAACAATAGAGCGGACCGCTGAGTGAGAGTAGCACTGAGAGTTCTCTTAATGCCCCCTTTGTTGGCACATATGTACATATGTTTATATACAGCTGTAGTTAGAATCAGACAACGCACACTAGGAAGACCACTGCTTTTGTACATCTAACTGTCTTAACTTGGGAAAAGACCTAGGCTTAGTTATGGTCAACTTCTCCTTTATATGCTTATTGTTGGTACACCAACGAACTATCCAATCTCCAACCAAGTTGATCACATAGCAATCAAAGATTCATCAAGTTGTTTCAAGGCACACAAATCGACTAAGGTCATTACCTGGTTACAGCAAAGGTGTGGATGCAAATATCCAGAAGCATCACTACGAACAAGTTTAACGTCGACTGAGTGTCCGTAAAGCTTTCGAGAAATCCTATCACTGCAATAGCCAGCGCAGAAGACCAGTGGAAAAATTGCCTGAAAGCCATCAGAACAGTCGATATCTCTAGTTGCATGCTGACTAGGTGTAGAGAAGAATTGGATCACTACAAAGTGGTTAGGTCGACGATAATTAAAAAGCACAAGGAGCATGAAGAACGGAAGTGCTGATAATCTGGAGAAACCATGCCTACAGACGCTTAAACGGCGGTGAAAACCAAACTCTAGACGACCGGACCGGAAACCAAGAAGCTACATACAGCTAGCCCTAAATGCGACAAAGTTTTTGGCTCGAGTCTAAAAGATGAACTGGTTGCGGCTGTATGGGATGACTTGATAGGGAGCTTGCACCAACTTCCACATTTGAAAGATTTACAAGAAATCGGTTGAAAGTATGCCAGATAACTGGAGCAATCACTGTCCACGATGGGTCTGCCGAGGTTTAGAAATGCTGAAAGTAAATAACGATTATTATCACGCGTTGGGCCAAACACGGCTAATGAGCCTTGGGATTCTTGAAGAGACAAAATTGTTTGTATAATCGGTGGACCTATTATGAACTGCATAGTCATAGTGAAGATCCAGATGATGAACATACGCATACAGCGTCTTCCAATCTATCCTGGAGGGACTATCCAGAAGAAGACTAACTCATTTTCGATGGCGAATGCAAGAGAAAGGACGCTTTACCAATTTTTCGTACGCAACCGGCGAAAGCAACCAAAAGAATTTGTTGGATAGAGGCTTGTTAAGATTCATGTATAAAATAACTTGCGCAGCATAACTTGAATTCTAAAACCTTGGACCAGTGTGAATCACAAATTGGTTTTACTTTATTGAAACATGAATTACACTCCAGCGACTGCATGGTAATTACATCATCATACCCATCCATATCGTTCACTCAAAAGAATCACCCTCGAAGTGCATGTTATTCACATTTGAAGACACAGTATCAACCCCTATCAAATGTGTTTTTGAAGCCTAAACGTGTACATACTTGCTCCCATCCTCACTCTAGTCATCATTGCCAAAATGAATATTTAACCCACATCGAAGCCCGACAATCTAACAATGCTCCTTACACCTTTCGATTACCTTGGAACTTCATTAGTGTAGAAGAAATTGTTCTTCAGTAACACTTTCAACTTTTCCTTCATCACCATCATCTTATCATCGTCCATCTGAAGCCTCTGAGTCTTGGGGGTCACCTTCACGTATTCCACATACTAACGTTGCATTGTCAAAACGATTTCGTTTTATTTCAAATTTAAAAAAAAAAAAAAAAGAAAACAGTACAAATCTAATCTTAAGCAAATAACCAAGTGGAAGTAGGGTTGTAGTACCGTAAAAAGGATTGATGGGGCTTTCTTTTGTTTACGGAGATTCATTTTTTATTCGACCAAACGATCGGGGGAAAGAATGGCGGTGAACGTGCACAATACACAGCACGTACATACTCTATTTTGGTACAAAGATATAACCCGGGGCTTGGTGGGATGGGACAGCAGCGAACGTAAGGGCAAAAAGTATTTTACACGAAAACCATTCCAGTTTATTAAACATCAAAATTTATGTTATTAATTCCACATGGGGAATGCAAGACCACTGGAAAGATATAGAGAAAGGGGGGCTAACCGCCACACCATTTGGTGGTAATATCGCTTTTTACTTTACTAGATTTTTTTTTAGATCGAAATTAAAAGTACCAAGGTCTAAAAATGGCCTTCGTATTTTTTGAATAACTAACGAAGATCCTGGAGAGTTGATATAACCGTCGACCAAAATAACCGATGGGATGGGTCGGACAGAAGTGGGATGAAAAGCTGAAACAGATTTGAGGCAGACTTAGATAAAAGTTATCATTAAGGTTTTTTCTGTCTTTTTTACAGTCCTTAACTGTTGTTCGAGATATTTTGAAGCGGTCTTCATACTTAAAGCACGTTACCTAAACATGTTAATTAAAATGATCTTCTTCAACTTCTAACCTTGCCGCCGTGAAGATGCTCCGTAAGGACCTTATGATTCCGGAACAAAGATTCAAACAACATTTTAGCAAAAATATTCAAACCTAGGCTTCGATGCTGGACCAAACATACGATACCAACAAGAGTAACGAACCGACTTAACTATAGGTATTCTGAAAAAACATCCGTCAACATCTGCTTTTTTCGGACATATTATACATGGATGCGGAAACACGTAACGTAACGGGCTCTTAGTCAACCTAAATTGGGATGACAAACGCCCTGAACGAGCTGCGGTATTCAGTAGGTAAGCTACTTCTGAAAAGTTTGGCAGACTTAATAATAAGACACCAACTCTGAATGGTGGGCGTCATGCAGAACTTGCAACGAGACTGCCCAAAACGGAATGACTTGCAGCAAACCAAATCAGTTTACCTGAATTACATGAGATGCTGCCTTCATGTCAAAAAGGCTGAGACATCAACATCCTGTGGGCCAATGCCAATCTTTCCGTAGAACACTACAGTCCGCACCTGGATACCCCAGGGATTATGCAATAAAACGGATATACTGCGCCAAATACAGGAACAGAACCACGCTCTGTCCTTAGTGTGTGGAAAAAAGGTTGTAAATTCGGTCCATTTCTACAAAGACGTAAGTGAAAGGGATGGTGGTGTCTTCTTCAGAGGACTAAATATGAGCATCTCATTCTGTCTCCTAAATCACTGAAGCGTATTTCTAGCGGAAATAATTGCGGTTTAAAAAGCCTTACCCTGCCTGAAGTGTAATTTAGTCTTTCTAGATCCGGGAGAAGACAAAGCATTGGATTGGAAAGACAAAGAGGCCGTAGATAGTTTCATTAACCGGTCCGGTGCCTACATCACATACTGAAGATTTGGTATATCTAACGAAGATGTTTGGAGGTGTACGGAGATGAAGAAGCATCAATAGACCTAGATTAAGGCACACTATCTGTCATCCCAGTAACAGTACCGGAAAACAAACTCTTGGTGTGATTCCGCAAGGCAGTCTACAAACGATTAAGTTCCAATATTCATGGAACTACATTTGCAGGGAAATTTCAAATAGAGTGAGGTTCAGAAGAATTATTAAGGCTCTATGCTCTAATGACAATGTAGAGGACATCAGTAAGTAAGTACCATCAGGTTACCATTCGTATAAAAGTCTTATTACACATTTTATTAACTGAAATCAGAAAATAAATTTAATCAATTTCTCCACGAGTAACCAACCAATGTTACAAAATCTGTGAAAATCTATCAAAATCCAATTTAATTAATTTATCCAAACATCTGCCATCGAATGTTCTTCCCCGAATTTACCATCATCCCTTTTGCTCTCATCCCCAAGCAGATTTGTTTTCCAGTTAGAGAGCGACAGAAAAAAAAAAATATCTGCAACACAACCCCCGAAATAAAATCGAAGTTAATTAAACATAAACCATTATGACAGAGCACAGCAACAAAAGTAACAAAAGCAATCTTTAACTACTATCACCAACAATATAGAAATTTGGCAAGGGGGGTGAGATGGAGATCCCACTCACTCACAAAATACGTCCCTTTTTATCGAAATGTTGCCAATATTTACAGATGTACAGGGTAAAATTCTCTGCAATCTCTCTGCATCATGTTGCAGAGGTGAGCTTGCGCAGTTGAGTCTTTCCAAATTTTTTTCCAATGAATTTCCGCACACTTTTTGCTGCGGCATGGCGCATGTTCATAGAAAAGCCTTTTGCTTATTGTCGAACAACCAAACCCTGCACAAGAAGTACCAACTAGTTGTTACTTTAAAGCCCTTTTTTTCAGTCGACGGTTATTATTGAGTAGACAAGACAACAGTAAATACATCCCGATAAACTGTGCTTTTATGACACCCCAGAATGTATCTGTAAGCAAAAAAATATCAACATTTTGTTTATCCATTTAACTAACCGTGTTGTAATCTGCATTGATACACTATGTCACACAAAAAGCAGAGCGTGACATTGTGTGTTCGATTTTATACCTATATACATATACTTTCAACGGTAAAATAATGGAAAAATACGTCTTTCCTCTCGCGTCCCAGGACAGAGTGAATTTGATTTTGATTGGGAAAAAATCTAAAGAAATGACAGCAATACTCGCAAAAAAGGAGCTTTTCTCCTATTCCTCGCCAACAAAATTCTGAAAGGAAACCCAATAAATGTATATGAGTGTGAGTGTGTGTTTGTGTATCTGTGTGAAAAGCAAACAAGTGCTTTAGAGGAAGTTGTTTGCCGACAAATAGCAAAATGATATGTTAATGTTGGTAAATCTACTACTATCCCGGCCGAACGTGCGTCCCCTCTCGTCTGTCCCTTCCATCCCTCTCCTAGGCACCATCATCTCGACATAGAGCTTAAGATACCTTTATGTTATGTGGGCAGGATACTGGCCGTTGTAGTTGCTCTGTAGTGACACAACACACAACAGATGGATGGAGCTATACAGGAGGCTGAGAGGCTTGCTTGAGTTAAGACTGATTGTGGGAGGTGGAATGGTTTGCTTGATTTCAGAGCTTATTGGAGTTAAGTAATTGAAGATGTTAAAAGCTTAAATAATATATTCATTCTGACTTTCATATTAAAATTGTTTCACAGGGTTGTTTTGGCAGCGGGTGGCAGGGGAAGGTTGGTTTTTGTAGGGCCGACTTTAGGGTCGGTCGGTTGATCTTATTTCGAATTGGCTGGGCGGGTGGTGGAGTACGTGGAATTGTGTGCTTTGTTCTGCTTGCTTCGGTGATAAATAGAGGTGAGGTGATTTTACTCAACGTTAGGTTTTGAAATGGTAATAGAACGATTTTATAGCTTTTTAAATTTTAAAGGATTCAAAGTTTTTGTTGTTGTTCTTAATTTTTTTGTTTTAGTACAGCGTGGAAGGGTGTTATTATTTACTTTGAGGGAGTTTTAATTAAATTTTAAAAGAATTATCCATGGAAGATTGTGAGCTATGAATAACCTCATAACTTTTTATTTTTATACAAAACTCATTTTGCTTTATGTACATTCTCTTTAACAATAGTAAATGTCGCTATAAGTTAAGCATTATCGATGGTTTTTTGTGATACCTGTCGCCTGAAATTTGTTTCTGTTAAGTAAGAAGAAAGAACGTCTAGGACCACTTGAAAATAACGTAAAGACGGGTATCAGAGCCGAACAACGAACATATTATGCCATGAATGCTACATGGAAAAAGTTTTGCACCTAAATTGAAACCAATAAATTCACTGCTAGCTGTTATAAGTTCGAGTCAGCAAAACAACCAAATGTTTTTCGTGACATCGTCCCTCGGCAGGTAATGTGAAAACTCAGAAAGTATTATATGTCATAAAAAGCTTCTCAATCCGCCGTTCTGAGTCGGCAGTAAAACTGTAGGTCCCTTCCATTTGTGGGAAATACATAACACGCACAACATGAAAGGTTCCGAGAAGCTAGGCCTTAGCTCACGGCCTGTCTTGCCAACTATTTTTTTTTTTTTGTAAAGAAGTTGCTAGACTGAGAAACATACTTTTAAATGTGCATGCAAATGGAAACATATTAAAGATTGAGCCACATCTAGTTTATCGGCGGCTCCCTAATTCCCCTCTATTTTGCTGTGGTCGGGAACTCAGAGGAGACATTACACTGTTCTACTCATTTAGAGGACGTGGGGTTTGATGGCAGCCTAGCTGTCAATAAAGATTCCTATGTTGTTTTTGGTTGTGCAGCTGAGACTAATTATCTTGCAGGTCTCCCTAATCGCTAGTACTTTCGCCTGGAATACATTTGAGGAGTCTGGAAGGGCGATACGATTTGGATACGTTTACTTCGACACTTGCTCCAAAGCTGCATTCCATCTTGGGCCGTCGGTAAAGATCGATCGGATTTAGTTATTATTCCATTCGGTCCTGTTCGGGAAGTGGATTTTGATATTATAATTGAATTTGAGTTCAGGTATCGTGTAGTCAGTAATGGTCGAGGCCAAAGCCCTAGGCAGCAGATTCAGAATATTGCTATTACCGTATGTGCGCTTAATTGCACTACACTAATCGATGTATTTGATACGTAATTTCAGGGGCAGGATGTTTAGGAGCACGTTGAGTGTTTCGGCCTGACTCGATCGTAGCGTTTCTGTGGTTCCGATACCAGTTGTTCTCTGAACTCTGCTTAGTCTTGAGATGTTGTAGGCTTTGTTTAAGGCGAAAAACCAAACGAGTGATCCATAGGGAAGAATGGGACGAACTACGGCTGTGTACCTACATCCAAAGAACATTTTACCAAAGGTATTGCTGCAGGCGTAGAAAGCGACGCATGCTTTCTTTACCCTGTGTCCTATGTTTAGTTTCCAGCTGAGCTTGAGGTCAAGGATAACGTCAAGGTAACACGGTTTGAATAAGCTTGAAGGTCGGTATTTTGTACTTGATGGTGAATAGCACAAGTTCAGAGTTACTCGGATAAAAACCAAATTCACAACTTGTGGCTTAGCTAAGCCAGAGCCCTTTCTGTGATTTCACTAAAATTACCACGTGAGGTAATAACGGTGATAGAAAAATCACTGGACAACAAAGATAATATCTTTACAGCTTTCCTTGGTATTGAAGAGCCTTTAATGATAAGGGAATAAAACTATTCGGTAGGCTTTAGAATGCTACTCCCAGATAGGGTCGAATGAAAACAAAAATGAACCCGCATCAGCGCAGAACTGGGAAATACCACTGGTTGCTAGAGGAACATCTCCAGGAGACGTTTTATCACCATTTCCATGGGTATTAGTTGCAAATATTTTAATAAAACTATAGCGTAGTGAAACTTAAGTGGTATTCGTAATTCTTACCTACCACTTCAGAAATATTATAGTTGGTTCATTATAGACCGAGCTGGCTGGAGACGCTTGTTGGTTGAGGCCCAGGTCCACCCCGGACTGTAGCGCCACCTTAAGTAAGTCATTATAGACCAGTTTTAAAATTATACAACATTTTTTACACGATTTAATGAATGAAGGAAATCCCTGTTCAATTTTTATATGTAAACCCTGTAAATCTGTCTTAAATCGACAGTTTTCAATTTTCACCAGTTCTGTTTCATATGCTCGAAGTTTTGTTGGATATAGCTGGAGTAGAAAGAAAAATAATAATACCTTGTCTAAATTGTAACATCGTAGCCTATATTCAAGATCGGTACATATGTATGTAATGTACGAGTATAGTAAAAAATGTAATTTAAAATCGTTTAGACGTTTAAGCGAAGAAAGACAAACAAACAAACATGCAACGTTTCACTGCAGATATTATACCTGTAGTATACTCGTACATTCAAAGATATCTCACCCCGAACGTCCCAGTTCCAACATTTTGTCCGAACTTAAACACATGCGGTCATGTGGTGCGTCAACGACGAATGAACAATAAAAAAATTTGACTGGGGGGCCAGTCCTGTACTTCCCACCCGGTATTGCGTTATGTAAAAGCGAAAATTATTTTCAATAACACCACAACGTGCTTGTTGTCCAACACAACTTTTTTTATAGCATTTCTTTAAATATCTCAGCATCCGCTGGAGCGATTTTGCTCAAAATCTAATCAGATCTAAGTTTCATGCTGACAAATAAATCAAACAAAAAAAAACGTAGATTGTACGTTTTTTTGTTGTCCACATAACGAACGAGAAAAAAGTGTATCACACACAGACATCAATGCGAAAATGGCTGCAAAAGAATGGCTAGTGTATCACAATGTGAACAGCATTTAAGCTTTGTGAATATTTTTGGCTGTGAAGGCTGTTCTCTGAACTCCCATCAAGTCAATATTACTAAATATTACGGTAATGTTTTACATTTCTTGAAGATGTTTCTCTGCACATATTGCAATGACAGAGATACTGGGCGGTAGGAATTGCCTTTTGATCTGCCTTAGTGTCTTAACGCTTGGAAAAATAATTGATAAAACATCAAAGTGTGTTATATTATCTTTCAGATAGATTTAAGTTTAAGTATCTTACGAGAACTTTCACAACAGACACTCCCAAGAAGTAGTATCGACGTATACATACATATATACATAGTTAAGCAACTATCAAATATCACTTTGACCCACACACTACTATCAGATCCAGCACTACGAAAAGCTGCCATGATTGAGCTCAAGGCACTCAGTGGCAATCACAATGTCCCACTCATTTGGGTCCCGGGACATGAGGGCATCCATGGGAATGAAAAGGCGGGTGAGCTCGCAAGAATGGGTTCTGAGATGGATCAGACAAAAGCCGATGACTCAATCCTACCCCCGTTAGAATTTAAGAAGTACAGCATCACCACCGCGAAATTCCTGAAACTCGCGAACGAGAGACTTATTTCACTCTCAACATGCCTCACCTCTTTTACGCTTTGGATAAATAAGAGAAAAATAAAACGAATCATCGCACTCAACAGAAGTCACCTATCACCTCTAATAGGTATTATAACATGTCACAACCTGCTAGCGGCCCACCTAAAGAGAATGCACTTGAATACAACGGACCTATGCAAAGGATGTAGCGACGTAGACGCCGAAAAGGACACATTCTATCTCCGATGAGTGAAACAGGAAGACAACCCTCGGAGAACATTTCTTCAATGATCTGGGCGAATTGTCAATCAAGCCACCGAGAACCATCCTAAAATTCCTTCGGAAGTCGGGTTAGTTCAGGGAGGTCAATTGATAATAATAATCGGTGTTCTATTTATTTTTGAGGACTCCACACCACACTGGTGAACACAATGGATCCTTTGAGATCCCGGTAAGGCTATACATAAGTGCAGTCACCCCTATAACCTAACCTAAATTTATGTATAATAAAAGCATTCAATGGGGATTTAAGGCAGGGTGGTGTTAAGTTATTTGATTTCTTTGCTGAAAATTTAAAGAAGTATTCTCAGTAATAACTCCGAAAAGAAACATTGACATATACATATATACGACGAACATCGATAGCAAAGTCGGCATCAAAGCCGACAATACTAAAATCAAAACTAGTAAAGGGGTTACGTAATGAGCTTAAAAATCTAAGCTCAAAGCAGAAAGTCTTACTCTGTTGGATCCCGGGGCATCCCGGGACATCAATGGCAATGAAAATGCCGATGAATTGGCAAGAATGCAATCAAAACTGAACTAAACAATAGTCGATCACTCGGTTCTGACCCCTACAGTAAGACTTCTGGAAACTTGCCGATGGGAGATGGAGCACATTCCCGTTATGCCGCATATCAAAATAAATGTGACCACAACGTAGTAAAAGGAAAACAAACAAAATATTTACACTGAACAGAAGGTTCGTAGCAAAAGTGATCAGCATTCTCGTAGGCTACAATCTACTGGTAGTCCATCTAAGAAGAATTCCACTTAATACGACCGACCTATGCTAAGGCTGTGGCGTCATAGACTCAGAGAAGGACACGATGCACTTCTCCTTGGACTGCCCAAGCCTCAGTAAAACCAAGGAAACGATAATAAGCGCTTCCTTGTCAGCGACACGGGTGAGTCAGGCGAACACTCAGCCACGCCACCAAAGGTCATTCTAAAATTCGTACTGAGCTCGGAAGGTGAACATTAAGTTAACAAACAACTAATTCGTTCACACAAAGGCACTCATAGGAATCCCAACAATGAGGAACACAGAATTGTACCCCTCTACCCTTACCTAAACCAAGTCTAAAAAAAAACTGTTGGCATCTTAAATGCTTAAGAGTTAGGCATTTCTCGATCTGTTTGACGAATCATCTGTAGATTTGGTGTTTGATTCCGAAACTTGGCTAAGATTCAAGAGAGGTTTAACAATGAGATGTATTGCCTCAGCGGGTGAGTTAATATCGATTCGAACAATAAACGCAAAGATCGAACACGTCGGGCCTGTGGTTTAAAGAAAATATGTGTACTTCAGGTTATGCTAATACATCCAGCCAGACCCTGTATTTAAATAGAATTGATCACCGCATTAGTTGCTGGAAACCAAAGGAATTTGTAGCAGAGCTGAAAAGTATAATACTTACTAAATAACCCTATACCATTTGAAATAATGAAAAGTGTACTTTCGACAAAAAAAAAAACAACAAACGCTTCGGTTTAATAAACTAAAAGCACTTAGCTAAGTAAATTCAACTAATCCATTCTGTCACCTCATACGATTTATGGTATCCTATCATGAATATGCTTAACGTCTTATTTTGGGGGTAGTCAACCCCCCCTTCAAGGCTTATTTGAATAAAAAATAATAAAACTTGCACTAACCTGTATGCCATGTGCGCCACTCTGCTGACTTATGTGCAACTGTTGGGTTTGCTTCATTTGGAGGGTTGTCGTTCCTGTCGACTGAATGCCACTGTTTGGACCACTGTTCACTCCCGCATTTTGGCCAGCGCCTTGGTTGACACCAGGACCGACGCCACTACCAACACCACAGCCACTAGGACCGCCACCCGTTGAGTTCTGCCGTTGAGCATTTGGGGCATTCGTTGAATTTTGTTGCTGAGATGGCTGTTGCTGTTGGGGTTGCTGTTGTTGTTGCTGTGGTGGACACTGCGAAGACATATTTGGTGGAACACCAGCATTGCCGCCACGAGGTGGTTGCATGAAATTTGGTCCCGCCGGACTGTTATTACCCTGTTGGGACATTGGTGAACTATATGGCGAGTATTGTTGTTGTTGCTGTTGAGCTTGTTGAGCAGCTGCAGCAGCAGCAGCTGCTGATTGTTGTTGCTGTGTCGCTTGGGGATTGCCCGGTTTTGGGAAGCCACCTGGTCCTACAATACCGCCCATTTTTGGTCCCATATTGGGATTTGGTTGTTGCTGCTGTTGATGATGGGACTGTTGCTGATGTTGCTGATGCTGTTGATGTTGCTGATGTTGTTGATGCTGCTGTTGGTGTTGTTGGTGCTGTTGCTGTTGATGTTGCATTTGAGCCTGTTGCTGCAGACGCTTGAGATCAAAATCATTCTGGGACGAGTAGAAGAGTTCCTGTTTAATATCGACAAACGATTGTGCGGACGTAGGACCTTTGTGGTACTGAGGGGGCAGTTGTTGTTGTTGCTGTTGCTGGGATTGTTGTTGCTGCTGCTGTTGAGGGCCATTTGGATTGCCACTATTGACGGGAACTCCGTTTTGACCACCAGATGTCATAAAATCATTTGCAAATGGCCCAAAATCGTTGTACCGATTGTTGGGGCCTCCGCCACCGCCCATCATCTGACTCTGTGGTGGAGGTTGCATTGGTGGTCGAGGGAAATTCATGCCACTCATAGCATTTTTATGCTGATGCTGCTCGGCCATGTGTTTAAGTGTTTGTGCCAGCGATAACTCCGTTATTGGACCATTTGGACCGTTTTGGAATTGATTACGCATCTTATTGAGCCCTTGATTGTCGCCCATTCCCGAGCCAGGCATACCAGGTCCACCACCAAAAGCCGAGGTAAACTGCGCCATGGGATTCTCTGATTTAACATTCAGACTGCTCATCAAATCCTGAGCACTCGGTGGCTCCACCTTGATGCCATCTTCGGTTTTAATATCAAGCAGCGGCTTCTCATCGAATCCATCTAGGAATCCAGGATTGAAATCCTGTAAATCGGATATCAGCTCCTTAAAAGTATCATTGCCCTCATCTGTATCGTCACCCATGAGGTCGGGAAAACCTGGGAAATTACCATTTGGCCCTCCGCCATCCTTTTCAAGTCCTGCCGCCAAATCGGAAAAGTCATGATCGGGCTCCTGTTTGCACTCAACAAGATTGGCGAGACCACCCAGCGTAGACGTTTTGTTGTGTCCACCCATTAGACCGCTGCCGTTTCCTTGTTGTCCACCACCCATGCCATTATTTCCACTTACATCACCACCTGGTCCAGGACCACCGCCACCACCACATCCACCTTGTTGCTGCTGTTGTTGATTACCGGGATTCTGTTGCTGTTGCTGCTGCTGCTGTTGTTGATTCTGACCACCAACACCGCCTTCACTTTTCACCGATGTATTGGTCAGCGCTTTCACTGTAACATTTGTGCTTATTTGTTGCGGCTGAGAATTTGCTGCTGAAGTTGTAAATTCCAATTGTTGAACAATTTCCACCGAGAATTTGGTTAAATTTTCTGAACCGTTGTGGTGTAGCTTAACGGGCGGTTCAAAATTATCAGCCCCATTATCCGCATCTTCCGCTGGTCTTTTTAGGAATTTTTGTTGCTGAAATTAGAAGAAAGGGCATTTTTATTTCAAAGTATTTATTTAATTCAGTATAAATAAATAACAGTATAATAAAATAATATGAGCATTAGTTTCGGTTTATTTGTTGGTAAGCAGCCTTTAAAAGATTTATTTATTTTTTTTGCTGATGACGGTAGGTCATCGAATCAGACTTAGGAGAAATAGAATTATGCATTGCTAAACGAATAGTGACTGGATACACCCTGTTTAGGAACAAGACTTGCCACAATATGGTTAAGATCGCAACCGACAGACAGTGAGATTTCAGACGTGACTGTAACATAAGTCCAGAGCTCAGAAGCTAGAAGCGATCTTACTGCAATACAATTGGAGGCGGTTGGCTAAGGATTGGGCTAACCGGAGAGGTTTGTTGAAGCTCACGTTCACCCACTGTAGCGCCACTTAACCCATTTACGCCCACCGTGTCCAAACGAGGACGGTTCTTAAAGTACTCTCATTTTGCTCGTATTAACATTAAGTACTCATTACTATGTGAATGTGTCAAGCTAAATAGCGGTTCTTTACGGTGATCAAGAGAAAACAATTGTGTCATCATTCAAAAGTGGTTGTGTAGTTAATTTTTTTAAGAAAGTTAGTGCATAATTTTTACCGAGAAGAAAGTATCATTTTTATAATAGTATTTTTAATTAATTATAATATCTTTCTTCAATAGTTTATTGCTTATATTGTTAGCTATAAGATAAAAATAAAGAATTAGATAAAACTACGTTTGTTATAATTTGCGAGGTTGATTTATAACGGTGTCCCCAAATGGGCACATGGCGTAATATATATATATGTACATATATTTTTATTTTTGGATGCATTTTGAATTAACAATGTCGCGGCAAACTTTTGGCCCCCACAATGATTATCGAGGGCTTCAGGAAGCACTAGAGGCTTATATAAATGAAGATGACCCCAATGCAGTGATAGACTTAGTAGCTCTTCCTCCTGAATCAAGTACACTCACCGATGAAGAAGGCGATGATGATGTCATTCAAGGCAATGATCTTCCGCACAATGGGTTCTAACCATGAGACTGTTCTTCTTCTGGGTAAAGTAAAGCGATGGAGTCCTGCTCATAAACCGAAAGTCGACCGGAGTATATACCGCATGTATTTCAGAGTTTTAACTAGGGCACGGGCGAGATCAACCTGATCAGTCGATTTCTCAATATCGCACGACCATCCGAGGCAAAAAGTGGTGGTGGGTTCTATTCTCGATCTTTCAGTTTCTAATGCATGGTGTTTACAACTCTTGACCCATGATACAAAGCTTGATCTGTTCCACTTCCGCCGCTACATCGCTCATCACTATTTGAGACACTCAAATGCTCAAAATATACGCCCTTCAGCGTCTGTGGTGCCAAGTCTGCAGTACGATGGTGTTGGTCACTATCCACAAAAGTTAGCTCAACAGCTACGATAGCAAATTGTCACAAAAAAAAAAAAAAACACGTTGGCAATGCAAAAAGTGCTTGAAAACACTATGTGTTGAGAAGCAGTGCTTTAAAATTTTCCACACCGCATGTGCCCAGTGTCCCCATTTAAGGACGGTGTTTTTTTTCTAAGAAAATAATGTTTTTATTTTTTTTCTTTAATGTTATAAGTAGATAAGTCTCAAACTGCTAATAAACGGATATCATTTTTTACTGCTTTTTGTTTGGGCGCAAATGGGTTAAGTAACGAACTGAAACACGTGCTGCTTTATTATTTTAGGAGAATCTAAAAAAATGTGCACATATGAAGGTCCTCGGCTTTTCAGGTATACATGTGCAAGGAATGAAATTCCAAAAATCCTTGCTTAATGGGTGACTATTTTATGGAAATAATGTATGTGCTGAAAATTACATTCGTAGGATAAATTGTTTGACCTAGACGTTGGTAGATCAGTCAGTCAGTCATCTTACAATTTTATAGACACATTATAAAAATGTTTGTTTTGTTTTTAAATTCATTACAATAAATTACATATTTACCCAAATATTCATTAAAAATCGTTGATTTGATTTAACACCAACTTTCGTAAGTAGCTTGCACAGCTTTTCAGTATCTTCACTTTACATTTGTGTTCAATTTTACGTGCGAGTCTTCAACACATTTTCCAACAAAATCACTTAATTTTACAACACACAGTTTAATGTAAGTTTAAGAAATTGAATAACACATTAGATTCGTTCATATGTATGTAGTATCTACAATTACATACATTTTATAAAATTTTATTCACTAATTGTGTTTTTCTTTTTCATCTTTGATTAATGTGATTTAATTTTTACATCCCCCCCTTTGGCTCGTCATCACCATCCACAATTGCATGTAAACATCAACAATTTTGAAATTAACAAAATGCTACAATTTTTACACCTCATATACATTTCATACATACATATGTATGTATGCAAGTATTTTTATTCATTTTCTTCTCACTTTTACGTGTACACGTTCATTTGTCGGATTTATTTCATCCGAAAAGTATAAAAATGCCCATGAAAAATACTTTGAATAATAAAAAATGCCATACATTAAAAAGATATATATATATAGGTACATATATACTATAAGAAGAAACGAAAGAAATAAAATAAAGTACAGTAAGAGAAACAAATATGAATTTCAATTATTCGCATCGTTGTGTGAGTGTTAACGCAACAGAAAAGTAGAACAAGTCTCATACAAATTATATGGATCTAGCAACAAGGAAGAGAGCGCAACAAAAAAAAATTAGCTGTAGAGGAGAACAGTAAAGAGAAGGAAGGGAAAAAAACTAACTAAAATTGAAATAATTTATTATAAATCAGTTTTTTTTTTTTAATTAATGCAAAATATGGAGTAAGAAAACGTTCCTTCCAACCGAGCACTTTTCATTGCCGTGCGTCACGTGGTGAGGGCACAAAACACATTTGCTCGTGTGTGTGTCATGATGCTTATGTCACATTAACTGTAAAATGTCATTTGCGATTTAACTTGCTGTTCTGATTTGAAGCTAAATTTGTGGAATATGATAAAGTAGACGAAGTTTTTTTTTTTTTTTTGATGTGATGACATCACTTGATGATTATTGGGATGACTTGGGGGTGGAATCCCACAGTAAAGCAATGCGTTTTGTGGAAACGACATAATGAATACTTAAAGCGAATTATTTCATTCCTGGGATTGAAGAAGTTTCAGTTGTAGTTCCAGTGGTTGGCCTGTGCACCAAGCTCTACAGCGTTTTTATTGAGTATAAAAAAGAGTAAAGAAAGTTTGGTAGCAACTTTGTGCAACAAGATAGCTAAAATCGATTGATGAATAAACAATGTTTACTGGGTTCCTGAGAGAGTCTTTAGTTTTTGAGTTATTAAAGGTTGCTTGGTATCTAAATAGCGATAAAGATTTTTCCTTAATTATGAAAAAAATATCCTTGCCTAGTCATATCAAAGATCATATTTTGCATTCATTTATAATTCATACAGCACAAGCGTTGACGTAGTGGCTTTGAAACTCGGATGGTATTACAAAGGTTTTTGGCCTTGTCTTTTTGGTATTGTTGTCATTGCTTAATATTTCTCTTTCCAATTCCCTGGTTTCATTATCATTTTTTACAACGATCAACCCTTCAAGTCATACGACCACCCCACTACTGTGATATATAGGTATACTACCTATATACAGTAGAATTACCATTAGCATTCTCCAAATAATTTGACTTTTTAAACTTTAAGAGTTGAACGTGGAACCTTCAGCGTGACAACCGATGATACTAACCAATACACCCTCTTTACAATCAGCTTCCGGTACTCTTAAGAATTTGGTAATTAAGTCATGAGCTTAAGAAGGGTTTTTTTCAAACCGATTTCATTTTATTAACTCCAATTCTCACTTCAAAGTGGTTAACTCTGGGTGCACTCCCTCCAGTGAGAGTGTTTTAACTAAAGCACTCTTTCTTAGATCCAGACAGCAAATGACAGATTATACTCTTGCAGGTTTGTCATGCCTGCGAACCTGTTTCCTCTCGCAAAGCAGTCCAATGCATTAAGCCACGGTGACTAGATCTTTTCCAAACACGCACCGGATATCGTCAACGAAATGCGCTTCAATTTCGTGCTGGAGCAGAAAGTGCGCATGGCAAGTGTTACCACGAAACGAAGGTACTATCTTTTAGAAGTCCGTCCAGTTACTAAGATATGTATGTAGACAATAAAAGCCTTAAGGTTAATTGAAGATGAAGCAAAAGGAGTTGGCCTTGAAGTGAATCAGGAATATATCACGGCAAAGGATAGAATATCACTGATGTAAATTTAATTTTAAAGTGGAATTCATCTACCCCTTAATAACTACTTACTAGAAAACCGTTATTACTTCGGTTTGGAAAAATAACTGGGCTCAAAACTCCAAACTGGACAAAAAAAAAAAAAAAAAACTGCCTCAAACATGTAGGTAGAACGCTGACCTCACCAGTATTATTATATGACGCAGAGTTCTGGACGATATGTATGAAAGCTGAGCAGATATTGAACTCCTTCGATTAAAAAAAAAAATGGTTTGTCCGATATGAGGTCCTTCGAAAGTAGCTAAGGAGAAAAAGATTTAATTGTGAACTTCATCAGCTGTATCAAGGACTGGAATCAGTGCACCGCGTTCCAAGAGGATGGGTCGGGAGCCCGATATGTCAGTATAAATTTAAAAACTTATGATCGAAAGCTTTTCGCGTAATTTTACTGATATCATGAACAATCCTGCACTTGATGAACATAGACCATCCCCAGTCGTTATAAGTATTCTCGTATTCAGAAAGTTAAAAAAAAAAAATACGTATACGCCTACCTACACACGTGCGTACATAAGTAAATAACTATGTTTTGGTCAATGTTATCCACTTATATTTTAAATGTTAATGAGCCAATTGACTCTCTTATCTTCTAAAAGGTAACTTCGATTCCGAGTAAATGTCCAAGAAGATTTCCAAGAATAACAAAATTGTTTTTTTTTTTTTTGTGATTTCTTAGGAATTTATGTGGAAAAAAGGTTTATTAAATTTGATTATCTGTCATTAAAAAAAGCCAGTTATCAAATTAACTACCAACCAACCCTATATTATGAATAAGCTAAACAAATTCAAGCTTTTTTTATTATATTTTAGTACAACATCCTAAAAAGCGGGGATAAATGTAAACATTTCCCTTTACAGAAAAAAAGGAAGATATATACATATAAAACAAGCGACAAAAAAAAATGCAAACAAAGCTTTTAAACAAAAACCCCGTCTATAAAACAGATACCATGTAATTTATGTTATAATAAAAATAAATAAAAGTGAAACCATAGATACCAGCTTCACTTTGTTGTGTTGTGCCTCTTTTTTCCCGCTTCAAATGCAATTATTTGAATTTTATTTTGTTTTTTTTTAACATAAGTTAAACCATAAAATCGAGTGTATTTATTTTTTTTATGATTTTGGTTACTTCTTCTCCCTTTTTCTAAATCACATGCAAATTCATTTCACACTTGGAATCGGTATCGAACACCGCATAGTAAAACGCAGCTATGAATGTACATACAAAGTGAGAGCGTAAAATAACAAACGAAATGAAAACCCATCAGTAAAACGGAAATAAAAAATGAAAACAAAAAAAAAAAAAAAAAAAAACACAACAACCCAAATAACAAGAGTAAAAGATACAAAATGTGTTTGAACATAATTTCCGTATGTTCGTGTTCGTGTTGGTTTTGCCTATTCGACAGAGTATTTCTTCTCTACCGGTTCGTTACAATTTTTTACGGATAATGGACGAGAAGTGTAATTTAATTGAAGCCAATCACCAAGAGGCATAAAAACTCACTCATTCTCATTTGCTTCAGTGGTTGTTTCCGTCCACCAAACCACACTAAGACGGCGAGAGAAACAAACATTTTATCGTTGCACTCAAGTTAAGATTCATAGAACAACAAATGTATCTACCAAGTTACTTGTTGTGGTTGCACAAGTAAGAAAATCAAACGATGAAAAAGAAAACGAGTCCCATTCCATACTATGTACTGAAGACCACAAAAAATAAATACTTAAAAGCGAAATAAATTAAAAAGAAGAAGAGACGTAGACAGAAAGAGAGAGAGAAAGAGAGTAAAAAAAAAGTTTAAATACAAAGCAGCAACAGATAAAAACGTCCGTCTGTCCGTTCGTTTATTTGTTTGTTAGTTCATCCACACCACACCACCACAAACTTTAGACGACGATGTCCAACGACAACGACGATTGTGGCAATACTCCATAACCATAGTCTACATCTACACCATTTAAAAAAAAAAGAAGAAGGAGAAGAAGGTTAACGTGCGAATTTGTAATTTAATTTTTATGTTGATTAAAGAAAGAAAACGAAAATGAATATTAAATAAAACAAAATAAGAGCAGCAACAATAACTACGCGCGCAAGCAATAAAACTGTGTAGTAACAGATACATACTCGTAAAAGCAAAGATAATAATTCATACTTTTCGAATCATCACAAATTAACTTGGTGACCATAATTTATTGGAATTAGAATGAATGTCTAGATGAAGTGCTCCATCCAAGTGTCAAGCATAAGTTGATGTTTGCACGAAGGGTAGTGATTTGTCGTTATACTCGTATAATTCAAGTCAAATTGTTAAGCGACAAGTTAAAGAACATATTTGTCACAATGGTTGCCGGGAAGGTTAAAGATACATAGTGCACAGTCATTGTACTTAGAATATCATGTTCAAAAGGTTCGCAGTAGAAAAAAATGAACCAATTAGATACTTTAATTGAACCGGAAAGCAGAAAATATTAAGGACCCTACATACGCAATATAATCTCTTTAAGAATATTGCAGTAATATCTCCTTCGGTAAATAACGAGAAAAAAAAAATATAAACTGACATCTTGTAGCTCAGTTGATAACCCTTATTCCATACCTTCTTGTGACGCCATTTCGAGTTGCAAAGTGCATCTCAAAACAGCGTCGGTTAATCTGTTATGGGCATTTCACCCATTCAACACTTTATCTATAATATGCGTCATGTTTCAAATGCTTATCAGTATAGCAATCGGCTAAATGCACAGATCTACCACTTTCATAAGAAACAGTATAGAAAATGCAAGGCTAATCCAACAAAGATCTGCTGGCGTAGCTGGTATACACATGCAAAATTAGATTTAAATGGCCTCAAGCTATTGGACTGTACCAAGGTCAACCACCTTTATCTAGTCTTCGATGTCAACAACGCATGTACTTATTATTCAAGACAATCGCAAAGGAGCTTCAATCTTGACCTGACATTCGTAAGCAGCAATATCGACCAAAGACCTCTGCAACCTAGCCTTAAAGCTCTTCGAATTTCCCACAAAGATTACACAGACCTGTAATTCTAGAAGTTGATACTCTAGTCCTCATCATCGAGTTTATAGCGCAGCATATGCCATTCTCACGTTAAATGCAGGTAAAGCGCCATGACTCGATTGCATATTCTCAGAGTTCCTACTGTACAGCAGCGCGAATTCCAAAAATTGACTTGGAAGGTCCTATTCAAATGTCCTTGAGACGGGACACTTTCCAACCCAACTCAAAAAATTCTGAGAAGTACTGCTCCTTCAAAGACAAAGCCACAAAACTATAGCCCTATCACACTTCTTATCATTCTGTACGAACTATTCAAGAGAACATAATAGAATTAAATCAGCTATCGACGCAACTGTACCTATCGAAACGGAAGGCTTCAAAACTGGGACGAAACTATACAAAATAAGTTGTAGCGTTAACAGTTTGGAAAGATGGAAGTTATACCTTGCAACAAAATAGTCACCATACCGAACAATATGCTCAGCGACAGACCGGTCATTTCAACATATCCTGAATAGACGTAGTAGACCAAGAAAGCTAAACAACGCGCCTTAGCTCCTGCTTTATATACACAATACACATGACATACAAATGGCAAATGATGAAATTTGCGTAGGCTGTACCTAACTTTAGCTACACAGAATCATAGCATGGCTTACGTGTAAGCAGAACTTACCAAAGCCCTTAAGATCATATCTGGAGCTCTGGACGTACCCCTACACTATTCGAATGGGAAGCAACCAACATACTACATTGCGATTGTGAAGAGAGAATCCAAACCATCGATGCAAAGCTTGTGTCATAGATGTTTATTTTACTGTCTTCTCCCTATACAAAGTTATATCAAGGTTAGATAAGGTTAGGTGGCTGTCACCGCTCAAGCACACTAAGACCAGAATGCAGGTTCATTGTGATACCACACAGAGTACTAGATTACCAGCAACAGGAACGTTGCATAATGGATAACCTTGCTTTTATCAATGGAGCTACTACAGGTAGCCATGTTGGCGCAGGACCCTTTTCTGTTCCGCACTACGTGCAGAATATTAGGTGGCTGTCTTTGCTTAATCACACTTAGACCAGAATATAAGTCCATTGTGATACCACGTAGAGTACCGGACTACCAGCACCAGGAACGTTGCATAATGGATAACCTTGCTTTTATCAAGGGAGCTACTATGGGTAGCCGTGTCGGCGCAGGACCCTTTTTTGTTCCGCACGATATGCAGAACTATTTCACTCACACACAAAGCTCGCTGAGGTCTTCATCAAATACTCTCTTAGGGTCTTGCCTTCTCAGCCTTGATAGGGCATGGCATGTGCAAAATAAGTGGGTAACTGTTTCTTTATCTTCCCCATCTCTATAACTCCTACAAAAGTCGTTTGACGGGACACAAATTCTAGTGCCGTGCCTGTCTATCAAACAATGCCCCGTGAGGGCACATACACAGTTCTTTACTATTTATGGACAAACGCTTTTCGTTTTCTGTAGATCCAGGTTAGGCCAAATCTGTTTCGATCCAAGACAAGTGTTAATATTAGTCTACCTTTTATTTATCATTCTTCTGACTTCAGTATCAAGGCGCGATTTTATATATTCTCGAAAAGCTCCATTTTAAGAAAGATTGAAAGATTCTGACCTCTCCCTCTTTTGCCAGCTAGTCCGCTTTGTAGTTGCTCAAAACGTCCCTGTGTCCTGGAACCCAAAACCATTAAGCGCCGCATATGTCAGCGATCTCTTTTAGCGACCTGCGGCACTACTAAATCAATTTGGTTCACATTGTCGGTAATTCCAAAGCTTTTACTAGTTTTATTAAAAACAAACCGTAATTAGGATAGACTGCTACATGTAGCTACCAGTACTGGCTACTCAAAGAAATTTTCAGACTCAAAAATGACTTTATTTCAAACGAAAAAGTATCCCTTACGGCATAATTTTTCCTTCCACTTTCAACGAACCTAATGAGTACTTTAAATAGATTTTTATGGCGATACTTCTTTTTTGTTAAAAGAAAATAAATAAACAAAAACTTATATGCCAACATTACCTAACGCAAATGTCAAAACTTTCTGAGAAATAAACAAACAAGGCAATAAAGAAGAAAAAGGAAAGTACATATTTCATAAATTGAACATCCTATACCTGGTTGCGTGCATATTACGAACTTCCCAATACCAATGAAACAAGACAAGATAATATATCACGACCACCCTCTTGCTTTTCCCCCAAAGCGGTACATACAATTTTCTATTCAAAGAGATCTATAAATCTTAATACGAGCCAAGCAAAAAAAAATAAATAAAAATTGCAAAACAACCCTCGGAAAGCTTGTTGTCGACAAGCTTCAGATCGTTCTGAGTATTTAGCTAGAGCTTTTCCTATTACTGCGCTGCGCTATATCTATGTAGGCAACATTGAGTGAAAATTAACCTCGTTTTTGTTATTTAAAGTGCGATTTTTAGTTTAGTTAGCAATAATTTTTTATTCATTTTGCATACCTATTTATTTAAATTTAAAATACAGTGTAGAAACAGGAACAAAATATTTGTTGATGTTTTTGCTGCACCACCATGTCGTGTAAGCCACAAACATCAATGATGGTAGTAAGGTTATTGAGAAAGGTGAGTTTACGTAAATTACCCACCTTGACATGGTGACTCTTTGCATCAAAAAGCCTTCTCTTCTTAATGTAAAAAAAAAAATTAATTTATTAAAATAAAAAAAATAAAAAAACAGATAGGTTAGGTTAGGTTAGCTAGGAGGGTTGACAGGGAAACGAAATCTTTTCCTCGTCATACTTAGGTCAATGTAGACCCATTGTGATACCCTAGGGGTTGCACCCCCCTTCTAGGAACCATAAGCCTATGCTCTATAAAACCAGCCCGAGGTGCTAATAAATCTGTATAAATCAAGCACAGACTTGTTGGGCAGTTCTTCTAGATCCTGGAAAAGGTATCTTACTGGGATTTAAATCTTATTTGGCAGAGTGCTGGACAGTGGCAGAGAAAGTGTGGAGTGTCCTCATCTACTTCTTCGTCACCGTATCCCCTGTATAGGTCATCCGTATTCAATCCCAGTCTTCTTGCATTGGTAGTTCAGCATGTTATGCCCAGTGATGATACCTATTAAAGAAGAAGATACGGATTTTTTCGGTTTTCTGTTTGCTGTAGAATGACCATAGTTTCCTAGTTATAACACAGGAACTGAGTGCATTTCACTTATCATTTGCAGTCTTTTAAAGTTTGTTCCCAATTTCCTGCTTGAGGTTACAGGGTGGCATTTTAGCGGTATCGGCTAGATCGGGGTTTAAAGAAGATCCTTTTTTTGCTAACTCATCAGTTGTCACGTTTCCAGGCACCCCTTTGTGGTAAGAGACCGAGCAGAGTCTTACAATGTGCCGTCTGGCAATAACCCGTAGCTCGTGGTAGTGCCTTTATTGCAAACTGTTGGGCAACCATTGTCACTGCCAGGACTTCCGCTTGGAAGACACTGCTGTAGTCTGGGAGTTTAATCGATCCGGACAAACTGAGAGTCTCGACAAAGAATCCAGCACCCACGCCTGTGTCCATTTTGGATCCATCTGTATAGACGGAAGTTGTTGTGCCGTTATTTAATACCTGACTAGCATACCATTCATCCCTGCTGGGAAAGCAGGTTGAGAAGGGTCTATCAAAGGCGTCATGGAGTCTGTGCATACAGTACTGCCCACAAATTTGCATAAGATCTGTGCATGCCCTGTTAGACTGGGTTTCCAGTTTTCGGTTTAGCTTACGCGAAGGGCGCTTTTTAATGCTGATTCTTGCACAAGTAAATCAAGCGGAAGTAGGTTGAGTATTGTCTCAAGTCCCGCTGTGGGGGTGGTTTTCAGTGCTCCAGTGGTGCTGATGCAGGCTATCCTTTGAATCTTTCTTAATAACTTAAGGTTAGTGGTTGTGCACACTCCCTACCATCACATCAGGTTACCGTAGGTTAGTATTGGTCTTACTACTGCCGTGTAAAGCCACATGATGATTTTAGGGCTGGGACCCCAGATTCTACCGAATATCCCGTTACAGGCGTAGAAGACTATCATTGCTTTCTTTACAGTCTTAAAAAAAAAATCGATACTGAGGTCAGAATTCAAAAACAAGAACAAGAACCTGACGGAGCTGCTGAACAAATGAAGAGGCTTCTGCAGAAACACTGTATTCAAAATCATAGTAGCGTGTGTTCTATTGCACTAGAAGAACACTCGTACACTCGTATGTACGCCCACAAAGGTAGGTCATCAGAAGTACCCTATGCTTCTAAATAAGATCAAAAGTACAGTAAATGTCTCAAGTTCTTTCCTGAGACAATCAAAAACAGTCTTCTCGTAGCAAAAAATTTAGGAAAGGAAAGGAGGACTATTTCCGATCAGTGCGGGCTTATTATTTGGGTTTCTTATCCGAGACTGTCTTAAGTCTGTTTTAAAGATCTAATATCAAAAGGACGTGGGTTGGCATCAAGGCTTCAAGCTAGTAGCCATGTCCATTAAAGGAGAACTTGGAATCGATCAAAATCACCAACGAAAATGAGCTTAGATCTTGATGTAACTTGAACCTGACGATCCTAACAAAGTTTTGGACGCGTCCTGCGTCCTTTTTTCGCTCTACATGATAGGTGCCTTTCGACTCAACGCGAAAAAGCAGCGCTGCAGCGGTCAGTGTAGGTGTAGCCATAACAGAAGTTTTGTGTACAACTCCTACGATCGCATTACATATGAATATTTCTCTACTCTCTAACACTCGACATATAGATCACAAACCCCAGCAGAAAATAGTGCGCTATGACTAACTAATTCTAATTTTTCTAGAACAAAAGGATAGGAGATTGCTCAGTTCTTAAGGAACTTTTATTGATCAATCAAAAACCACTGGACAACTTTCCGTCTATAGACCTTTATACGCCGTTCCAAATAAGGAACAGCATTGGCTCTAGTAGTAAATGTATACTCTGTGGATCCAGTGATAGGACAGTCTCTCAGATTACCGGATGCGTGCAGTGTGTTTCAATCAGAGGTTCTGGCCATATTCAAAGCGGTGGCAATACTCCATATGAAATTGATATCCTAATTCAAGATCGGAAAAGAAATTAATTAACGGATAAATGAGGGTTAAAATGCACTACCTGATGTGCACGAGGAAATAAAACCATTTTCAGGTGTACAAAGTTAGGTTGGGTTACAAGGGTGGCTGTACTTATGTACATCCTTACTCGGATCTCAAAGGATTCATTGTGTTCCCTGGTGTTTCAGATGCACAAAGGGAAATCATTAATCGTTTTGGATATCAAGACATTGTCGTTTCCGAAAGCATGCCAAAAGGCATCCGACTAGGTAAGCTAAGGTTTAAGTGGCTGCTAGCTAAAGCCAGCGTACTTAGACCATTGTCATACCACATGAGTCTTGGAGCTTCTGATGAAGCGTATAGGGTTTCTGACATTTGTGTTTATCAGATCGCCTAGGCCCTAGGGCATTATAGTAGAATTCTCTTAAGTGAAGTTTCCTTTTGCGAGAGAGAGTGGGGCAGCTACAGAGAGGTGGGGATATTTTCCTTCTTCTGATGGATTCCGGGACACACAGGTATCCACGGAAATGAAATGGTGGATGAGTTAGTCAGGAAGGGCTTGGAACAAGACCTTTCACTGATCGAACACTCAGAACTACCCCTTTAGCACTCGTTAAATCTAGCATTGCACTCGACTTCCAAAAACAAGCTGACGAGAGATGGAGCACACTCTCATCACTCTTGATAAACATCAACAAAATAAAAATAGGACACATTCCTGCGCTAAACAGATCAAATATTATAAAGATTATCACAGGCAAAAACCTACTGGCGGCCCACCTTAGAAGAATGCGGTTAAGCACAGATGACCTATGCAGAGGCTATGGGAATACAGACGAGGAAGAGAACACAATTCACTTCCTATGCGAAGGCCTCAGTCTACACAGAACAAGAAAGACGGGCCTCGGTGAATACTTTTTTAACGACGTGGGCGACCTGTCTAAGAAGCCACCAAAAACCATTCTAAAATTCACTACGAATTCAGGATAGTTCAAGGAGGCCGAACAACCGTAACCACACTCACCCAGACCTTTCTTTTCTTTTTGTCTTTTCAGACTGGGCATTCCACATTAGAATGAAATTAAAGTATGCGTTCCATAGCAGAATGTATGTGTTTTAAAGCAGTACTACTTATCTTGTTCTTGTTCTCTCGATAGCAGGCAGCTTAAGTTTAAGTTAACAAGTAGCGATCGGTATGCCCAAGGTGCTTTTATCTGATAGATTGGATATAGTTGTTCCATGTTTGGCGAGTTCATCAGCACTCTATATAAGAGAAGATCGGCAATCTGGAGCTACTAATGAATTTGGAGAGAATGATTTCAAGGACCTGATCGCTGCTTGCTTCCGAAAAGATGTGGAATATCACGTTTTTCTTTAGCCAAGATAAAACTTAATCGCCAAGATTTCTGCCTTGTACACACTATAAAGATTTGGAAGACGAAAAATAGGCTGAGAACAAACCTATCAGGAAAAAACACCTCCGTCTACATTGTCATTAATTTTTTGATCCGCTGGTGTGGAAGTGGATCTACTTATCTTTTAGAAATGCATCTTCTTCACCGAATGACCTGGAGGGAATAGTAACTTATAAGTTCTTAATAAAGTTTAGATTGGGTGTAGTGTACTACTGTAGTCTGTGTTTTGTGAGGATATTATGCAATTTTTTCAGAATGGATGCGTGGCCAAAATCTTTGGTGGACCACTGTGAAATTGATTTAAGGCCAACATGTCGAGGGGTGTCCGATGAAAGAGAATATTCAGTGCTGCGGTGGCGTCGTCCGAAGTTCTTCTTACTTAGGTAGACAGATCGTACTGAGAAGTGATAATGACATTGGGATGTTCGAAAGAAATACTGTGAATTAAAAGCAATGGCAACAATACCAATAATTCTCCCCAGTTATTCTGGACACTACTCTCGGAGCAAAAGAAACCTAATATCATCTGAGTTTCGAAATCGCTAAATCAACGCTACTGATGTGTGAATACCATCATAAGGGTATTTATAACCTCTTTAGCGCTAGTGAATTATATAAAAAAAAAAAAAAAAGAAATAAAGATAATAATAATAATAATCTCGGTTTATGGATTTATCTAAGACGGTCCACCAGACAGCCACTCTGTACATGAGTATCGGTCTTATGACCGAGATGTAGAGCCAGTGATTTATACGAGGTTGCAAACCCCACTTGTTCCTAAAAGTTTTTTGTAAGAGAAAAGAGGTACTGTAACTTTCCTTACTCCTTCTTGGATGTTGCGTTTCCAGCTTAGTTTCCTATACAAAATGGATGAATCTCAGTCCCTCTTTCCATCTTCCAAATCACTGTAGGGTGTTAAAGAAGGAAATATTGGCGATTAAAGATGTCCTATTTTAACTAAATAAAAAAAGAAATGTGATAATCTTACATAAATATCCGCAATCGAGTCTTTGGAATCATTTTCTCTTAACTCAATAGTAGCTTTAGACTGACGATCGTTTTTTATAGAGATGGCGGGGCAGTTCAATATTGACTTTTCTTGGGTGCCGGGACACAGAGGTATTCTAGGGAACTACTTTATTCATACTCGCAGATAACGGCACCTTGGGTATACTAATGGCTACATGTAAGCTTAAATTCAAGCTGGATGTTACAGAGAGGAACAATTTTAGGTGGAAAAATGACATAACGTGCCTAGCGACCAAACAAATTTAGCCAAAGTTGGATTTGAAATGCTCTAATAATTGAATTTCTCTCAACATATTGCATATCTGCACCATAATAGCTGTCTAATAGACAAGAATGCAACGAGGCTTGGCAAATAATCAAACCTTTTTACGTAGAAGCTATATGGACGAAAAGGAGTAAATTATTCTCCACATTCATTATAGCTGTCCAGCTCTCTCCCACAAAAGAATACTTCACTATTAAACACAGATGTCAAAAACCTCCTACGCTTTTTCAAAAGTTGCAATTTGGCTAAACGAGTAGGTAAGAAGAATCACTCCAAGATCGTTGTGATATCAGAATGGACTGATTGGTCTCAGTGTGCTGGCTTTAGCTGGCAGCCATTTCAATCTTACCTAACCTACAGATTCGAATTTATTTATCTTTGGCTATGGATCAGACAGTGCAACCCATCTCTGTGCAAACTCTCCAAAAACGTATGCAAAGGCGCTCCGGCATCTTAAAATCTACAGCTTAACGTCGAAAAAACTAAAGTGATCGTATTAAAAAATGTAACGAAACTTGTAAGAGTAAATGTAGATGGAGTGACTTTTAAGCAAGTAGAAAAGTTTAGGAATCTAGGAAGCGTTATTAACGGCAAGGGCAACACAGAATAGGAATTAAAGGCAAGGATCCAAGCTTCCAACAGATTGTTTGCGGTGTTATGGAAAAAATTACCAGACTATAAGCAAATAATGCAAACCACAGAAATAACGATCTTCAAGTACTACTACATGGAGGAAAATTCTGGATCCTTACTGAAAGTCAAGAAAATAATATAAAAGCCATGGATATGAAGTACCTTCGCGGAGTGATAGGAGTAGGAGAAATCGAAAGTGGAATTGCCGTGCCGAGTTCAAGACATCTTCAAGATGAAGTCGGATCTCAATAGTGTTTTTTTTTATTATTCAAATCAAGAAAACTGGATCTTGATAAAGGAATCAGACAGGAAGAAATGTAAGATATTTCTGTAGCAAAGGAAGACGGAAAGAATACATCAACTCGACACCTTAGGGTAAAAGAGGATCGCATTTATACTAAATATTTCATATATTGTATATTTTATAGAAAAACAAAAAACAAAACCGTAGACGTAAAAATAAAATATAATCATGCGCTTTTGACTATATTTATGTATCTATCAAGTGCCTACAGTCGAACCTTGTTTAGTGGAATCCCTTGGGCCTTTCATTTGAGTTTTACTTATAGAGGTATTCCACTTACCCAGTTTTGCACTTATCCAGGTACAGCAGAGATTTGTTTCACGTAAGCAGGTTTTTTTCACGTAGATTTAAATTACAATCAAAATCGTGAACTACAATTCGACGATACAAATTTGACGTCGAGATACTCATACGAATATACCTATACCTACATACATTGTGTCTAGACAGAAGTTGAAAATATGATTGTAAAGTTAACTATTTTTGCGGACTCAGGGAAAACATTGCAAAAGCAATGCGTAAAACAAACACATGGACAAATTTCTGGCAAAAAAAACATTAATTTTTCTTACAAGCCTGTCACACTTACAAAAGTTCCAATAAATAATTCCATTTACAAAGGTAAATTTATAAAATATAAGCTTCACTTATAGAGTATTTAACAAAAAAAAAAAAAAAAACTACGGTGCATCACAATGTGGCCCACCAATAGAGGTTTTCCACTAACCCAGGTCCCCCACTGTAAAAACAATAATGTCCTCTCATATATAACGAATAAGTGAAGGCCGTGGTAAATTTTTAAAAAAAGTTGCTTTCGTAGTCGGTTTTGTTTATTAAAAAAAATTAGCATAAATATGTTCCAAGTCAACTTCTTTGCGCTGCTTTTTTGACATTTGTCATTTGAAAATGTAGGCATAGCTCTGCAAACCAAGTATACTCCGGCAGGTCCCGAAAAACAGGGAAAGTCTGAATGGCAATCGTGTGTTTAATTAAAAATTTTATTGTTCGCTCTAACAAGTTTTTTTTAACGCACTACATGGACTATTGGTAGGTACATAAGACATTTTTTTGTTCTTTATAATCAGACGTTTGCCTAATTTAACACGGAAAAAAGTGTTCGATACATGCAAAGTTCCATTTCAACGGTCATTACTGTACAATTTAATTTACGAATATATAGGAAATAATCGTTATAAGCTTTCAAAGAAAATTTAAAAAAATAAAAATAAAATACGTTTTATTAAAATTCTCTTAATTCAATTGATTTTCACTTAGAAAATTATAATCAAAATAATTTAACAAAACAATTGTCAATAAAAACTCTGATTAAGGGCGACATATGCATGTACATACGTCAAAAGAAAAACAACAACAAAAGACGATTTTTCCACCACCCACATTCCCAAGCGATGGAAAAAAGAAAACATAAAAAAAAACATCAACAATAGTAACAACTCCCGCTTAAAAAACAGAAGTGCAATTGCCTTTTCCGTCTTACACATAGCTTTTGTGCGACTAAAATGGTCAGAGTCGCACAATGCGCGAAACACACCAACTAGGATGACGATGACGAGGAAGAGAAGACGTCGGATTGCATAAAACACCACGCGATGATTAAAAAAAAAAAAAAAAATGTTCCCAATTTTCTTTTACTACAAAAGTGAAGAAAAATTCACCACTATAAAAGTTTTCACATACACCAGTACCACCTCTTCACGGTTTTTCAGTTCTTGGTTTCTCTCCCTCTCTATCTATCGAGCTTGAGAAGGTAGTCAGTAGTCGGAATCGCTCTTTCTACGCGTATAAAACACACAAAACACAAAGTACCGTACCGAAAAATCTACAAAATAATTCACTAGCAGTTACTACCAGCCGAAGTAGCCAAACAGAAGCACAAGCACAACACACAGAGGGAAGAAAATATTTTTTTTTTTAAATCTGAACTCTTCACATAGGAATTCACAGAACAACACTACACAACGCTGCTGAGGAAAGTAGCGATTCGCACTCTCATCGTTGTCGTGTGTATCGCTGTCAGTTGAATACTGCCTGAGACAGCGATTTGGAAAAGCTGAAATCCACCCGAAGTTCAGTTAGCTTGTGTCTGCCAGCAGTATGTCTACTGCTTGCCAAGCTATTGCCATGCCACTCTGCTGAGGAAGGCAGCATAGTCATTGGCAGTGCGCTCTGTTGCTGGTGGAAAATCGTTTTAATACAAAAAAAAGTAAACGAGAAAAATAAAATCGCACATGACCCTCCGCGCACTGAATCAATGTCTAGTATTCCCATCTGGTATCTCTATGCGGTCGGTTATATCTGCAGCATAGATTGCGGAAGTTTAAAGCGATACATGCTTATGTTGCGAATCTTTTCATGTATCCAAACATGTTTATGGAAAATAGCCCGTGTGCAGAAGCAGAATCTATGTCATGCAGAGTTGTCATGTTAAACAACTTTAATAGAAGCTTTTACTCCAAAGCGGAAAGAGTAGCGATTCAAGAGAGTGGAGGAAAAGAAAATCTTCCGTAGAAAGCAGAGGGTCTACGCGACCTCTCAGCTTGAAGAAATTGGAGATCCAGCAGCTGTTGAATGGGCGATAAACATGGAGAGTAATAAGCCCAAATCCAGTTGATTAACAAGTCGATATTGCCCGTTTGAAATAGGTTGTCGCAGCTATTAATAATTTAATGAACAATAAAACTCCCGGCAGGCAGCATACATCAAGTCATGAACCAAGTATGTATGACTGGCGTATCAGTTCTAAATGTCCCATCTTCAAAAAATGCCTTTTTATGTCTCGCGACAACTACACACGCATATCCCTACTCAATGTCGTATAAAAAATCCTGCACACGAAACTATGGAATCGGCACATGAAGCCACCTCTTCATCGATCTTCTAAATCTACAAACGATGGCTGAATTTGGAAGTCCGAGAAACTGATCGGTGCACTTCGAAAACTACCTACTGGATTTCGGCAAGGAGATGCGCTGTCACCGCCCGCCCGACGAAGTGGTTTAGAAGTTCACCTATCGCAGAGTAAACATCAACTCAAAAAACACCATCCCTCTTGAAAATTCGATGAAGAATACCTCTGGGAAACCGCTGCTATTGCAGTAGCAAAACTTCTATTTTGATGTACAAAATTGATGCTCCAGAGAACGCCGATCTTACGGACAATAATGCACCGGCATAGAGGATCCCAGCTTCCAGCTTACGACGAAAATGGAAGGCTGCACAGTATCCTGGTACAGTCCTTCTTAAGTAAAGAAAAATCGACAAATAGCTAGAGTGATTTGACCAAAGATTCGTAGGATATTACGAATGCGTGTATCAAAGGTTGTACTGACTCATTGCTAGAGTGAAACAGTGGAAACTTGATTGTGGTGCTTTAAACATTTATTTTCCAGTTCTTACTGCCCACATTTACTCCGAACTATTGTCCAGCAATAGCCGTGTTTTTTTGATAGCTGTATACCCAGCTCAGTAAGATTTTACACACAAAGCAACAACAACACACCAAGTGGGGATGAATTTCCCAGTAGCAGCAAGTGAGGATAGAACTACATAAGTTGACCACCAGAGCGCGAAAAATCTCATAAATTAGCCTTTAGCCGATCGTATTTGTTGCTTTTCCTCGGTTTTGACATTTGCAAACTGTCAAACGAAGAAAAAGAAATCGAGCCGCAAACCAATTGGTTGGTGCGGCTGCTACTGTGGATGAAGTGAGTATAGATCGTTTTTTTGACTGAAGTGAGTATAATTATCAAAAAAACACGGCTAATGTTTACTTGATTGGCGGAAGTTAGGAAGACTCATGACTTTTTTTTTTATGTATTTATCTACCCCTAATTTGTTTAGCTCCGCTTGCAAGATATAACACATTTGGTATAGGTCCATGATTATATGAAAAAGTAGACAAATATCGCGCGAAAAGCCTTTGGCTGTTTTGCTGAGGCTAAAACCTGTGTCCTCTCGCTTACCAGTCCAACACAATAAGGCCACGACGACTGCTTTGCTTTTTGATGAGCTTTTTATCCCAAAGAAACAGCGATTTGAAGGAGTTATTATGGTTCGTTATCAGAGTAGACAAAGTACATACCATATTATGTAACCTTAAAGATATATCGTCTAGGATGACGTTTTGCCCAAAACATAGATGGATAGCACATTTTCCACAATCCTTAATTTCGACCAAGCTTCCGATTTTGAAGTGAATTTTACGGCATTTTTTGTAAACATCCTCTGTGTTAATTACAAAACGGAGCTGAAGTGTTTTTTGAAGTGCTGCAAACAACCACTCCTCCAATTGAAAACATAAGTTTTAACGTGCACCGTCTCTGAATTTTTTGAATCTGGTAATACTGTTTCGCTACAGAATACCTTTTATTCTTGACGTTCGGTATGTACGATTCTTTTCTACTCATTCCACTTTGATATGATGTTTCATCGCAAGTGCGCATAGTTCATACGTTTGCATGTACTTGTATTCTATCTATCTATCTGTGTATCTGAAAGATTCGAGCAACATAGAATATTTGTTTGCATGGAAGTGCCGTACTTTGCAGACAAAAATCATTTCGCATTGCAACCAGAACGAGGGCATACCGGGGGTTTTTCATTTCGTTATTATTCATTCGATATTGAACTTTACCGGTGACTCTCCGACGCAATCTTGCGGATGCGATTTGCGATGGCGGCGTACAGATTTTTCTCCTTTTCGTCGTCGTTATCGATGTGTGTGTATGTTTGTGTGATTTTAAATCGGGGAGATTATTTTCTTCCCTCCTTCTCAACGTACTACGAGTAATTCTGGGTGTTCGAATGCGGTGTCTTACAGTGCGATTATTCATGTGATATTAGTTGTTTGTTAGCCTTTGGGGAGTGATGGCACTCTTGGGGAGCTTATGCTGTACATGTGTACATGTATATCTTGCAGTCGTTGAATTCCATTTCAATAGTTGTACTCGTAATGAAATTGGTATTATGATTCTAATTGGAATTTTCAAGGTGTATCAATCGATATATTTTTTTTTATTTTAAATTAATAGAAAAACTGCTGAAAGCCCACAAATGAATTAAATCTGCATATGCCTGCCCATGTATTTGAAGTATATATGTATATGTGGAACATACAACTAAACGATTGTGTGACTAGAAGTGGATACGTGATTTGGATAACAATTCCAATTGTAGTGGAACCACGAGTAGACAAAAATTAGAGCAGAAAACAAGGCGGACTTCATGAAGGGAAACAGAGGTTGGCAATTTCAAATTTTGTAAAATATTAAATAGGTCGACCTACTTGTTTCTTAGACTATGTATGCAAAGCAAATTGAGTATCTAAAACTGAAGAAGGAATATGTAGGAGAATTAGTACTTCAATTTTTGGGGAGGATGTTTTCCAACGAACTGGTAGTATACAAACTTTTTTTTTTTTAATTTAATTTATACGTTATTGTAATCCACATTGGGACTGGGATTCTGGAGATTTTAACCAGCGTACTATTACCCCCGTCTTCATATTGCTGGACGCAGTAGCTGTAACAACGTTTTCGAAAACTCCTGCAACTCTCTCTGACAAGTTCGGTCGACTAAGCGATGGAAACAAAGCAATACCTCGTTGGCGTCTTGGATAAAAAAAAAAAAAACAATTGGGTGGAAGCTACTTAATTGCTATCGCACTCTAAATTTGTAAAAAGTTCTGCCTGAGACAGTACACCCTTTTATCCTCTTTAATCGTAAGTCCGCTATATCTAGTTTTCCAGACTGCGCTTTATGGTATTCGCGAGTAATGGAGGTTCGGTCTTCTTTTTCGTCTCGAATCTGGGAGCTAAGATTCATAGATACTCTTGTTGTCCATTCGCTCGATGCAGCCAGTGTAGTCGAATTATACTGCCTTTTTGGACTACATTCACATTGATACAACTCATATACATACATAGTACGCGGTATAATCTTCTCTATTGGTTTTCGTCACACACGGGTGTGAATTATTTTTCTTTTGAGGGAGCTCAATGTATATTCTGCTTTCTTACTGACGCCATATAATAGAACTGGCAATATCAGCATTCTGTCGAATCTATAGGTTTCGTTTGTAGAGCTTATTATTTCAAAGTTACAGTTGTCCAAAGTGACGTTCTATAATATGCCGTGAACTAATGCTGCTTTGTTTGTTGACATAGCATAAACTTGGCTTAGTCATCATTCACTTTACGGTGGAAGTTGCAACTGAAACCCACTAGTCACTTGGACTCACAAATGCTGATGACTCGAACAGCAAAAACGGTCTGTGCCCGACCGAAATTTAGTTGTCGCAGCGAAGTCTACCAAACGAAAACCACCGTATTTTTAAATCTTCAACTGTCCAAGGCTCATACCGCTCTTATAAGCAAGAACTTTCAGTCAGTTATTAATTAGATAGTTATCACAGAAATTGGACGTTTTAAACTTTTGTTAAAGACTCATCCTCTAAGTTGTTGGAGCAGAGTGCTCATCTGGTTGTGTTATCGGCTTAACTAGCCTTGCGAGGGGAAACTCTTTACAAATCCATTTCGAAGGTAGTACACTGTTAAGGGTAACATTTTCGCACACCTTCTATCGAAGGTGGAGCAGTTTAAATAACTACACCTTATCCAGGAAGATGTGATACACCTACAACATGTCCGACATAATATAAATCCTAACCAGGAATTGGGGAGATATCACCAGAGTTGTGGTGATCTGCACTGGCTATTACGGACTCAAGCGGCTAAACTTGGTATTCCCTCTAACATACACTGCCAAAGTTGCCATGGCGGGAACAACCAGGTAACCTTATATCACTTTTTGTGTAAATGGCAATGGCAGATAGGTAAACCCTTCGAAAGAATCAAGTTTCACATTGGCGCCCCCAACGGGCCATTTATTAAGGTTAATACAAGCTAGAAAAACTTAAAAGTAGACTTAAAAACTTAACTTAACGCTAGACTTAGAATTAAACAGGAGCGAGAAGGATGTTTCAGGTAATGTGGGACGGATGACGGCTTTGGTTAGAATCGAATATGAAATACATGCTGTTAGCATGGCGGAATATTCAACATATCGACTCGTTATCTCCACAATTGGTCCGGTGAGAGCTTAGGCGAAATAATGGAACAGGTCTAAGGTAACGTGGATTGGTGTAAAGAGATATTATTTGTTAAAGTTAGGGAGAATCGATGTTGCCATCTAGGAGTTGTTGGATAAGGAGCACATCGGCAACTTTTCAACGTTTTTCTAGGGACTGTAGATCAATCAGTGCAAGACGGTTCACGCTAAGGAAAACGAACATACCTACGCTGGATAGCCTCAATTCTATTTATAAGATAACCATAATAGGGAGACCATACTTGGCAAGCATATTCGAGGATTGGTCTAACGTAAGCAATGTACGGATTTGAAAACTCTTAAGACCATCGTTTTACAAAGCCAAGAGAGAAGTTAGCTCTGTTGATGACGAGGACAATGTGAGAACGAAAGCTGAGTTCTTTATCGCAAATGACGCCAAGATCGCACAAGGAGGATACAGTAGGGACTGCCTCACCGTTAAGGAAGTAAGTACGAGGGGTTTATGGGAGTCGTTTGCGAGAGTAGGTTATGGCTTGACATTTGGTCACATTAAAGTGAAGTACATTTTTCTGAACCCAGATAAAGAACCTGTTTAAATCATATTGCAGTGGAGAAGAATCTTCCTGAGATGAAATACAACGTAAAATGTTCATGTCATCGGCATAAATTGACAGAGAAGAATTGAGAATAATTCGTTCGACGTCATTGATTGTTAGAATAAAGATCAGAGGGCCTTGAGGAACGCCAGAGCTGTCAGAAATGGAAGATCTGAAGGTCACTTTATACTAGCGTGAGACCAAATACGATCCAATCCACTTAATTAAGTTAGGTAGAAATCCGAGAGCAGTAAGTTTGAAAAGTATAAAGCCATGAGAAATTGTGTCGAAGGCCTTACTAAAGTCGGTGGCAATGACATCAACTTCATTCCCGTTTTCTAAGGCGCGCAAAGCTCCAGATATAAATTCAACGAGGTTGGTGGTTGTGGATCTGCCTTTTTTATGAACGGAATTTATAAAAGAGTTTTTCCAGTGGAAAACACTTTGGGAAAAGAAAAATTTAAAAAGTGTTGCAAGGGGTCCCACCAGCGCGTTTGCTTTTTTTTTAGAACAATAGCAGGAACTCCATTTGGGCCTGGAGAGTAATCATCCTTAAGTCCATCTAAGTTTTCTTTCACCATGGCCGAAGTAATAAGCAGGGAGACAAAGGATGTTAGAGAGGATGGTAGAGATTCGCTGAGTTCAGCAAATTGAGAAGAAGGCATTTGGTATGCGGACTAGTCGAAGCCGTCTCGAGATTTAAGGTTGTTAGTAATGCTACTTAACTGATAGAGGCCAGAGTCAGAAAGACTATGACGATGCATTGATTGTAATATAGTGGGACTCGTCATTGGAGTGTTCATTTAAGGTAAGGGAAGTTAAAAAGTCACAAAGGATAATAATGACGTATCCTGTAAATAAAGTTGATGGGTTCGGAAATAAGACTACTATGCAGGTTTACAATTCCTTGTTTCCCTTTTGTAGGGTGCTCAGAGAGAAAAAGTGGAGTCATGAAATGGTCATTTGAGTCCTTCACTTGCCTTTGAAACCATTTTGCAATTTTAATGATAGATCTCGGTTTGTTGTTTGGAGTAATGATCATTTTAGCATAATTTATCATTTCAGGACTAGATCTGTTAACTTGTTTGAGTGCAACATTATGATCATTTAATTGGAAGAGTATGTACTTACTTAATAACATAAGATTGGCGATCGATTTAAAAAACTCACCTAAAAGAAAAAATAAGATAAGAAATCAAGTATGAGTGTAAGTGAATAATGCGTTTGACAAACAGTTATAAAAATTAAAAAATTATCAAATTCCAAAGAAAATTTTTTAATTTGTTTTTTTAAATAGGCGGACATTATAACTACCCTTACACTAGAGTACTGGCATTAGGAATATTATAGGTATGACGAAGGAGATACCGATGCTCGTTTGTTTTAAATGGGTCGTCGCTCAAGCTAATGAAGGAGGAAAAGGCAACTTAACTAAACGTCAAAAGTAAGCCAGATCCTCTCTGTATTAAATGGACAGCCACACAGGATGACGAATCTCCACATATCCAGCACGTGTTCTGGGAGCAAGCTCTGTCCCCTGCTGAACGTACATACAGTGAAGAGCGTCCAGCTGCCACGTTGGATGCAAAAGAAGATGGAGAGATCTTATCACCACTTTCATAACCTGCCGATCGAATCGTTCGCAAACGCGGCACCCCGCTTACTCATCGGGCTAAACAATTGGCAGTTGTGTCTTCCGCTCATGTGCAAAGAAGGATATATGGAGGAACCTATGGCAGCTAAGACCCGCCTGGGGTGAACAGTTCATGGCTGTTTCTCTCGTGATACGCAGTAGTCAACGAGTTCACACGGAAGCTTTCACATGTGTAAATGCAGTACCGGCATCAATTTTCTGCTGGAGCAATTCGTCAGCTAACTCCTTTGCACCGAGAAGTTTGGAGCTTCTAATTCTAGTAGAATCTTACGATCCTACGATGACCAGCGAGCCATGATGCTGCTCCAAAACTACACTAAACGCATAGAGGACCGGTTAGAGAGAGACAGGACTTCCGTGGAAGTTTGATGAAATCCATCTTCCGGACAGTTTTCCGATGGTAAAGCGGCGTTTGATCAAGGGCGTGACACAGGGCTGGCAGAGGAATTCCAACAATGAATTGAAAGCTAGGGAAGTTAATGCTGGACGCTCGCGCTCTTGGTATTTACCCATATTTCCTGTAAAGAACTCCAACAACCGAGAAAGTTGCGTCTAGTGTGGTATGCTGCGACGAAGGTTGGAGAAGTGCCAATCAACTGGATGATCATGAAGGGACCTGATCTGTTGACTCCCTGAACATCGGTCATCTTCAAACTACGAGAAAAACGTTTTGCGATTTGTGCCGACATCCAGGAAATGTTTCACCAAATCTGAATCCGATTATCTGCGGCTGTAACAGATGAAGAAACATAGAGCTCTACAGATCATTCCACATTCGTGTTGTATGGCTTAAGAAAGAATCCCTATATTTGACAGTACATTCGAAAGTAGACTTAAGGGCTAAACATGACACGTATTGCGTGTGAAATGTTGATTGGGCGGAATTCAACTGTATAGAGTGTCTTCCTTTAAGAGAAGTAAAAGTCATGGGGTTCAATGTACTTTCACTTGTTTATTTGGAAAACCTTTGATACTGTACAAATCGTCGTGCGCGTTTAAATTCGACTATCGTAAGAAGTCAAGGTAGAGCCAAAATTGTCTTACAATCGCCGCATCCAAACACGAAAGCAATCGGGAAAACCTTCAAGTGTTCTAGCCAATTGCTCTAATACAAAAGACTTACAAACCCCGTTTCGGCTGCTCTTTTATAGCACCGAAAAGCGATCATTAAAACTTTTAAGAGCTTTGACGAAAGAATACATTTTATAAAGGGTGATTTACCCGAGTTTGGCTAGGTTTAAGTTTCGTTTATACTTAATGAAAGAAAATTTAAATGAATTCATGTTTGTTTTAACAACTTATTTAGAAATTAAGACAAAAATCAAAAATGTATAAAAGTAAAGCTGCTTCAATTGCCTATTTTGCTAAAGCACTGCTCGTGAAAGAACCGATAAAACAGTGAGGAAACAGAAAACATTTCTTCGGTGTTGAAGAAGGTCGATTGAATTCGCCATGTCTCTGTCACCAATAAGTCTTAACACGCGTGTTTGAACTCTGTTTACAATGTGCCGGACGATTTCTGCTGCAGCAAACCAGATGTGATCGTTGTATTCAAGCTTTGAGCGAATAAACGCCTTATAGATTGAAGACAGATCGTAGCTACAGTCCGAGATGAACCAGGCAACAATTAGTTAGATATTCCTCTTTTTGAAAGCCAGAAACGAAGATAAGGAAACGAATTTAAGAAACTAAGGGTACTGTCTTCAGCGAAGGAATGTATTGGAGGTTGCAGACAAGAAGTCGTTTAAAAAAATGAAGTAGAGGGTCGGAAACAAAGCAAAACTTAACTTGAACGACCCGAAAGGTAGTCTTGAATCCATTGAAGAAGAGATTCCATATACGCACGCATTTTTGGCAGAACAGCTTTGTGTCATACTCTGTCAAACCTCTTTGAAATAACATTAAATGGAATACCGTCTGGACCAGCGGTTTTGGGAATGTTAAAAGCTTTAAGTACTCCTGCACTTGTACGAGTGCGAAACTGAATATGTCCAATGGAGCTACGAGCTGGCTGGAAAGTGTACAGCAAGCAGATACCCTTATCTGAGGAACTAACACCTGGAATATCATTGCTGCAATTGATGACCAGGTAAAATCCTTTATTTTTTTACTACCCTTGGGACAAATGTAGTATTTTTTACCTCAATTTAGTCATAAAGGAATTTGACATGCCGAATATGGACATTGCAGTAATTTCTGGCTTGTTTAAACTTCATTTGGTTTCCCTCAGGATTGGTTTTATAGGACCGAAAACTTACCTCTTTGTAGCTGAAAATAAACCACGCTTTTCCTTTGGCTGGATGTTCTTCATTTGAGTAGAAATAAAGGAACTCATACCAAGGAGGATGGTGTCACTTATCATATCAGCAAAGACATCCACGTCGCTATCGAGAAAGCATAGCGACTAGTTTAAACAATTTAAGCTGAGCCAATTGGCTTTTTCGTATCGGCAGACTTTTCTTTTGTTCAGAGTTCGAGAAATTAGCTGAAATTACACTGTCGTCTGACCCGCCATGAGATGGTAATATATAAATAGTAGAACGCGTCATGACTGTACCGGAAGGTGCTACTTCCGTTGAATCAAAAGTTTTCTACTTACAATTGTAATCTAAGGCTCATTGAAATTTTCAAGTAACTAAGCATACAAGCTAAAGCCTCGACCTTCGATCAAAATTGCTATAACACATCTGATTACAATTCCACATTTGAAAGTGAAGGTATGGCAAACTCCAGAAATGTCAATGTAAATGACATTTTAAATCTAATTTCTTCTTAGTTTCATTTTAAATTTATACTACAAAATAAACAAATATACAATACCATTTAATAATACAGATAACTTAAGAGCAATTTTCAACTGGTGACATAACGATAAGGAATCATTACACCCGACTTTACTGATAGAGCTTCTGTTTAAAAAATAAAAACGAATTTCATTTGTAATAATAAACTAATTATCTTAATACACAATCTGTATGAAGCGGCGCCAAACTGCCAACTACGAAGTACTTAGGGAAAAATTAAAATTAAAATTTCAGTCATTGTTAGCAACATAAACAAATTAAAATTCTACATCTTGCAGATGTACAACAAGTAATGTTATGCTTAGGAACTGTGTTTAAAAGAATCTTTCATATATCACGTAAAAGTGTATTGAAAGCCTGAGTGTGAAAATGTAAGTTAAAATACCGCCAACAACCAATCCTTCAGATCAATAATTTGTCATAACAAGCCCTCATAAGTACGAAAAATATAATAAGATCAGTGCCGAGAAACTAGACCTACACTCTTTATAGGCTGCCGTTCAACAAAGCAGCCCTCCAAACTTGACTGATAAATTCAACATGTATTACAAGCACACAATACCACTTAGAGTCAGCGCGAGGTCCTTTTTAATGAGTCCATCTCGATTTTCACAAACGACTGAGGAAGTCGGTGCGAGCGTCTTTCTGAATACCTTGATATTCACCACTCCTTTAGTCTGTCTTGTCATCATCATCATCAGGACTACAACTTGGATCCAATTCATGCCTCCCTCAACAAATTTCTCCACCGGTACTGATTCTGAGCCGATGTCATCCAGTTTGGCATTCCTAAACTCTGGGCGTCCTGGTCAACGCCATCCTTCCAGCGTAGGCATGGTCTACCTAGTACTTGCGTGGAATTGAAAAGACGTAGAATTGGTTGTTTCTCATCTATTATTCGTGTCCCTAAACCACTCCGAATCCAGTATGAACTTAAAAATGGCCTTAAGTAGCATGGTTGACAATTCCCCCGGGTCGTATGAAGAAGTATGCACCTAGGGCAATCACTGAGAAATCATGTCATGTGCTCTTCGGCGTCTTTATCGCCACAGCTCCTACAGACTTCGTCGACTATAAGCGATCGAAATTTGCACTACCAGTGCGATTAGAACAACTCCTACAGCAGGACTCGAGGCAATCCTTAACCTACTTTGGCTGGATATCTTTATTCAACTATTTGCGGCCAATAGTGCCAATCCGACGGTTGGAAACAGAATGCAAAAGGTCAAACTACGATCCTAAAGAAATATCTAGGTAGTTTGCCAACTACTAATTACACAGGGCCATACCTAGATTTCGAAAGGCCATTTTAAAGCGCCTTTCCAAGCAGGGAAGAATGGAAAAGCGGTCAAACACCCAATACGCAATCCGTAGCCATCTTCATCGGCGGATCTGAATTGAATATTGGCGTAGGAGCAAGAACCTTCTTCGAACCGCTGGAAATAAGCAAATCTGCCTTCCGAACGACAGCAGTGTTTTCCAAACGGAAAACAGTGACAACAGCAGCCCGTGAGACTACAATGAAGACAATACCGCGCATATAAAAATAAAATCGAAGCTTGTGAAGTGCTGTTGAGAAGAGCTCAGGGTTCTTGGAACACAACACAAGGTTACACTCTGTTGGATCCCTGGACATGAGGGCATACCAAGGAACAGGAACGCTGACGAATTTGCAAGAAGAAATTCAGCATAAAGTCTGGAATAAGCCGTCCCCTCGGTGAACATCCCGCCTTACTCATTGAAGCTTGAAGTAGGGAATAAAGCTCTAAGAGAGGCAAACAACAGATGGTCCTCTCTAGACACCTGTGTCATCGCAAGGAAGTTATGGTTATCCTCCTTTATAGATGTGATTACGGGGCATAACACTGCGATACCAAATGAAAAAGCTCCGTATTATGGAAGAAGACCTGTGTAGGAGTTGCGGTGACGAGGAAGTTCACTTCCTCTGTCACTGTCCCGACCTTTACCACCTAAGACATAAATTCCTCGTACGTCACTTCTTCCGGGATCTTGAGGAACTATCCGACACACCGGTAAACGATCTGAACAACTTCATCAAATCCACAGGATGGTTTGTACCACAGAAACAGTAAGTAAGCTCAACAGTTTTATACTCTTCAAGTGGGTAGGATAAGATTTCCCTCAATGGGTATCACATTGGATCTATAGAGACCTGAGTGTGGCGCAGAAGTAGCTCCTTTTCGCCAGCCCAAGTACCTAAACAAACCTCAGTGATCGAAATTGTTAATTCGACTCAAAACAAAACATTTTTCGATCCGAAGATTACATGGAGATGGAGTACGGACCAAAGAGTGGAAAATGCTTTATAAGGCGAGAACTGCGTCTATCGATAATCCACTGAATCAGTTCTATGGTGGAGTGCAACAGATAAGAAAACCTGAAATGTTGAATGTACAAATATTAACCTGCGTTAGTACAACAGGAGCACAAATATCAACATTCCAAGCAGGACTGGAAGTCATGTTAAATTACCTTCCATACGATGCACAGCAGTGAGTCGCATCAAACAATTAAGCTTGAGGAAGCTCTTAAAGCTTTGGGGTAATACTTCATAGATACAATTGATTTCGACAGAATAACAGACCACCTTGTACTCTACACAAACGTTTTATCCGATTCTTCGATGTTGGGGGGTGCCCCTTCTTTTTGGCAGCGAAAATTTAGTTCCCCGCTAAACACATTTTGGTGATTTCTGTCTCAATACTTGCGAGAAGAGTGATAGTTCGCTGAGTTTTCTCAATGATATCAATATTTCGGCGTACGCAAGTTGTTGCATTTTTAAAGATTGTGCCCCTCTGATATAAGACTGCAAGTTACACATAATCCGTTCAAAAATGATATTAAAGAAGCTGACCTTTGGCAACTTTACCGACCCTGATGTAAAACAAGACATAGCTCTGTAAAGCTCTTCTCTATAAATCCAGTCATAAGTGCTTTTAAAATCGATAAGGAGATGGTGGTTTTTAATTTGGACTTCTTATGTTTTCTCTAGAATCTGTCTAAGTGTGAACCTTTTTACGATTATGTTCTTTCCTGTCCTAAAATTGCACTGAACAGGGTCAATCTGGTTGTTGAAAGGTTTAACATATGTGGCAGATAACTTCTTGTACGAAATGCCTCTGTAGGAGACTCATGCTTCGGTTGTTGGGGCAGCTGAGGGGATTTCTTGCAGATAAGGTAAACGGTGCTGGGATTCTATTCATCAGGCAAACACTCGGCCATTGATCTTCGGCACATAACGCTGTGGACAGAATTCGTGTTTAGCGAAGGTTCTGGCGATCTCTGACAATTTAAGCCTGTCGACGTTGTAACTTTTCACAGTAGTTCATCTTTTCTTGTGGTGCTTGGAATGGCATTTGTACCTTGGCTGCAACAGGTTGGTAATACGAGTTGTCATTAGCGGCTCTAGAGGCAAGCCTTGTGTCGATCGCGATGTGACCACTTTATTTGCCCAATATTGAACGAAAAAAGACCAAAAGCCACTGGACTAAATATTAATTCACCTAAACGACTACCTACTTCAAAAAAAAACCTCTTCAAAAAAAACCTACCACAACTTAAAAGCTGTCTCAGTCGAAGAGTGAGGCAGGTAGAAATTCATCTCCTCGTACCTCCACCCTGTCCAGTCCGCGGTGTTTCCAATTAGTATTGTTGTCGTCGACTTGCCTTGATCCCCCCAGCATTAGTCTGCTCAATGCTGTACTGATCTTTGCAGCTCTTTCTGACACAGATTTGATCGACGTCCTATACGTGAGCTTTGTGTCCAACTTCACTCCAAAGTACTTAACTGCATCTTTAGTTGTTATTTACTCCTGGAAAACTTGTACCTCAAAGATAGTAGGAATCTGTCTCCTAGTCAACAAGACTATCTCTGCCTTTTCTGTTGCTGTGTGAAGTCCATGGTTTTGCGACCAGGACCCATCTCATGACTTGGTCTTTGTGCATCTTGGGTTTCTTATGCGGGGATCACTGCCGCGATGTCATCTGCGTTGCCGTCCATTTCGTATTTTCGGGCATCTCCATTCTTAGGATTCCATCGTAGAAAGTATACCATAAGTCGGGTCGACCGGTACCAGGGGTAATTTCTCTACTGTTCCTATTATTAAGTGTCCTTTTCTGAACCAGTATTCCTTAGCGGTCAGGTCGCCTACTCTTAGAACTGCTGCCGAAATTCGTGGCTTATATACATTCGTGGCATACATAAGGGCCTGAAAGCCGAAGGGGTATCCAGATCTCCTGATTACGCCAGTCGTTGATTTTTTCTAGTAATTGTGGGAAAACCCCTTTCTGTAAGCAGCGGTTGTATATGTTCAGTAGAAGTCGATGGGAAGATTTGTCGATCACTTTCAAAACTTCTGCTGATATCACATCTGGTCCGGGGCGTTCTTATTTTAGAGCTTGTAGCGAGTGTCAGCTCTTTTTCAATAAAAAGTGGAGCTTCCTCTTCTTGTGTAAATGTCGCCGTGCTTACTGCGCAGCACCTCTCTATTCATTTTTCCTCCTACAAAACAAGTACCATACTCGTATGTACATAAGTGTCAGTATAGCACCTAAACTCTTTGACCGTCCCAGTTTCTGAACTATTGAATGTTACACATAATATCGATCGGGATACAAAGAAAATTATATCAAAATCGTTTGTACAATTCATCCAGTTTTTAATTCCGAATCGATTTACAGTTAGAATGTGGAATTCCATATATGATAAAGGGTGGTGCAAAAAATTCACTTTAACTGATGTTTGTTTTAGAAAACGTTCATTTAAAATTTATTGCAAAAGTTTTCTGTCTGATTCACATGGTAAAATTTTTCAAGGGAAACAACCCTTCGCCAAGTGTCTGATGATGGGTGATAGAGCATTCGTGTGCTTTATACAATGGAATTCCAATTTTAGTGCAGTTTTAGTTTAGTTCGAATCTTTCTCCTTTCAAATGGAAAATAAAGAAATATTAAAATAAGTTTCATTGATAAGTGCGGCAGTTTTGAAAATAATGTTCGAAAGCTTACTGAATGGAAGGAAGTTTAAAATAATTAATTTAAATTCTTAAGTTCTCCTGGCGTGCTAATGAATTTGTAGCTTACAATTTTAATTCCAGTTTCACGCACCGGAACAGAAAGTTATGATCGAGACATTGTGTACGCGAAGTTTTAATGAATATTTATGGAACTTTCATTTGCGAATGAAGTGATAATGATGATCAACAACTGGCAAGTAGCTACCAGTGATGTATGAAGCTTCTCAAATTAATATATCCCTTTGAGGGACATTTTTAATCTCAGAAAATATGTATTCAAAATGGTACAAAATGTTCCAATTCCGAAGGTGCACGTAATTTGTATCTTCTTCCTCAAAAGTACAGGACACGAGCAGAAAAAGCTATAAGTACTTATTAAACGATAAAATGAGGGACTTGGGCGTACTCAGGAGTATGGCACGGTGCTTTGCGACGTTAGTCACTGCTCAACTCCAGTAAAGAAAAACCACTGACTTAGAAGAGAACCCCTCAGGAGGTCACTCAGTTTAATATTGCATAAGTTCTCCAGCTTCGTAAAAAAGTAACTCCTAAGTCTTTATTCTTTCGTCAGCCAAGGCAGGACATTCGAACAGCAGGCTACGGACAGATTTAATTACTTTCTCGTCCCTGTAGCTTCTAAAATAGTCGTTATGATGTATGCTGAGAGGATCCGCATGAATATCTATGAATTTCAGTGCACAGTAATGAAATTAATGCCGGAGACGACCCGTGTGGCATGGCGACTAAGCTTAACCGGAGAAAGAGATCTCTTCTTGTAGAATACCGGACATAAATACTAGCCGTTATGCACGTATCTAGCTAAATCTAGCATGCAATGACTCGACTGACGACTTTATTTATTGGAACCCTATAAAGGAGAGTGCCTGTGAAGTATGCAGCCCCTACTTACAGTTGGTTTAAACCGCCATATTGCTGAGAACAAATCAAGTCAAATGAAACATAATTTCCATTGTCGTCATGGGTCTTATTGTTATTGATCCCATGATTCCGATGTAGCTATGGCTGCCTTTCCAGAAAGGGCGGACTGGAACAATAACCTACCCCTCTTAAACTAGCAAGTATCAATCTTCACCGATAGCTCCAAGATGGAGTGTGGCGTTGGAGCAGGTGTTTTCTTAATGGAACTGAACGTATCCAAAACGCACAGCCTTCGAGTGTTTTCTAGGCGGAGAAACTAGCGATTAGAGAAGCCTGCATGATACTAAGCCTCAACTCTACTACCTCAAACAACAGAGGAATCTTTATTGACAGCCAGGCTGCCATCAAAGCGCTCCACTCACTCACTTCATCCTCTTAATTAGAAGAAACGCTCGGTTCAACATCACTCTGCTCTGGGTTCCTGGCCATAGTAACATAGAGGGGAACGAGAGAGCCGACGCGTTAGCCAGATGTGGTTCTACCCTGGATGCCTCCCGTGCGGAATCAGTCTGCTCTCCGATGGGACTCATCAAGGGCAACATTTTCCAACGCTATCTCTCTATTGCCAACTTTAGGCGGAAAAGTCTAGCAACCTGTGTCATATCCAGACAGATATGGCCCACCTACAATAAAAACAGAACGAATGACCTTATCAATAGGAACCGCATCGAGACAGCAAGAATCACAGCAAATAGCACGGCCCACTGGCCAATTGGTCAATACGCTGCCAAGCTAGGCATCCCGTTCAACCCTCACTGTCGGAGTTTCGACAAGGAAAATGAAACGAAAAGGAAACTTTATTCCACTTTCTCAGAAAGACTGGCCTCTGTTGCAGCATCGACAGGAAACTGCTGTTTACATCGTGGATGCTGCAAAGGCAAGTTCGTTTAAACGGCTCTGCACACTAAAATTTCTTAAGATCTGAAAAGCTGAATACCATCACAAAAAAAGGCATTATCACAAGACAAATAGTTTCTGTTAAAGCTGTAGAGACGATGCATGCGCCCTGCCTCCTCTCTTAAAAGGAAAATCTATTTGGGATCATTTTTAACGCCCTCTGTAATCTGACAGTTGTCTTCAGCTCCAAGTTATTCGACGAGTAAGTTAACCCTCGTGTCAATGCGAAATTAATACACGTTCAATCAGCGCGACGGGTACCCGGGTACCCCATACATTTTGTATGGGCTGAGCAAAAAGAGAAAGAACTATGTAGATAAAGTAATAGAAACACAGTCAAGAGTAAATTCCACTCAGTTCGGAAGCTATATTTAAATTAATGTTTATTTGATACAATGTGACGAAATAGTTTAATTTTTCAAGAAAAAAATATTGAAAACATAGTAACTAGGTAAATATTTATGCTGAAATACGTTCAAACCCGAAAAAACTCGTACGAATTAGTACAAAATAAATAGGGGTACCCGGGTGTACTGTGCATATAACTCTGTATTAGAGTTGAAAAATGTATTTTACAAAATTAACGGATTGGATTAATTTCAAATGGATTACACCATTTGAAGCAGAATTAAATTTCAAAAAGGTACTGAAAATATAATTTTGTGGTCCTATGGGCGAAAATAATTTTTTATTGATTCAAAAATCAAATGGATACCCGGGTACCCTCGCATTGACACTAGGGTTAAGAAATTTTCACCGAGATCATGGGTATTGCAATGAACTTCACTTGGTATAAGTATGGTGGCTCATGCTCCTCTTCAAACGTTGCTTCTCTAATAACTTTTTGTTGTTTTTTGAACTCACTCTCGCGGTAAAAGACATATTTTAAGCTTTCAAACCTTTGTGGAAACACGTAACTATTGGAATTTTCCTCCCGTCTCTGGCTATTAACCATCCATCCACAGTTTACTATTAATTTCCTGTTTATGCATGAAAAAAGAAAGAAAACAGGCCACAGAATGCAGCCCAGTGGTACTCCAGCATACGTCACGTATTTTGATACTTTAAATCGATATACTATAAGTACATGTATATCTATTTTTCATTGTGGATATTTCAAAACATGATTCTTTTAAATTGTAAAATTAAAACAAAATGTTTACCGTTGGTTAGGCGTGCATTTCTAGCGGAAATCGAGGGAAGGCGGAGAGAAAATGAATATAAAACCTTTTTTTTATAAAAATGTCCAACAACACCCCGTCACTCCAAGATAAGGGTATGCGGGCATAATGTGGGAACAGAGAACCAATCCAGAATATAGTGAGGAATGTGCAAATATTCTCCCCCTAGTGGCATCGTTCCAGTGTTTATGTGAATATACATACGTTGTAACTATCACCGATTGCCTGCTTCTGTGACTACCAAGGTGAATGAGAAAGGATAAAGCCTTTTCGAACTAAATGTGGGTACGAGTACGAGGTTGGTTGGACGCTTTCAGTTTGCATGTGGGTTGGTAGTGATTTCTTTGAAGTGAATTTGAAATAAAATTAAAATCGATCAACACATGATATCAACTGAGAGCTGAACATAGTTTGAAAGAGAGTTGTCTTTTGTTTCAGGCGTGACTCATCACGTCACAGTACTAGAAAGTTATTGGGATTAATCGATTTTGAAATGCAATTAAACATCAACAAAAGTCGGATGAAACAATGTTGAGGTACATGGGGTTCTATTTACTCTTCTATTATAGTTAGATGATAGTGAGGTAAAGACTACAAATCAGTTGCAAAAATAAGTTGGAGGTGACGATGAGACTGTTATATCAATGGTGAACCTTAGAAAACTAGAACAGGAGCTCTACAGACTGCAAAACAAGTATTGAGTTGGCGGCAATGGGGTAAACAAGTGGTAGCAATTCATACCAGTCTTACCTCAACTAAGACCCCAACTGTCATTATTAACTACGCGGAGCATTCTTCTCTAAGCTTTTAACACGTGCAAGACGAATGGCAACTCAGTGACACAAGACTTGCATTTGACCATTTTAAAGACGGACCATGCATGTTTTGAATCAATGTAGAACAGTCCTCAAAATATGTTTTCCTTCCCGATTTTGGCCCTTGTTGTCGGAAGTGATTTAAATGCTTTGCGTTGCAAACCATGTCCAAGACAGTAATGTTTGCCCATCATGAAGACAAAATGCATAAATTAGAGAAGAATATTCTTAGAACGTGGTCACAGCAGGAATAATAAGGAATAAGTGGAGTTTTAGATCAGGCGTGGTTTTATAAACATTTTTAATAGACGACTCTGTGGATTAATCTTAAGCCCTTGAAAAGAAGTGCCACCATTCTTGTTTGACTTAAATTCAATGGGGAGCCTGCAGTACAGTAACTTGGTCTTTTAAATCGATTTCCATTTTAGCACTGACGATTCTCTGAACTTCTACTGCTCAGACTAAGTGAAGCGGATTTATGGTCAACGATACCCGATCCAATGAGTTCATTGAATAACTTGATCGCACCAACATTGGGCGGGAGGTTCAGTTCAAGAATTTCATACAGAAGTAATCGGACAAATCAGATTGCTATAAAAAAAAAGTAACCTTATTCACTGACGGATTCAGAATGGACATTGGTACTGGGGCTCTAGTTTTCTGCGAACTTGTAGGGCTAAACTGTTCGTATAAAGGTCAAAATAACTGTGATTTTTTTCTAGCCAAAGTCACAGCCATCACACAAGCAGCAAGGCTAATCAAGAATTATAAAATATCTTGACAGTCAAACGATCTTTTAAACTCTGGAATCGTCAACAGTTAAAAGTGAAACTTTGAAAGTGATACCTAATTGAGATATCATTAGGCAACACAGTGACTCTCTAGCGAATGCATTTTGGCTTGTTATCGATAAGAATGCCTTATCGGTCAAAAAAATGCACAAGTCGTTTGTGGTGTCCTTGATTGGTATTGTTCCATTGATATTTGCGCAGATCGATCAATCAAGAAGAAATATTTTGTTCGGCACCTGCTTTGCGTGTGTCATACCTTAGATTAGGATTCTTGGCTGTCACATCTTCAACGAGCTGGAAGATTTAGCTAGGGGACCTTCTGAAATTGTTATCTCCTCCCGGGTGGTTCTCATATAGGATCCTTGTATACCAACAACCGATCCAATTTTTAGTCTACGTCAGGAGGTGCCCACCTACTTAACCTAACCTTACCTTTGATTTTCACATCGTAGAAATGCAAACATCTTCCCACTATGGAAGCGGACAGAGCGCTCATCAGTTTAAGATTCATTTGCGGTAAATAACTCCTATTGTCCAATATAGTGAGCGACCTAAGTTACCTGTGTGAGCTTATACTCTTTGTGCTGTTGCTCTGCCGTTTGAAAAAGTAAATTATGGAAATTTTATGTGGAACGGAACGTAAAGAATAAAATAAAAAAGAAGATTTCCTACAGTCGTGCATATATGTAGTTAATGTATCTCCACGGACATTTATATAAAAAAAAATAACGAAAACTAAATTCGAAAAAAAAATTAAAAAAAGGAACGTGCTATTCAGACAGGTAAAGAGCTCACACGAGGCACATATGTAAAGTTATATGATTTGTTTGTTTATCGACCGGAAGTAGGGGTCGCACCTTTTTTGGAATTTTCGAGTTTAACGCTCGCGACAAACAAGTACACACATGAGAATGAGATACAAACAAAGTCAGCCGGAGCGCACTCATTTGTGGAAGAGATGATATTTTACGTGTTTGTCGAGTAAGGTGGTGTTGTAGGTGGTTTCACGTATTCACTTGACTTTGTGGAATGACACGGACGCTTATATGTGCTTCAATTTGTAAATGTGTTCTTAGTTGTGAGATTATAGGGATCAGTTTGATGTTTTGGGTTGCTTTTTTGATTTAATTCAAAACTACCCTCAAAGACCTTGACACGGATTGACAAAATAACAGATAATGGTCTTCCACGAACCACTTAAGTAAAGAAAGAAACCTTTGAAATGAGATAAGGTTGTTTTTATTTGCAACAAGGGGATTCCCCAAGTCAGAAACCGTGTTGATCCGCAAAGGCAGTTCAATTTTAACTCAGGCAAGCGTGTCGTTGATTTGGACCAATAAGAGAGCCATCTATTTCTGGTTTAGGTTGGAATTCCTTCCATCCAACTACGCTTATTTATATTTTGAAGAGTTCAGGCATCATACCCAAAATGAAGAAGAGAATATTGGGGCTCATATGACGAGGAGAGATTCCCTCCAACCTCAACCGCTAGGCAAACCGATTCTAATTCAGACTCGTTAAGCATGCGTAGGAAGCTTTAGACGATTCGAAATAAAGTCGAACCCTTAATGGTCAAGTTACATAGTTGTTGAAGCCTCACAACTGATGTTTGTTGGAATCGTGGTACCAGAAGTTTACCGAGAGTCGGTACCATTAATTGGTTCAACGGTTAAGGGAAGGACATTTTCGAACACTTCTTGAATTTCTAGGCATTCTTACATTTGCACATATGCAGGTTGTGTCCAGATTGGGGGTCTTAAGGGATATCACGTTCGATTAGATAGACATTATGCGAAAGTTGTCACGGCTCACTTTGACCAACAGTTGGGTCCATTGTACCCATTTAGATATGGATACGTGAAAAGACCGCTGCATCAGAACCACCCTAATAGATATTCCTCATCTTAGCATTACGTTAAGAGACCTCAATCTTCTTCGAACTCTCCTTTTTTCCTGCAGCCCCTGCACTCATTGTAAGGAACTATTCCAAGACGCTTCGCATAAATATTAATGACAGTGCATAGTCAGAATGCCAGAACCGACTCGTACGCTTTTTCGACTAAGTTTTGTCATAGAAAGGGATATTTTCTGTTTAAGAATCAGTTAGAGGAATCTTTTGCTTTTTTTTTGTATGTCGGCTCGGCGTCATCGTTTTAGCGATGGGTACTGCTGAATGGGACGTGTACAGAGGGTAGGGAATGAAACAAATTAAATTCCGACGTCTTTCTTGCAAGAAAAATAAACCAACCACTATTCACCAATACCCAGCATAGGGTCTTGATATCTCGTTCAGCTGATGATTGAAAAATTAAAATTTACTTGCGTTGGTCGAACTGTTGGCGACACTAATGCCTGACTGTCAATACGCAGTAATGGTCTTCCTTGTTATTTTTTCGTTCTTGATTAATTTAGCCGCTTAAAAAATTCCCATCTCCCCGACTTGAAGAACAGTACAATCATTTTTATTTCTGGAGGATCGGTTGATCGGAGACAGGTAATCACCTTACGTTCCTAGTGTCTAGCGATAGAGGATAGTGGAGTTGCTGTAAGATGCCACTTGAGTGCGGTCTTAGCGACCTTGCTGCTACAATCTCTTGGAGAAATTTTATAAAGCATTCGACAGGATTTGAGATTAACCTTTTTGAATAAAAAAAAAAGTCCTGATGAAAGTTAGCAGAGCTGCATCGACATGTTTGCTAGTATTGGGAATAAAGTGGGGCCTTGAACTAAAAATAATAATCTGGACTAACCTCGCTGTTACAGTCCCTTTAATCACCTATGCGTCGCTTATAGTGGAATAAGATCGGACAAGTCTTTGTTCAAAACGTCTTTCAAAAAACTTAAAGGCTTGCTCACACTGATTTCAAAAGTACCATGGGCACTCGCACAACTACAGATTGGAAGCTTTCTTAGACTTTCTTCTTTTACACTCGAAGTCGACTTAAAACTTAACTTTAAACCAAACTTTCAGGCGGAGGTAAATGCAATCGAGCTCTGCAGCAGAAAATACATCAGATGTAACCTTCAGATTGCCATCTGCTCTGACAAAGGATTTTAAACAATGAATTCTCAAACAAGTAAGCGTGATGCCAACTATGCTACTAACGGACTTTCTTTCTTGGAGGCAAATTGACGACCGTAAGCAATTTAAAGCTCGTTTTGCAACTATCCTCACAGTATAAAAGGGTGAGCAAAGGTCAATACCATATGAAAATCAGAGATTAAAGCTTTCAAAAACAATAAAGTCGTTGGACTTGATGGAATTTCTGTTGGGCTTTTTGACGCCGCGCCAAAATCGGTTGAGCTTTTGCTTCAATTTGTTTATAGCTTTCCCGATGAAGGAATCTTCCTAAAAATGGAAATTTAAAGCAGTGTGGAATCTATAGGTAGATATTTACGTGCTTTCCACTGGAAGAGCAAATCAAAAAACATCTTGAAAATACACAAGCCGGTTTGAGTCCTGCCCCTAGATCCTCTCCCATTTACCACATTAACACCTTGCAGATCATTGAATTTCTATTGCCAATGCACCTACTATTCATCGATTGCCAGGCGTGCCTTGTGCAAGAGTTTGGCATTCAAAGTCAGTCTTTCAGTATTGTAAGTGATGTGCTTCGCTCCGCTTCGACAACAAGAAACCAAGGAATTCGATGGACACTTACTTATAACCTTAAACATTTGAACTACGCTGCCGACGTAAGCCTACTTTCTCATCAAATTACAGATTTTCCCCGAACAACTACAAACGTAGAGAGGCAGGCAGACATTTGGAATAAACAAATCAAAAACTAAAATGCCTCAAAGCCTGGCAGTATTTCCATACCGCGGATAAACTAAAGAACTTCCAATATCTTGAGAGAATTTTTCAACCAATGTTGGAACCGGGCAAAATATTGCCAGGCGAATCGATAAATCCAAATCCTTTTTAAGAATGTTGTCCAAGATATGGCGAAACATTGCCATAAGCTTAAACATAAAGTTACGAGAGTTCCGCTCCAATGGACTCAGCACTTGTGTTGTGACCGCCACTATCGTCAAGAAGCTGCAAACGTTTGTGAATATTTTTAGGAAATGGCAACAGATTCATCGCAAAAAGCAATGGAATTTGTTTACCAAGTATAGTAGAAGACCTGGCCATCCGTGAAGTATATACATATATGGCGCAGGAGAATTGAGGAAGAATCGACGCAAATGGGGAATAGTTGGGGAGAGATAATGCACATCGCCAGAAGCATACGTGGTGGCGCATAGGTGTAGAAGAGGCTCTTGAACAAATAAGGGTATACAGGACATTCACATATATATATATGTATCGAGAAGATCCACACATGATCCTATCGTATCGAAGGTAGAGGTAACTTAATTTCAATTGTAACTGATTAAGGACAAATTGTTTAATGGTGTAAAACCACTCCTGTTAATTTAATTAAATACATAAGCAAGCAAAAATCGTAAAAAAAAAAAGCTTTAAATGATAGTAATTGAATCTGTTAAACAATTTCTGCTTCCACACATACTCGTACTCCATGAATCTAATTACAGAGGAAACAAAAACAAAAACTCATTAATCAACACGCGTTTACATCATAAAGGTTAATTTTATTATTCTCCTCAGTTTCGCTCGAATACACAAACAAAATACAGAAAAAAATACAAAAATAAACAATCGTCGATGATACTGTTGATGATGATAATAATGATCATCGTCGTCGTCGTTATAATGACGAACTCAATCAACATTCATTGACCCTTAATTGTTGGTTGGACCTCCGCTTCCTTCTCCAACCGGGCTGTATTATCGAATAAGCGACTTAATTACTATTCATACAGTTAAATACAGAGATATGCACATCCCCTCTTTTAACACAAAATCATAACGAACTCTGGCCGCGAGATTCAAAAGAAGCTGCAACGAGCAAAAAAAAAATGCTGCTCATTGGTTTCAATTGTCACCCTTTGAACTTCCGATAAATTCGGTTAATTGTCCATTTCCGTCCGCGCGAATGGAAATCGGATGAGTTATGAATTCGTTGCGAATTTTGGTCGCGACGACGCAAGCATGGTGTCACCCATCCGCCATTGACGCGATTTTCTTCGCGAATTTCATGACGCAACTTCGACTTGCTGCTAGTCGATTGGCTCGGCCACGTAGAACGAAAGCTAATTAACCACATACGATGGCAAAATTGTCACATCGCGGTGCTATTGTGTGCGTAAAGTTGTCCTTGGTACCGTCGCTCGATTGTCGTGTGAAATTGAGCCATGAGGTGATGATTATTATTTCATAATAATTACTTCCTTAGTTTTTGCTTGTGGAAAACAATTATAATTTACGGGACAATATTTTATTCTTTGAGAGAGTATCTGGTCGCTTGCATAAAGCGTCTACTGGTATGTTAATTATAAGAACTTTATATATAAAAAAAAGAATGCAACTCTACCGGGAAATTAACCAACCAAGCGATAAACAATCTCAGGTTTTCGAACTCGTGATTGCTTAAGGTTGTATTCCAAGGCACTAATTACTAGTAACCGAGTTTCAGCATATACAGTAACTTGGGATAAAATGTACCCACTTATAATAAACCATCGGTTACAGCGGGTACTATGAACTTGCTGTATTAGTCCTAGCAATTTTATGCATTTATCGTCACCTCTATATGACTTTTGATGAAGTCCATCACTCTGTTTCATACAACAGAAGTGGGCCTTTTATCGCTAGTTGTTCATACAAGCGCCAACCAATTGCTCCCTTTGGTGGCCAAAATGATACCCAACTATTTTTGCTGATAGCCAGGATGTCGTATCCAAATCGTCGATGTACATTTAACACAATGGACTTTCCCTATGGGCGAAGGAATTGCGACTTAAAAGATCTATTGTGCCACAGAAGCCATGTTCCACATTATGAGCAGAACCGCTTAGATCCAGAGACAAAGCTCTTTATTTTGTAAATATCGAGCTTGATTAGGTCGTACTTCAAGAAGTATTTTTCTTTATCAGCCTTGATTAGGCAGGACAGGAGCATAGAAGCTAGGTTACTGTTTCTATTTTTCTTCCTATTCCTTCCTTCCTACTTCCCTTCTCTACAGCTTTTACACAAATCGATGGAGGGGACACCTATTCTCGTGGCATGTCTACATAACAAGCAATGTTCTGTGAGGGCTCCTATTATAGTGCTGATACATTTCGTTTTAATAGACAGAAGTATTCCAGTTCCCTTCAGATCCGGATTAAGCCAAATCTGTTTCGACAAAAAACAAGTGTTGATATTATTCCATCAAAATAAGCCGGATTAGCTCTGGCAATGCACAATTTAGCTGATTGACACCGAATCGACATTTCTGGGCCTTCTTCGATACTAGCCGCTACGGCGGCGGCTTTGTTTTCTTCATTTCGCATCAATCTCTGTCTGTTTGGTGGCTAATGGTCTAAAAGAGTGTATTCACACTCAAACTTTTTCACCGTGCAACGAATTGCCTGCACACTGAAGCCATGACGACCGACTTCACAACGAAATTCACTCATTCATTCATTCGTCCCCTTTCTGCGTCAACCTCGTTTCTACAAAACATAAATTTCAATTGCACACAATACTGAGACTTTAAGTTGTTTTTATTTATATGTCTAATATGTTAGTTGTTTTGTTTCGACATTAATTCTTTTCTCTAATATTTTGAAAGGGTTTCCCAGTGTTGCTATTTTAAAAAGCCGAATTTCATGAAAAATGTACATACGAGGTTAACGCAGAAAGGGGACGATATGTACAACTGCCGGAATTTCGATAATATTTTTTAATAATTTCCGCACGGCAAGCGTGAAACGATGCATGTGAAATGGCAAACCTTACTGAATATTTTGATAGCTGGATGTCATTGTTAACCCTTAAATGCCATCTTTAAAGATACAACCATTCAAAAAATTATTTCTTCGTTAGTTTTGACTTTATTTGCTTATGGCTAACTATTTTTGCTTTATTGACCCAAAATGTATCCACTGTAAAAAAAAATAGACCCATAGTTTTTAAATTAAATTACTTATAACGAAATATTTGATTTTTTCAATTTTAAGCAATTTAAAAAAAAAACATTTTTTTCTTTAATCGCTTTATAGTTGGTAACACTACCTACTATAATATACAATTACCCGTTTATCTAATAAACTTAAAAACAATTCCTATGCAATCGTTATAATTTTATTTCCGAATAGCTGTGGGGGATTTTTGCCCCGTTTATCTTTAAAGATACAGCCACTTTTTTGTTAATACCTTCGTCAAAAAAAAATTAATTTTTTTTAATAGCGGATTTGTTGTTTTTGTTTTCGTTTACATACAATATATTTTTTTCATCAAAATCGGTTTCCTTGGGCATTTAAGGGTTAACTTTGACAGCTGTTGAAACATAACAATTGGAAAAAGTATCATAGCTATCTGGTCACTCTTTAGAATACCGCTACCCTCTACCGCATTAATTGAAACCAAGTCGCAGTTTCTCTGCGACTACCGTGATCGCCAGTCATCTGTTGATCTTTACATTAGGTGCACTGGAGAAGACTCCAGCCCCGGCACCATATGCTGTTTTAAAGCTATCTCTATATATTTCTATCGCAGATTCATTCAAGACCCCAAGTTTAAAAACAATTCTGCTGGATGTCTGGAGCTTGCGCAAGGACATCTGGGTGAACTTCCAAGCATATCTTTTACACAAAACTCTTTCCTATAATATTGTAGTTTGATGCCTCAATAGTTTTGGCTGTTCTGAAAGTGTATTACTGTTACTAAATGGAGAAAGGACAATTCTGCCGGAAATAATAGCTACTAAAATAACGATTACCTTACAGTTAGTGAAAACAAGACTCATTTCATCTTTCTCTTAACAAAATCTTCATGGAACTTTTACATAGCTTTCTCCCCAAAACAATTTTAAATGTAGAAGTAATGAAAAGTGAATTCATCAATTTTAATGATAGCAATTCTGCTCCCTTGATCTAGCTCTCCTTTATTGTCATCGAACAGAGAGAAAAGCCTTAATTGTGACAAAACATTAAAATGCCTCACAAAATCAAGTCATTTGCAGAAACTTATAAATCAACTTAACACTTTCTTTGTCGTCCTTACGCGCGCACCAGCAATTCCATACACAATCTATCTTAAGCTCAATAAAATTTTCTTATAGACGTCATTCCATTACCCAAACTCAATATACCCTTACCACCAACACAGCTACAGCTACAGATTCCATTCCCCCCCATCATCCTATTGATTTTGAACAAAGAGAATACACACACAAACCGATATCCACAGCTATAGCTATGGTTCTTATATTAAATTACATAAAATTTATTACGTACTAAAACCATGTACATGCTTCGATGAAATTGTTAAACTGAAATACAGTCCCGTCTTCCTTAAAAACCAAGAGCGGATACTTTATGATGAGTCCCACCAAACACAGCAACTATCAAAATGGACTTTATCTATTAATTTTAATTTACTAACAAACAGGACAAAAAAAAGAACCCTCTTTGTGAACGGGTCCATCCTATCTATCTTTCTGGTTCCGGCCAACGCCGATAGAACAAACGAAAATATGTGAATACTTAAAAATGTATTACCTCTCATAAGATCCTTGACTTTTTGACCAAGAAGCAGAATCCTCATAATCATAAACATGAAAAACCAATAACATTATCCTATTTAAAAAGTTTCTTCCTTGGGAATGCTTTCGCCTTTACCCTTGGCGCGTGGGAAATGCAAAAAAAAATAAAAATACAAAATAATAATAATAATAATAAAGCTTTAAAAAAAAAAACGGAAGCTTTCGTGTCCTTTTTTATGCGGTGGAAAAAAAGAAAAATCAAACTAGAGGAGCAAGAGTATAAAATGGAGGAGAGGAAGGATCCTAAAATATTTACAAACTTAACCATGGTTGTCGTCGTCATTCCGCTCGCGACAGGATATCGTTAAAGAGAAATGATACGTGTTTATCCTTGCACAAGGAAATTCACATTTTTCACTTTCTCTGATTGTGGCGGTATTTCGCAACCAAAGCTTTGGTAAACATGCTAATACAGCTTTTGTACATTTTTAAAGCAGGACACAAAGGATTCACATTCAGCTTTAAAGCGACTACCAAAGCTCCATTGAGTGGGATTTGCTTTGCAATCTAACAAGCCGGTCATTTGTTTGGCAACCAAGAGGATGTAGTTTAATGATGCAAGGTGGTGGCGCGGCGGTTGCGGTAGTAAGGGATATTAAAAAGGATTTTCCTATTGCATACTTAGGTAGACATACACATAGTTTTGTTTTATCCAGGCGATTTATCATTGTTAACTGTGTAAAGGATCATCTTTCGTTGTTGTGTACGCACAGCACATTTCTCTTTTCTTTTTTTTTACTTACAGCAAAGTGAATGCTTTTCCCCCCACAAAGAGTAAATTTGGGTTTCACTTACCTGAAAGGAGAAGTAGAAAAATATAACGGGTGTTAGTTTAATTATTTAAAATTAAAATAACATTTTATATGCTTAATTATACTTTAATTGCTAAGTAAATTTGAAAATGGTTCACCTATTTATGCATCGATGACATAAAAAACTTAGTTCATCTTAGATCAACAAACCACAGCATCAAGTTCAATATCAGAAATTAGAAGTTATTTAGCCATTTAGCCGCAGTGAAGTTTGGTTAGGTTAGTTAGTTAGTAATAACAACGACTTAAGAGAAAATAGTCAATTTCAAACGTATGAATGTGTTGACCGGCACTTCTCAGCGCCATCTGACTCGATGTGGTACGCTCTCAAGAAACTCACTGCGCGGACGAAAGAAGGCTCCTGGCTCGAAAGAGCCAGCGATTACGCACTTATAGGAGCCCTTCATCATTGCGCCTATGAAATTGCCACATACAGTAGAATCCGGATATAGTGACGATCAAGCATTGAAGCAGCCTGAAATGGCCTTTGAGTTTGCTTTGTTACATTCAACCATGCTGAATGACAACAACAGGTATCTGGAATAGTCCTACCTGACTTTTCTCGCAGCCAACGTCGGCCAGTGATCCCATTAATGAACTTCATCTCTCGACCGAGATGGATCATTGGTAAAGTTTCTTGACAACCCTCCGTCTCTGAACTTGACTCCAATATACGGTAGATTAATTCGACTGCTACGGAAGGTTCGTCGGAACCGTAATAGCTACGGTTCGAAAACCACGTGTGATGTGAAGAGAATACACTTCAGAAAGTGATAAGACTGTACCGAGAGTTCTTACAGAAAGCTTGGATTTTTAATCAAATAAATAACGCTTTTGATTTTTAGGGGTTGAGAATCGGCGAAATAAGCGAAGTATTATTGCCATCTATGATTTGCTATCGACATTGCATTGGTGTAAATTAGGTGCTGCACAAACGACATAGGCAAGAGGGCTTTGTCTGGGTTGTTCATCTGCAGCAAAGTTTCCTGGAATGTCGTTATGTATTGGAACTCAACAGAGTGTGCTGTTGAGCGATCGCATTCTGAGACATGCGGCAGCCCCTCACTGCAGTCGATTTTTTGTGATCTATACAAAAGTCCTGATTGGAGCTTGACTGTAGATATAGATAATTATATACCTATATGTGCGTGGTTTAATCAGCAATCATGCGGCGGCTTGAAAGACACTACACTGAACAAGGAGACTGAGGGACTATTGAATGTCAAGGTGTTCCGAAATGACGCCGACACCGACAGTATTGTGTGTTTTTGTTATGCCCATGTTAAAGTCAATTTAAAAGAGCAACGTATCACTTGAGTAAGGAAGGCTGCGGTGGAGCAAAATAGCTTTGGTATGTCCCACACAATTTGTTGACTCCATTGATGAGTGTCTGTCAGCCTCATGGCCACAAAAGTGGCTTGCTGCATACCATAAATGGCTGAATATTAGCAGCAAGTGTAGCATGTTTTAAAGTCAAGCTATTGGAAAAGCTATTAGAGTACCCGTACTGCCATGCCAAGACATGCCACTCGTTAAGCTTTCCCGCCCCATTTTATGCTGGTTTCACTTTACACCATTATACCATAAGTGAGGATCGTCCTCACGACTACAGCGACATCAGTCCATAATTTCGGCTGTATGCAGTTTCGTCACCTGGGACATACCTACATTGCTTTTTAAGCGCGTTCGGCAATATTTTTGTTCCATAAAACTATTCGGTTTAGAATGAGTCCTAGATACTTAGCACTGTCTGAAAAACTCGGAGGTGTAGTATTGAGCTTAGGCGAAGTAATAAGTAGCATTTTATTTTATTTTTTTTAATAAAAGAGACAAGCTCCCCACGGACTAAAGGCCCAACCATAATAGACTTAAGTCTCCTTGAGCTAGTGTCATAACCGAACGAAAATGTTGCTTAATTTGTATCAAAAATGGAAACTGCCCATAATGCAATTTATGCAAATTAAGCATCTATCAAACTTTTTCCCGCAGATTTGCTATTAAATTCGATTAAAAACGATAAAAAATGTATCTCGTCCGACATTGCGATTTCTTGTTTGTTTTGTTTTGATAATTTTCTTGTCTCTCTCTTCTGTCGAATTCACTTAAGTGAATGAAATTGATGGAAACTTAACGAAACTGAACGAAGCTGAGCACTAAGTACATTATGGTCGGTTCATATGAATTCTATGTATTCGCGTCATCACTAACTGAAACTTAAGTTGACTTAAGTCTATTATGGTTGGGCCTTAAGGCCACAGCTTAACGATCTGAACAATATTTATTGCAGTTAACCTCCTACGCTCTATAAGAATCCAGCCGAGTAGACTAATTGGTCACTTGACTATTCCCTCTGACTTTCCCGCGCTTGACATGGTCAGCACAGTATCCGACATCCGACTTTATACCCAAAACGCCTTGCTTTGGCAGAAAATTCAAGATTGTGTTCCCAAATCGCACACCACGGTGCGGCTTCTTCCTGAGCTTTAGCCAAAAGAGACGATTTTAACTTTGCTGTAAGGAATGTGATTCAATACGCAGCAGACTGATTCGCAAATGCTTAAGTTATACAGAGCATTGATTACTGAAAATGTCTTAACGTCTTCGAATGCGGTGCATTTTTCGATAACTTGCAAGATTCGAGTGAAGGCGCATTCACCAAGTTGTATCTATTGATAGGCGTGATGTTACTTAGAACTGGTTTTGTCTGTTTCTCAATTCTAAGATACTTCCATTAAAACATACGTACTTCATAGCATTGAACAACTTTTGGCCTCAATTCCAGCTCATAGTAATCATCTCTCCTTAAACTTCTATACCTCAGTTGCACCCAGACTTTTTAATCAATTACCTTTAGAACTTCGTAGTATCCGTATATATTCGGCTTTTATCAAGAAAATTAAAACGTGGCTTTTTACTTTTGACCTTAATGAAATCACTAACTTACTTAAAATACTTATTTAAAGGATCAATTAATTTTTTTTTTCTTTTCGTTTTTTTGTTTTTGTTCTCACTACACATGTACATATGAAAACCTAATTGATGTTTAATTTTTATTGTTTTCTCTACTTTTTGAAATACCTAATCAACAAATACTTAATTTGTTTAATGATTCTAATCTTGAGTTTCACTCGATACTTCCGCCACTAGTTCTTGTAACTATAGGATGTATCTCTATTGTTCCTCAATAGTAAACTTTTTACTCAATTTTATAACAATTTATATGTGTTATACTCATAGTGTAATTAATAGACATGGTATGGAATAATGAAAAAATAAATAAATAAAAATAAAATAAATAAAATAATGCAGTTACAAACTTTACTGCTGGGAGGTTGTAATCTTCAAAAGACGAAATTTAAACTCGTTGTTGTACCAACCATCTGTATGGTTCGAAACTACAATTTGCCCATTTTTACTTACTTTGAGATTGGAGAGTCATTGGCCCTTAGTAATAGAAGATTTTAAAGTCGAGTTTTACCTAAACTCGAATTTAACCCAAATTCTGTAGTAATAAATGATCGATGTCACTTTTAAAATCGACAACTGCTTAGTTGCGGCTCACCCGTCACTAAGTCACTTTTAAGGGTGACAATCAGAACAATTCAATCTGAGTGGTTAATGAACGAGATGTGTGAGTTCACAGTAAAGAAAATGTGAAATTGAGTCACAATGCTTTCGTTAAATTCGACTTCTGCAAATTTGATTTATTACTACAAAACCTTAAAAGTAGTTTAGCTACAATTAACAAAATTCGGCTTTAGAAGTGACTTTAAGGATTTCTATTACTAAGGGCCATTTAGAGTGAATGAAAACCGGTGCTAACCTTTGAAGGTGTGCGCAAGTGGAATAGGTTTCCAGCTAACTTGAAGGTAGCTAGAAGAGGTCGGTGTTTTTTTATTTCCCAAAAGTCTTTGTACATCTGTCTATAACTGACATTTAGTACATTTTATAAGAATGATTTATAGAGGATATTATTGACGTAGTGACCATTGTCATTTCGTCTTTTGTTGTTAAATGAATATATTACACAAATTAATTATATTACGAATTAAGATACATGGATTTAAGTTAATTTTCTCTAATTAGATCAGTGGGTCGGATCCTTTTAAGTCCTGAGAAGTTCCTGAGATCTCTTGAGCTGGCAGTGTGTTAATTTCGTTGTTGGTATGTGTTAATATTTGTATGTGATGTTTTCTGCTTATGTTGGTTATTTCATCGTTGATAGTTGGGATGTTAAAGTCGCGATGAATATCGTTGTTGGGAATATACCATTCTGCTTTGATTATTTGTCGTAGAATTTTCGATTGTTGTCTTTAGATTATGGCTATGTTCGATTTTTTTGATGTCCCCCAAAGCTGGATGCCGTAGGCCCAGATCGGTTTTATAATTGATTTGTAAAGTAGGATTTTATTATTTGTCGATAATTTAGAGTCTTTCCGAAGCAACCAGTATAGTTGTCTGTATTTTTGTTTTATTTGGTTTCGTTTTTTTTTGGATGTGAAGTTTCCATGTGAGTTTACTGTCTATATGGATTCCAAGATATTTGGCTGATTTGTCAATAGGGATTGGTTTGTCATTGAGTTTAATTGGTATTGGAGTAAAGTTATGATTCGTAATAAATATCATTTGCGATGTTTTGTCCTCGCTAATTTGTATATGCCATTCGTCAAACCATTTTAGAGTCCTGTTGAGCATGAGTTGTAGTTGTGTAGTTGCTGTTGATAGTTCCTTATATGCATTTAGTAGGATTGTGTCGTCCGCAAAAGTTGCAATCATATTCGAGTTGTCTTATGGAAAAGGTATGTCTGCAGTATATAGAACATAAAGCAGTGGACCTAAAACGGTTCCTTGAGGAACTCCTGCTCTCGTCTGGAAGATCGTTGAGGATTCGTCTTTATACTTTACATAGAAGCAGCAATCAGTTATGTAGCTCTCAATTATTGAATAGAAGTCTGCGTGGTAGTAAGAATTGTAATTTGTATAGTAGTCCTTTATGCCAAACTCTGTCAAAGGCTTTTGCCACGTCGAGAAAGATACCCACACAATATCTTTTTCCCTCTAGATCTGTTGAGATTTTGTTTGTCACCCTGTGGAATTGTTGCACTGTTGAATGCAGTCTATTAGTTATTATTTGTTAAGATTGGTTCTAATTGGTCTAAGAGTAGTTTTTCAAAGATTTTCGATAGGAGCGCAAGTAAGCTCATTGGTCTGTAGGATGCTGCTTGTGTCAGCGGCAACGGCGTAGCTTGTGCCTGTTTGGGTATTGACTTGGTCTCTTGTTTTTAATGATGTTGACTTGTTGATTAAGTAGCTACCAAGATCCGTTAAGTAAAATAAAAAACAAAACTTTAACCTCGGGTTTCTACTTCATTCACTAGTGCTAAAGAGGTTATGAATACCCTTATGATATTATTCACACAGCATTAGTGTTGGTGTATTGATTTTGAAACTAAGGTGGTATTAGGTTTCAGTCTTTTGCTCCGAAGGTGGTGTCTAGAATGACTGGAATGAATTATTGGTATTGTAGCCATTGCTTATAATTCACAGTATTTCTTTCGAACATCCCGATGTCATTATGACTAGTCAGTACGATCAATTCAAGCCATATAACCATCCTACTTGCAATCAACAAACGCATCATATTTACAACTCTACTAATAACATTCGATTTCACAGAAAAATAATGCAGGCGTACTAACTTACAGTTATTCCGGACCGTTTTTAAAGGGTTTATATACCTCGGTACTCCTCTTCGAAGTGCAATATCAAGTGACTCTGAGTAAATTGATTTTTTTTGCTGCGTGTAAATCACGGAATAAATGAACAAATCAAACAGAGAAAAAAAATTAAATAAAAGTGTATACTCAGAGTTTGAAAATATTTCCTCCCACTGAGACGATGAACGGTAATGGGATAATGTCGACAAGAAGGAATACACACAGGTTCACACAAACGTACTCATGAGCAGGAACTATTCATGAACGAACGTCATTTATTATAAGCGCGGTGGGGTGGAGGTGTAGCAGTTATCAGCATAGAAGCCACATCTACCTTTATACAATTTATGGGGGTTGTTAGACGACGCCGACATTTCATTTCAAAGGCAATACACACATATGCGTTGCTGGTCATATAACATGGTGGGGTGTTCTGATAAACTGTAGTATACAATCTCAACCACCTCTTGTGTAGAGTTAGGTACTTTCTTTTTCTGTTGTTGCAGTAATATGTCTATGAACATTGGGTGGTGTTTTAACCCACCCTTTCTGATACCTACAGAGAGAAATTCATTGCAAGCGGGCGATCTTTAACTTAAATTGAGGGATACCAAGGGGTGGGTGGGTGGCAACACATGCAATTTGTTGGCAACCAAAACATTTTAAATTATTAATAATAGGTCAAGTTGGGTGTTATGATTGTTTGCAATTGAAAATTGATGAATATTAAACTGATTAAAATGCAAGTGTTGACAGTTGTTATTTGTCATTAAAAATTAAATTGTCAGGAGCTTATACACACATGTTAGCTTAGTTAGCAATCAAAACACACTAAAGATAGATAAGATAGTGGTCGCCGTGGCTAAGTGATGAGTACGTAGGACCGCTAAGCGAGAGGAGAGGTTCGATCCTCGAAACCACCAAACGTTTTTACGTGGCATAACCTCTTCGTAGGCATAACAAACTGCAATAGTATAATCTGTCATGAAAAAGCTTCTCAATCCACCGTTCGTAGTCGGCAATAAAATTATAGATTCCTTCCATTCAGTTAAATTCACCTGCAAACTGACAGAAGGATTTCAGACTAATAAGATTGCCTCTCTTTATGCTAAAAACATTTTTAAAGATCTTAGATATTCACTTACGAAATATCCTTAAAATAGGCCTATGTGTGTTTGGGATACACACATAGGCCTCTTTTAGATTTACTAATCCATCTCTGCATTTTTTTTTTTCATTTTAAACGCATTTTTATTTAATTAATTCTTTAATTCTTACGAGCTAGACAAAAAATGCTTAAAACTAGCTTATCTACCTTAACTATGTTATTCTAACTTACTGGCCCTACACTGGCACTCTAAACTTAACTTAATTCTTATTCTATGTCTTTCGACGTAACCTAACTTAATTTACTTATCCATCTCTGCATGAGGTGTTAACATGTACAATTTCACTCCATTATAAAGCATATACATATGAACATAAAGTAGCAGTTTTTTTTAGACATGTATAAAGGACATGGGAAGTTCAAGACTTATTCACTAGACATTGCTCACTCAACTATAATCTCAACAAAGCATAAGTCACAGGGATCTGTGCTGCTTCCTGCTTGGAAGATCAAGAAACTTCGGAGCACCTTTATGCGGGTGTCCGGCGATGGCTCATGCAGAGGATTCATTTTCGCAGAAACACTCAACCAATCATCCGCAAGTGCGATCCTGACATTCAAAGCTCAACTGGAAGATCAACATTGAATACAGAGTGAAAAAGCATGTGCAGCATATTACCCTGTTAAAAATAGGGCTCCAGCCAAAAGATTGTGTTATGGGTGTACACACATCCATATGGTGAATGCAAAGAACGGCATGTATTGGTACAAAAGAAACCATAGAATCATGTCACATGCAAGCCACCTATCTATCTTCCAATTAAGCCCATTGCATCCATAAGCATAGTAAGATTAAAAGAGTCTGTACTTAAAAAAAAAAAAAAAAACACGGTGATAGCAAGGTCCTACGATATCAAGAAATCGGTGCCGTGATATAACGCCAAGCGAAATAAGGCCAAATTTTAAAATTCGGCTTTATTTCGCATTTGAAAGCGAAATAGGGCCGAATCCCAGAATTCGGCGTTTTCGAAATAAAGCCGAATTTCAGAGAGAAGGCAAGAGAATTAGCAAAGCTAACAACAACGGAATGTAACAAAAACCTGTTGCTCCTCACCGATTTTGAACATAAAGGGACCGCAGTAGCGAAGCGAAGCGGAGCGGAGCGGTGCAATACAGATTTCCAATATGGGTTGTGGTAAAATCGAGAACCGTTTAATCTTTCGGGAAATTAATATTTCGAGATTCCATAAAGCGTTATAAGGCCGACTCGGCTTTATTACGCATTTGAAAGTGAAATAAGGGCGAATTTCAAAATTTGAAATTTGGCCTTATTTCGCTTTGCGTTATTTCACGATGCCCAAGAAATCTGGCGTCAACCACAATCGACAACATCTTCCCAAAACTAAGCTTTGGGAAAGATTTACTAGTAAGTCTCCCTCCTAAGGAGGAATGGTAGAACAGACACACCAATAAACTCTATACAACCACAATCTACACTGATATAAGTCGAAAATGTACTCTGGGATAGGTGTAGCCAAGCCACCTTTAAGGCTTTAAGTTCGGCAATCACGGCTTATAAGCTGGTGGAACAGTATGAAACATAACTCTCTTGTTTAAGTAGCCAGCTCTTAATTGATCTGATATTGGTATGAGGTCGTGGCTCGTGGTCATAGAAACATAAAAGTCAATAAAGGAGCTGCTGAACTGCCGAGAAATGACACCACCCTTAACCCTCTACCGCATGAATTAATGTGTGTGGAGGAAAAAAGTAAAAAACGGTTGAAATAGCTTCTCTTGATTATTCTTTAACAAAATTTATTAAAAAAAGTAAAAAAAAAGTTTAGTTTAAAAAATGAAGTGCGAAGGTTTAAACTAATTAAACGAGTATAAGCAATATTTTTTAAACAAAAGAAATACATTTATATTTTAGAAAATAAAGTATTTTAACCAAAATGTATTTTTAAACAAATTGTTCTTACCAATTGAACATAATTATTTGCACATACTTAGAACCAAACTTTTTTTTTTCACTTTTTTTTCAATGCACATTCGGGAGCAACTGAAGTACAAATGAAAAAATCGCAAAGAACCGTTATCTAGAAAATACGAAAAGTACCATTTTGTGTTGATAAGGATACACACAAAGTGATCATGTTGTGTTTTAGTCATTTCGAATGTGATTTAGTAAAGAAAATACAGTATCTTTGCGAAAAGCCATATATGGCTAGCTATGCGGTATAGGGTTAACAAATTTATTGTTGAGTCTGTGTTCATTACACTGGGAGTGATTCAGATTAGCACTTCATTCGCTTCCTATCAGAAGACACCCATAGGTGGAGCAGATTGGCCCATCTATCAAGGACAACCGAATTAATAAACAGCCAGTTGACTCGTACTTTTCAGAGAAAGCGCATGGACGATTATGACGACCATAACTTTTACGAAAGCGAGTTTGCGTAGCAGCCAACGCTAATGTGTAATACTTCTGCTCACTCTACCTAGAAATAGTTTGATGCTTAAAAGAAGCTCTGTATAATTTTGCTTGCAATTTAGAACACTTTTCCGGTCACGGTCATACGTCAGTTCTATAGCAGATGTGGGCACCTTCAGCGTGTACTACATTATGTAGGTGACCTCCTTCTCATTTTTTTCTGTAGAAGTACACACGAAAATTCTGTATAATTCAGCAATAACCTCAATCTGCGACAGCGTCGTCTCCAAAGTTACCATCTACACCCGAAAATAATTCGGGCACAAAACTACTATTTCTATTCAATAAAAAAGGAATTCTGAATAAGATCCATTATCCATCTCTTGTCACATGTGTACATACAAACATATGTACTTACACCCATTTTCCGAAGAAAGTATCTTTAACAAAAGCATTCTATACTATTGAACTAGCAAAAAAGTATGTATAACTTTAAACAAGTGTAACGACGCTAAATCCCACTTATTAGGGTCAAGAAGAATTAATTCTTCTTCTTATTTCCTATTATTTTCCATTTCTCTTTTTCGTTTTTTCTTTTTTCTTGTACTTGTTCACTTATTTTTTTCTTGGGACTTATATTGCAATCATAGTTAGAAAGGGGTATAGATACACCGTCAAGTAACACGAAATGACAAAACGTTCCGGAAAAAAAAATTATATTCTCCTTTCCTCAGTATTCTCCTTTTTCTTCTTCCCATCTTTTTTTCATTCGTTTGCCTAAATTCGTAACAAGAACTTTGAAGGGAAAATACAAAACACTAAAGAGAAACACAAAAATGGAACATCATTAGCAACATGTTGCTTGAGACTGAGTGATGAGAAAAAAAACTCTCATTTTGGAAAATTGGGTCGAATGTAATTGAGGAAAATCAAAAGAAAACCTATAACGATCCCGTTAAAAGGAATCTGAATGACAGATGTTTTCTATGAGTTGGCTGTCAAAGTGGTTAAATAGAAAACGCCACGAAAGCATAGAAAAAGACCGACTTTGTGGGTATAGATGGGTAGGATGGCGTTAAGGTTTTGTTTAAGGTTATGTCAAGATTTCGAAAGGCAGATGTCAAGAAGTGTATTTACAGCAGCAAATGACAGTTTTTCGGCACCATAATTAGGATAATTGTGAGCAGTTTCATAGAAATGTTATTCCTAATTGAAAAAATAAATCCTTTCTTGATAGTTCCTTGAATTGGGATGTTCTTGAAAAGGGTTTTCATCTAATGGCCAAACATTCTATATTCTAATGGTTTCTAGGCACATACATTTTTTTTTTTAGCAAACCATGACTTGATTTATTCCTGAACGAGCATCTTAATACCATAAGTGCCTGACTTTATACAAATTATACCCTTTAGGATATACAGGTCCATAATTGGAAAATCAGGACGTAACTTCAGTTGAAACTTATTACCGACTCAGAGTGATAAGTCGAAATAAGATAAAGAGCTGTCTTGAGGTGGATATTTATGAGAAACTGGAAGCTGCTGGTAATTTGAATCTTCTGCTAAGGAACCGCATTATGCAACCAAACAAATTAAAAAAAAAAAATGCGGCAGCCAGTCTTGTATTTCCAGTTAATCTGAATAATCGATGAAAGGAATATGCCTACCACCCTGCGAGACTGCCGTTAGGTATTTATTCGTGGGCCTGATTAGCAATTTATGCTGTGCTTGTTGCTTTTGATTGCTTTGTTGTTTCTATCCTAGGTAGCATTTTTTGCACGTTTACATAGGTGTAAGACTTAGTTCATTACTTCCGGTTTACATTCGACACCGAAATCCTAGTTGCTATTAAGAATTAGTCTTAGATATTTCTCACAAATGAAGGACCTAACTCTCAAGTGGCTGTTCATAAATGAGGCTCGTGTCGGGTTTGTAGATGCATTTTAAGACAACAAGATCTCGAATAAACCTTAAGCTATGCAATTGCAGCATTATCTTCTATAGAACCGTCACCAAAGTTCAAATGTTTGAAGTGCCCACTCGAGCTACTTCATTATTTTTGGAGCACTAGGAGCAGCGAGGATCAAGCACCAGCAGGTACAAGAGTTGCACAGGTCTCCGAGTCTTAAATCTATCAGCGTAACGTATCTCACAAGCTTGGATATTGTCATAACGACCAGTAAAAACGTTCTCTATTCTAACCAATCACTAGGAAATTTTTGCTTTTCCAGAGTCAAAGACCAGGACAACGTCATTTGGTTTTAATTGAATTGAAGAATATCCTTTGCTGTGATAATGAGAGCGCGAAAACTGCATATATTCAGTACGCCATCGTGTCCACAGCCGACTAGTGTTCTTCAACCGCTACGTTCAAAGTTGTTGAAAGTCAGTTGATGAAGTTTTAACCTTTTGCAGGTTAGATTAGATAGATTAGATTGGTAGGTGAGGTGGGCACTAGTCCCTTATCACTGCGGCCACAGGTGGGCCTATTGTGATATCCTCTATTTAAAGCTCCTCCATGATTCCGGAGTGAGTGATAAAACTGGTTATGTCTTTGGGTGAACTGGTGGTGATATCCTCCGCCATAAGGTATTGGTTACCTGGAAAACGATGACGTGTTTTTGTGAGACAGTTACAGTGACACAGTATGTGTTCTGGTGATTCTTCGTCTTCGTTGCACATTCTACAAGTGTTGTCTTGTGCTATTCCCATAGTCATGAGATGTTTTTTAACCCGACAGTGTCCGGTTAGGAAGCCTGTGACTATACGAATCTGACTTCTCGTTAATCGACGAAGTTGTTTCGTTCTTTTTTGGGAGGTGGTTGGCATAAAGGTTCTAGCTTGTCTGTTACCTTCCATTTTTGACCAGTAATGTTGTGCTTTGTCTTTTAACCAATTTTGTAAAGTCTTTGGCTGTACTTATTGGGAGGCCACAGAATGGTCTTGGCAACATAAATGTTGATGTAGAGCCTTTTCTGGCCAGTTCATCTGCCTTTTCATTGCCTTCATATCCGCTATGGCCCGGTACCCAAATGAGATGAACTCTGTTTGTGTTAGCCAGTGTTATAAGTAGTTGAAGGCAATCCCAAACAAGTTTGGATGTTATTTCACATGTTTATTGCTTGCAAGGCTGCTTTGCTGTCAGAAAGAATATAGATCTGTTTATATTTTCTCTGATGCATAATTATATTGCGTGAATCTCTGCCTGGAATACTGAGCTGTTTTTCTCCATGCTGCTATATAGAGAGGTTTTGGTATATAATTCATAGACTCCAGCTCCAACTCCTTCATCTGTTTTGGATCCATCTGTGTACCATACATGAGAATCGTTCGCAAATGTTGGTTTGTTCTGTTCCCAGTTATTACGCTCTGGAAATGTCACCAAGAAGTTTTTGCTGAAGTTGAATTTTTTTAAACATCTGTCAGATAGTGTGATTCCGAGCAGTTCATTTGTTGTCAATGTTTGAGTTATATCTGAATGAATCAGTGCGGAATTGGATTCATCTTCTGAGATGAGCATGTAAGCGTTAACTATTGCTTCTTTCTTGAATAGAAGGTGAAGGGGTGGGAGATTTAGTAGAGTTTCTAACGCTGCGGTTGGAGCTGTTCTCATTGCTCCTGTAGTGCACACACAGGCTAGTCTTTGCAGTTTATTGAGCTTGGTCTGTGCGGTCCTTTGCTTGGTCTTTTCCCACCAGACCGGTGCAGCGTAGGTGAGAATAGGCCTGACTATGGCTGTGTTTAGCCAAAGCGCCATTTTGGGGTTAAGACCCCAGTTCTTTCCTAGAAGACATTTGCTGGTCCATAGTGAGGTCCTGGCTTTGTCTATGACCTTATTGAGGTGAGCTTCCCATGTGAGTTTAGAGTCTAGAGTTACCCCTAGGTATTTGACTTCCTTTGAGAATTCTATTGATTTTCTGAGTTTTTCCAGTTTTCTTCTCTTGGTGAAGGCAATTATGGTGCTTTTCTTTGGATTTATGTTTAGCCCTACATTCATGCACCATCTAGCAACCAGATTCAGTGCCCTCTGGAGGCAATCCGAGATTGTTTCTTCGAACTTGCCTCTGATTAGGATTGCTATATCATCTGCGTTTTGCAGGTTAGCTACACCACCAATACCAAGCAAAAAATTAAAACATCCAAGGGGTAGCTACTCACATAATTTAGGGGACGAACGTTCACAATACTCTCTGCTGCGACGATTTACGTCCGTTGCTCAAACGTGAGCCTCGCCTTTCCAGTGACTACTTTCAGGACATTCTTTATTGTGCGATTGAGCCGCTTCCAAAATCCCCCACACAAAAAATTTCCACCGTATACGCCTGATTGATAAGAATCCTTGGATTGACTCCGCTTTAAGCACAGGATTTGTACCATCCAACTCTACAGCAATCCTACGAAATGTACGAGCATTAACAAAATAAATCTTAGATAGATTACCTCTTCGAACTACCTATAAAATGCCTCAATTCCATAATGAAGCTGTCGGTGGACAACCGGTTCCATGAGCTGAAGTTCATGTAGGATATCTTAGGGGAAACAGTTGCTTGCACAAGCAATACCACTTGTGGAGCGTTGTTCACAATGATTTCGATTTCTTCTTCCTTATAGTTTTAGTCGTCTTTGAGCCACTATAGCCCGCGAATCTATATCGAGGAAGTTCGCAAGCTCCATGAACTTATTTTCAGGAAAGTCACGATGCCACACGCTTTCAGCGTCAGCGATAACGTGTAGGTGTTTGGTGTGTGAAGAAAAAAATTGCAATGCAATGTCCTTTAAATGGAGCAGACTCTTCACGCAACCCTTCCAATCATGCAAAAGCTCCGAAGTATGAGTCTCATCTCAAAGCAATATCTCGTTCCAAATAGATACATTAAAAAATAAACTTGAGTCTAATTACAACCGGTCCAAGCACTCCAAGAGGATAAAAAAAAAAAAAAACGACGGAGCCTTCAAAGCCTCGAATGGAGGAGTTATGCCATCACATGCGAAAGCCATTTAAATGTCACAAAAATCCATCAGCGCACAAGTTATTGACTAAGCACTGCCAGGCACATCGCAACTAAACTAACATACTTGACACCAGTCAAGTAGTTTTCATGTGAATAACATGAAGTAGTCATCTCCTGCATTATAAATAAATGCCATGCAAGGCAAAAGCTCATATGTCAAATGAATACAAACAAAAAGCTCGACTTCGATTTCGCCATAATGAATCCATGAACTTATCAATCAATCCGTCACTTGGTTGTCAAAACTTTTGACACAAATCAACATGAAATGCAATTTTTAAAATTAGTTTGCCTTTGCAACGAGTATCTCAACTATCGTAGAGAAGCGAGAAACATGTCAAAAGGAAACTAAAGCGTCTGCGACAAGAACGAAAATCAATTTAATTCAATTTCGACAAAAAATCCCAACAAGACATTCGTCCTTTGTTGGTTATCTTTTTCTCTCTACCTGTGTGTGTGTGTATCTAGCATAAGCGGATTTGCTAAACCGCGTGTAGTCTATTGTTGTCATCCTGACACAAAGTGAGGCTGGGGATGGGCATTCTACCTAATTATATGGATTTTCTGTCACTCCATCCCTTTTTTCAAGTAACAAATCATTGACTCCTGAAAGTTTATTAACATATAACTCATGACGGTAAAAAGACGAATTTCCATAAACCGCAGAAGCAAAGAGCTCAAAGCGAAGTACATTTCCGCCAACACACTCACTAACTGACTCCACTCCGGAAACACCTCGCCTCACATATACTTTGAGGTGTTTGTTGGAGTTGCTTTAAAAATGAAACAGTCACCACGACCAGCAGCCATTGCTCTGCGTTTTGGGTTGGTCACTAACCCGGGCTTGATTCAACAAATCTCAAACAAAACCGGATTTCGCAATGTAAGCCCAAGAAGATGCGATAAAGCCACAAGCCCAATAACAGTCGGGCACACAGTCCACACTGACAAAGAGTGTGGTACACGCATTTTGATTTTGGAGCATGATAGTACAGGCCTGATGACGACAATGAGACTCGTGATCATCCCAATGTAATGGTGGATGGTGATTGTGACTTACGTCAAATCAGCCTTATTGCGTGGCAGTAATTTGAAAATTTGCGTTCGGACGCACACGTATGAAGCCTCTCAACAACAACGATGACGAACCCTAGGGGTCACACTTTGTGTGCGACGTGAGTATTGTGTGACGAAAGAATCAACGATGAAGTGGTGCAGACAGAATACCTATACGTATAGTGCATGAAAGGCATAGAAGCATTGGCACACTCTAGATCCGCAAGTATCTTAAGACAAACGGCATACCCTTTAGTAACCAGTTTTAGTTATTTTAGGTTTCTCTCTGGTAGTTGACTTGGTCCGAGTTGGTCGGGTAATTTGAAACAGCACAATTTTCTGTCGTGACATGAGATGGGTTCTTCCTTCTTATCTTGTGGCTTATTTATTGTTGGCAGTAGCTCATGTCTGGCAGCGGAAGTAGCTATCAGAGGGTGTTCAACGTTCCAGTTTTAGTTAACTTTTTATTGACTATTTATTTCATAAATAAATACATTGCACTGGGCAACAAAAAAATAATTATTTTCTGCTGCATTAATTTTTTTATTTGTTTCAATAAACACTTATATTAGACATACACGAAACGTATTTAATTTGTTTGGATTGACTCTGGTTCTTGAGATAAATGATATGTAAGCAACCGTTAGAAGAAATATTAACCTACCTTCAAGTTGTATTAATTTGAGTATTCCCAACAAAATTTTGTTTTTTATTCATGTAGATAGTTATAACAGTTTCGCTTGAATTAGATATTAGACCTTAAGGTTATCAGTTCGTGCCCTATTTTAAGTACATTGCCCTTTTGATCTTGAAAAATATGAGTTCGTCGCGAAAGTCTTGTATTAACAATACCAACAGTTTTTGTTTTATATGTGGCAAATCTTGTCAACAAAAACAAAGAAAAAAGATCACTGAGTTTGTGAAGTAAGCCTACCATGAATACTTTGGGATAAATCTCGCTTAAAACAATAACTATTGGATGCCCAATACCGTGTGTAAGTCTTGTGTGAAATCTCTGCGACAATGGAGCCAAAGAGTACGTAAAGGGCTTAAATTTGGAGTGCCGATGATATGGACTGAGCCAACCAATCATTTCAAAGACTGTTACTTTTGTGCTGTGAATGTGAAAGGCATAAATCGGTACAAAAAACGTACTTAGGTTTATCCTAATGTGGAATCGGCTAAGCCCCCAATATTTTACAGTGTAGATTTGCTAGTTCCAGTGTTTTCAGGATCACCAACTGCAAACTGTAAGAGAACAAGGAGAACGGTTCCACCAAGACATTAGAACAATGGAAGAAAGATGCCAAGGCCGATGGGACAGCCATATGATGGAAGGCTATTGCTGGACCTTAATAAGCGAGTGTCCTGAGCAAAAACACGATAGAAAAGCCTACAGAAAAAGTTTTTTGTAATATTTTTTTATTATTTATGTTAACAACATATGTATTTCGTTTTTTATCGTTATTATATAGCCGCTCTTATAAGTATATATTTTAATACATAATTATATTTTTTATTTAGACCTTTTTCAGTCACATAGTTAATAGAGTTTTATCTCATAAACTTGAGTCAATTTAACAAATCTGATATTTTTCTCGTATTCAGCATACTGAACTTATCCAAAATTGACTTCAACCTACCATGCCGCAAAATGACTGTTCCCCAGTGTTATACATTTTGTTTTTCTTAGTCTTAACGGTTTGGCTTAAGGCCGTCTACCAGATTGACATTTTATAATTATTTTTTTTTTCATTTACGTAGTTTTGCAAACAAAATTTTTAAAAATCTTCCTCGATTATACGTAATCTGTAACGTAGTGCATTTGTAGTAAACTTGTACAAAACATTCCAGCCTCAGTCGCCGTTTAAAATGCTTAACGCTTCTTCTAACTCCAGTGTTAAACATCCAAAATACTTGCATCGGAATTCCTTAAGTATGGGGCACACTGCCAGGAAATGAAAAACATCCTTTCGTTCTTTTCGGTTACAGAGATCACATAAAATTGGAAGTTCTGAACGGTGTGGTATAAAGTTAAATCTTGTTAACTCTCCTCTAATTTTAAATATCGCGCTTATCATTTCGGTTGAATTTTCTGCCATGAAATGTGTTCTATCCTGTAAAAAGTGATTCATTTTGCTGTAATAGGCTCTGTATTGTGATTGTTGCGCTTCGTTTACAAATTTGTCGTACCTACATGCTGTGACCAATTTTTTCTAGTAAGATATTGAACTTATTTTTTAAGGATACGGGTTGCTCATTAGATGTAATCTGTAAGTCCAAGTCACACTCAGATGCCAGCTTATTCCATTCTTCAACACAGTTTCCATTAGTTGACAGCATGTGCGAAAGCACTAGATTTGGAATCTTTTCCGGAACCATTGCCATAACTCTTACCACATTGTCTAAATGGAGCTTTAAGGTATTTAAAAACAGTGGAGGGATACCAGTCTCGAGATGCAGCATGTAGGTAGGTGTACTTGTGGGCAATTTAAAGATTCGCTTGACGCAGTATCGGAGCAATTTTTCTACGACCTCAAAGGGACAATAACCCCACACCTGCGCTCCATATAGTAGTATTGAGGTAACAGTTGATTGGAATATTCTTTGCTTGGATGCGTGGGTAATATATTTGTTATCGAAGCAGGTACCTACTCCAAATTGAAGAAATGGCACGTTTGGCTTCCGTTAATTTGTTTTGTGTTCAACGTTCCAATCAAGTTGTATAACTGACTGAGCATCTTATATGGGCGTATACTTTGACGTATAACTCAAAGTTTTTGCCAAAGATGTGTAAGGGTTTTAAGTGGTGGCCGCTGGTTAGATATTTCAAAGTGAATCAACGACGACTTTGACTACAAATATGAAGTAAAAGACTCGATACTGGGCGAGTTCAGTTGGGTGAACTTCAATATCTAAGTCACAACTAGGACGAGATACCTGACCTTATTCATCTGGCCAGCTGCATTCCAGCAGTCACAGTAAAAATCCTTTGAAAGAAACAAGGCGTTATGACAACGGAAGTGTTTTCCATTTGGCGCGATTCAAGTCTATATGGAAACCTCAGAGTTGGCTCAGAACTTTTCGAATGAGAGATAGAGTTGGAAGAACCACTAATTAACTGAATGAACATAGTTTATATCTGAAGCTTTCCATTAAGGATTCGTCAATGGAAATCTGTTGCGCTCAAAAATTATTATCATCGCCTAGGTTAGGTTGAAGTGACTGCCAGAGCTTAGATTGGCCGCGTTCAGAATGTTAGGCACTAGCTAGTCAACCGGCTCTGATTGGTCGAGAGGCTGAAAATTGACAAGAAAACAAGTTGACTTTTCATGAGGTAGTGGACTTGATTCTCAGTCAAAAAATTCTCCCTCAAATTTCAGTCAGTAGAAGGAATATCAAAAATCAGCTGATTTGGCTTGAAGATGTTTAGCAAAAAGTTCAGCTTTAAAGTTTTTCTGCGGTAATTTAATGTGCTTTTACTTTTTTCTTTTTTATTATTTCATTTTATTCCTATTTGTTCTTGCTTTTCATTTTTGATTTAAGGCTTGTTTTAAAAAATTAGATTTTTGTTTGTTGTTTGTTGTGCCCCCCATAGTCGTTATAAAATAATTGAAAAAAAAAAACAATGGAGGGTATGGAAGGTATGCAGGAATTACTTCTTCGTAATAGTTGGTATTTCTTATGGGCAGGTCATGCAATCCATATAATGTTGGATTTTCCAAAACAAACGATTGATTCAGCAAATCATTAACAACAAACAGCACAACTTCAACTATAATGTAAATAGTTCACTTTCGTAGCACATGTTTGCATATCATTTTACTTACATAAAATATCATCTTCTATGTCGCCCATTTCAGCCTTTTTTGAAATATATATTATTTATTTTGTAGCGATACAATTATTCGCAATGAATTTTACAAACAAACGCAATACGCAAACAATTCTTAAATGAAAACAGAAAGTAAATGTCTCAATTATGACAACTGAAATGTCAACTGCATTTGCCGTTCAATAAGTTAGGTTTTGACTAAAATATTAGTGCCTAACATTCTGAACGCGGCCATTGTCATCAGTGTTTAGTGATGGGACATGGGAGGCACTCATCCAGATTTTTTGGCCTTGTGCACATTCAATTTGGCGAATGTCAACTCTGACCATTCTGGTTTGTGACTTTTTACGAAGCTCGAGTCTCAAGAGCCTATGCAAGCCAAGAAGAGCCAGAGACTATAGACACCTTCTCAGCAAGAAACTCTCCACTACGCCATCACCAACTACATGCCCGCAGATCCAATGATATGAAGGAGAAAGCTGAAACCACAACTAAAGAGATGATAAGTATCCACCATGGAAGAGTGCGCTGCAGCATTAAACAAGGGCAACAAGTGAAGATTGGAAGAAAAGAAGTCCGTGAGGATCACAAGGTCTTCCAGCGCTAAAAATTCAAGGAGTTTAACAATTATTACCAGAACCAGCGGCTTTATAATAAAGCCAAGAAACTGGTTACTGGCTTTAATATCAGTAAACAGACTCTTTAGCTTGATAAAGGCAGACTAGTCACTGATTTTCGGTGAGCAGTTTCTTAATGGGCATCAAATAGGGTGCGTGAAATTCCTTCCTTTCAAGAAGCGTAGTAACAGAGGATGGAAGCATACCCGAAGACTAGAGATATATCTCTGTTCATTTTCCCACATAAGGTCCTGAAACTTATGGTCGTGTTTAAGTGAGGTTTCCAGTCTGGCAAATCAACAATAAATCAAATCCTGTGAAACATCAACTGTAATTGAGTTAAGACTTTAAGACTGCGTATCATAACATTTATCGTGTGGAGTAATACAAGGGGATTGTTAAATTCGTCAAAAATGATGGCTTGCCACACAAAACTAGTGTATGTACTGTCCAACATCTGTGGAAACATCTCTACGTGAGCCAAATTTCAGCAAGGATAAATGCTATCATACGATTTCTTCAATCTCATACTGATATCGTTAGTTTTAGATAATTCTTCGTCCTGGTGTCAACTTGAAAGGCACTGTTAAGTTATTGCAAACGACATTGATATGTGCTCACAGCAATTAAATAAAATTCAAAAGAAGTTGGTCTTAAGCTCAAACCCAAGGCCTATCCTCGATCCCAAAAGCGTTAAAAGGGACCAGCTTTCCAAACTAACCAAACAACAGAACATCAGATCAGACCAGTACGGCGAACCTTAACTGCATGGATTAGGAAATCTTAATGATTTCAGGAGAAGATGGGTTCCCCAACACTTGCAGTAAGTGGTATCACAACGGATCTACTTTTGATCATCTTAGTGGAAGACTGGTCTAAGACTCGCAACTTCTAACTCGAAAAACGAAAATGATGCTTAACAGGTGTCGATCGCTGGTTGAGAACAGATACTTGGGATCTCGAGCGAATATCGTTTCTTATGAATCTTAGAGAACCGAAGAGAACATCAGTGAACTCTATGAGTTATATCAGGGTGTGGAGATTAATTTGGACACATAGAAAGAATGGACAACAAGGCTTCAGATTAGATTAAAAATTGTTCGGGTGACAATTTTGAAAGCGCAAGAGATGCATCACATTAAATAAGAAATTTTACTTTTATGGGCGTCCTCCCCTGCACCAATTTTCTAATTCTGCACAAGATTATCCTGGTTAACTGAACGTTTTAAATTATAAGGACGCCAAAAGGGCGGAAAGAAAAAAAGGAGGGCCAACCCGCTTTAACTTAATCGATAGATATTGTTCACCAATATCACTTCATTTACACAGTCCTTCCAGATACGTTATCATCAACAAGAACTACTACCCAAGGGTTGATCTGTTAGGAAGCAACAAAGGACAATCTCACCATTTTACCATCGTTATTTCGCAATTGGACCGCTGTTAAGCAGCATGTGACATCATTTTAGTTATTTCGTTGCTACTGGCTGGCTACTGTTGCTCTTTGCTTTTTTACTTGGCTTGGGGAGGGTGGTGTAAATGGCTTGGCTTTCCCTCTCTCTCTCTCTGTCTCTTTTTTTCTGTTTCAAACTCCAAGAAACCCACCATCCACCCTATGTTGCTGCTCGATGTTGTCGGAATATCGTTGCTCCTTACAGCGTGACATTTACATTAGTACCGTAGAACGACAATGATGATTGTTATGACCTATTGGCTTTTTTGCGGGGCGAAAGAGCGTGAAAGTTAACGGCGCTTGTTGTTGTTATTATTTTTTTTTTTTTTTCTTGGGTGGGGTATGTCACCGAGAGCAGGAGGTAAGGCCTCCTTACACGAAAAAAAAAATGTGCGTTGAGATTTTTTTTCCCCACTTTTCCCTTGTATTCGCAGTTGAGTGAACTTAACGTATATTGCGAGAAGTCCTCGGAAGGATAAAGTGCTCCCTTGTAATTTTAAATTTAAATTTTATTTATTCCTAGTTAAGGGGATTATATGATGTTGTTTTTAAAACTGTTTTTTTAAACTTTGATTACTCCTCGACCTTTGAAGGTCGTACAAGTTTAAAACGACTACATGAACTGGATCGCAATTATTAACTCCTTAACTTAAAACATGACGAACAGCTAGGCAGCTATCACTTTTCAGGTACATTATCCATAAAGTGTTTTGCTAAAGATATCACAGTTTTCCAATGGCGATTTCTCCTTTTTTTTCTTTTTGATGACAATTAAGAAGCGGCTTGGCTTCATTATCTAGGCAAAATAATCTGCATACCAGGCTGGAATCCCGTTGCCAGTTATTTGCCGGACCTGTTAGTGGTCGCGATTGCAACAATTGTCGCCTTTTTTGAGTAAGAAGACTTCTTACTTCTACACAGACTTCTCTTTTTCCCCATTCTTCTAGTTCGATACTCTTTCCTTGATGCCCTTGTGGTGAACTGCAAAGTTTGTCTACATACGCCTCCTTTTAACCTTTGAAGTTCACTATCTCTTTGGTGCTGGTCTTTGCTTTTGGGGAAAGCTAATGCTAATTGAAAGCGGAACAGCTCCTTTGTAAATACACTTCAAGAAACTATGGAGCATCATAGGCTCATAAGCTGAAAGCTACACATACTTAATCAAGTGCATGTACATATATAAATTACCTGATACCACTACCTCATAGGCTTGCTTAAGAAAGATGGGGTGGAAAAAGAAACAACTCCTCCCCTGCTACTCATTTAGGGTGACTTAGCAGACGTACATAAATGTGAGGAACTTAATTTGTTTCTATAGAAACCCCATGTGGCTATAAATGTATAATGGGGAAACATACTCTAGTCTCCTTTATTACCTTTATTAAGACTGCGACTATAAAGTTCCCAATTAAATTTTACTTAACCTATTATATGTTTGCGCAAGGGCGATAGGACGATGATAGCCAAAACTTTTTCTACCTGATCAAAATGAAGTGAGGTTTCCTATATCAAAGCTAAAATCTAACAACATAGCTTGATCTGACCGCTAACCAGCCGAGTTATTCAAAGCAACCAAGGATGAGGAGACTTCTCAACTGCATCAACTACGGAGGCATCCTGCCATATTATCTAAACCCTTTTATCATTATCTGTGACATTTTAGTCTGAAAATTTCACAACCAATTTTCCAAACTTCGCCAGATCCTGTAGAAAAGCCAAGAAGTCTAAGGAGATACACACTATCGTGTTTAGTTTTGACATCTATCAAGGTCGCTAAAGACCACATAGAGGCATTTGAAACGAGAAATTTAGACAAGGTGTCTCGCTGTCATTTGACTTGACAGGATTGTGAGAGACTCAAGCTAACACCAGAGATATAATTTTCCAAAAGACTATTTGTGTACGCCGATTAGTATCTGACATCATTAGTAGAACTCAGTGAGATATCACGAGTTCGCGAGTTTCGAGGCAAAATCGGCCAAAATAGGTTTAGTGGTGAACGAGGGCAAAACCAGGTACTCGCTGCCAACAAGAAAGGGCACCCAACACCGAAGAATCTGAGAGAATGTTACAGTAGACAGCCACCACTTCGAAGTAGTAAGGGACTGTATCTACCTTGGTTTTGTGTCTCTGCGGAAATCCAACAAAGAATAACTCTTGTTGTTTATCGCTGTTTTCTTGGGATTGGGCTTGGGCACACTAGCGTTGTGTGAATATCATCATAAGGGTATTCATAACCCCTTTAGCACTAAAAAAAAACAAAAGATGGCAATTAAATGCTAAGGCCTATAACACTATATGAAAGACCTTAATCATCCTATCCCTGCCTTATGGTGCTGATGCATGGACCCTTTTGAAGGCGGATAGAGATATCGTTTGTCGTTTTGAGCGAACAATTCTAAGGTGAATATTGGGTCACGTTTGCCATAAGCTTAACGGGCTTTAACGACGAACTAAACAGGCTGTTAAAAGAACATCGACATAGTCAAAAAAAAAGGTTATTGGACGTTTGAGATGGCAAGAACATGTAGAACGGAGGGACAACGCAGTAAAGTAAGACCAAATGTGGCATTCAAAAATGGAAGGGACCTTCAATCAATTTGGAGTGCGCAACTGAAGGCAGTTAACTAAAGCTTGTTTGCTAAGACTTGGATTTTTTCGAACTGTAGGGCCACGTACATAGGTATGTACATACTGGATATATACGAACTCCACGAGAAAACTTAACAACAAACATTTTGAACATTAAATCCAAAAAGTGGATCTGTTTCACCTCGGACTGACTTTAAAGACAATCGAAATATGGTCATGTATAGCTGACTATTCCCATAAGACTTTCCTTAGCTTTTTTGAAGTTAAAGTTCTCATACAGAGTTAAAGCCGTAATCTGATTGCTAGTCACCCAATCTTATCAACACATTCTCCTGAAATAAATATTTAACAATTTAACTACAATGTGTTTACATTGTCAACGAACCTTCTTGTTACACATTTGCATGAGTATTTATGAGCAACTCTGGGCTTGTATCAAGTTCCGGTTAAGCAAACATAAACATTCATAACATAAATAAGTAAATTGATACTCATCTGAAATGAATAAATAAGAAACATTCTAAGAAATCAATACAAATCGTTCAGCAGATACACAAGAACGATCTGACATCTAAAGCGCCTTCATTGACACTTCCCCTGACGAATTCCTTTTCTGCTGGGGCTCTCTTCTCTCCACTAAAAAACATTTTCTTTTGGATTTTCTCCTTCAATTTGTGCTCATTTGTTTCTTTACTCTTAGAATTCCATGACGCAGCAACAAAAAATGCCAGACAAGCAAAATTCCTTGACACATCGTCTACAGATTGTGAATAAATTAATCGGATACGACAGCGACGTTTATGCATGCAGAAAAAGAAAGCAAAACATAAAAGAGGGAGAGAGAGGGATAAGTAATACGAGTGACTGTTTATTGCAAAAATATTATTTTAAAACTGAAAATTGTTTCACGATATATTTTGAAACAAACAACGAAAATTGATGCGAGACCAGGTCAAGCCAAGACCACCCCTTAAATGCGATTTAAATCGTTATGTCAAACATTTTCATTAGCTAATCACAGACACATACCCACAGAGTGAGAGTAGCAATAATAATGGAGCAGAACGAAGAAAAATACGAACGTGCTCCATTCATTCGTCCAAACCATCCATCTATCCATCCATCCATCCAGCCCGTCCATCCATCTATCTATCTATTCATTTATCTGCTGTGTGGCAATGTAGCACTCTCTATACGCGCAGCTCATCGTCATCAATGTAAGAGCAGCAGTATAGTACACTACACCACGACGAGCGACGACTGAAGGATATACACCAAAGAAAAAATCCACACACCGAAAGAGCTTTCCACTGGACAACAACAGGATAATCGGTTTAAGTTTGCCCTTTGGTCTGGCCGCAAACAAAACAAATACTTTCTGGCTCACATGCCATCGTCTCCTTCTGGCGGCCGCCCGCGATCCCCTGTCGACGTGTTGTAGTAGTAGTCAATCAACGCGCGCGGTTTGTGGGTGTATAATTGTGAAAAGCGAAGGGAAATCTTTGGGAAAGACTTGCTTTTGCTAACCCACACGCTGTAGATACTCTTATTTTCCATTATTATGAGTTTTTCACTGCAAAATCGAATCGACCGGTAGGAGGGGGTGGTATCTTATTATTCTTATGCGCATGACCCAGTACTGCTGCTATCTGTGTACGTGTGCAACAGCACAAAAGTGGGTTGCTGGTCGATTGGAGGACATTGAGAACGCTAGTAGGGTAAGCTTTTGCAACGGGAAAGGATATTATAGGCGATTGCCTTTCATGTTTGCTATTCGTAATTGGACGACTGCCTCGGGCCGAGATACGTTTTTTTCGTGGAGAATATAATATTTATAGTTTCAATTATGGAATAACAGGCGAAAGCCTTTTAATGACTTGAGTCGTGTGTTCCATTTTGGAGGTGACATTTGGCTATTTTGGATTTAAAGTTCCAGTCCCAAAGGTCTGTTTTTGATTGTTCTTGATATAACCAATTGGGGATCATTTGGCGTCACACGCAAACCAAACAGAGTTATGATGCATGTTTTGACCAAATGTTGTGAGGTTAATCGTCATTTTTACCATGGCAATGGTTGCCTTCAAGACCGAATTCTAGTCGAAGAAAAAGGAAAGTTGTGCGGGTATGCCAAATCAACCACTAGTAGAACCATCATCGGTTCGCTCGATCTAGACATTTCGGGCAAAATTTTTAAAAACCAGTCGTTGCATCTAAAATGTTTATAAATAAAGGAGCGATGGTGCCTTAATCATGTGGTGATGAACTGTTTTTTACAAGAACATCTCATATCCGCTTACAACCTACAAGGTCCCGTGCTAGCGCCTATTTTAAAGAATCTGAAATATAGGCTCGGAGCTCCTAATGAAGCTACAACTATGAATTCGGTCGATAATATCGCGATGGTGGTAGTTGAATAAAGGACAGAAAAAGACTCGGTAACTTGGACATCATCTAGAGAAAGCCGAAAAAAAATAATGAGTGGGTACTCTTTGATAAAGGAAAGCCAGACCCACCGATTGATACCGAACATTGATATGGTTGGAACTGTGGCACGGAAAAGTTGACTTCTACCTTCATGAATAGGGATATCCTGACTTCCCGATATCCCTTAACTGCAAACAGGCTCCAGAAGATGTAGAAAACATATTTTTACAGTGTCCACAAAATATCACGGGGCAACAAAGCCCAAAAGCAGTAAAGAGAGGGGCCTTGACCCCAGAAAACATCGTTAGCCATTGAAAGATTTATGGGCTAGGGATATGCCAGAAATAGGAGAAATCAATGTAAACCACAAATGATAAATAAAACCTTCCCCATATTGAAATACTTGTGCGAAGGAGCAGCAGAGGAAGACAGCTTTTAGTCGCTAAGAATCCTGCACTGTTGCTGGTGGGGTCTCTGTATCGTTTTTTTTTTTTTTAATATCGGCAACTTCCTTTAAAAAAAGGCTATCAAAAAGGCCTTTTACTTATATGCAACGCTAACCTAGAACCCAGCAAATTGTCTTTAATATGATCGCTTAGGCAGGTAGATTTATTCCGGCACGGTAGTGCCAGTTTGAAGAATGTGCTTTCTATGTTTTCAGTAAAGGCTTGCAAAACATCGGCGTTATATCGTATTCAAGAGTTTAGCAACCAACTCCGTCTAAAGAATGCTTGCAGAGTCCGGAAGGCGATAGTGAGGAACGGATGGAAAATTACTTAGACCAGTGGCCTATTTCACCATCTTACAAATGTGTATTTACAAGCATTTTTCAATAAAATTTGCGATATTTTGTTCTAAAAAGTCACAAATTTTGTTTAAAAATGCTTGTAAATACAAATTTGTACGTTGGTGAAATAGGCCACAGGCCATTCTGAGAATAAGATTTATATTTCTAGAAGATAAGTCAATCCACTTCTACACCAACGGATCAAAAACCAATGGCAGCGTAGGTGGTGGTGTTTCAGGTAATGTTCTAATCCCTTTTTAGCTAACTCATTCGCCATTGCTCTTCCGTGGATACCATTGTGTCTTAGGCTATTGCAACTTTTTTATTTGTAAAGATAAATCAATGTGATTTTCAGAACACAATGCTTATAATATTGTTATTCAGCTTGTACGCCTTCCTTTTGCTTTAAGAACCGCTTTCATTCTTGTTGGCATTGAATCCACAAGCGTTCTGCACTTGCTAGAACTTAGATTGTGCCAAGCAGTTTCGGTTCTGTTCCACAAATCGTTTGGATTTGGATAATCGCCTGGTATTTTTGAAACTGCACGTTTGACCTTAACCCAAAGATGCTCGATAGTGTCGAGGTCAGGGGATTGTGGTGGACAATCAAGCAATTGAAATTCCTTATCTTGTAACCAAGCTTTAGTCACTCTTGCAGTATGTTTCGGATCGTTATCCTGCTAGAAGATCCTGCGCCAAACATCAAGACTTTTCTGGAGCCCTCGCTGAAGTATGCTGAATACGTCAGGGTAGCATAGCAATCGCCGCACTACACTCACACATTCACCAACACCTTTCATGGTTATGTACCCCCAAATCATTAGATTTTTAGAACCGAACTTAACGGTTGGTTTAACATGGCGATCTTTGATTGGCTCACCAGACTTCTTCCAGATTCATTGGGGACCGTCGGATCCAAAACAGCCAATTTTCGTTTCGTTCGACCAAACAACTCTGAACATTTTTTTATTTATTTTTTTTTTTCTAGCAAATACAAGCGTTATTTTTTTGTGGCCTATTGTCAGGAGTGGTTTTTTTTTTCCTTTAACACCGTAAAAACCATTTTCCTCTAAACTTTCCTTACGGCCTCGTTTGAAACATTTATACCGTCATTCTGGTGCAGATCTTTATCTATTAAAACTGAATTATCGTGCACTCCGTACTTGATTTTTCTTAAAATACAACTTTGTACTAAGGAATTCAAAATTATTTTTTTACTGGGCTTGTTCTTTTTGACTTCAGGCTTGAGTTTTTTTCTTAAACTTTTGAGATGACATCTAACGCAACTCCAACTCCAACAAATTTTACGGCGAGTGACCTTGGAATCGATAAGCCTTTCTACTTTTTTATTTTTAAATGTCTTAGTTCCTTTATCTGACAAACAAACAAAAACCACTTTAAAAATGTAAAAATAAAAGTAAATTATGTTATGTTCAACACGTACTTTTTCAAATTAGTTAAAAAAAAAAAATAGAATGACAGCACTTCCTTCGAGTTTTCCAAGACTTCGATCACACTCAATGCACAACTGAGACTGTGTCAACTAATTGATCACATGCTGTCAACATGGGTTTTTTTTATTAGGATCGAGACCCTTACGGTGTATTTCCTTTTTTCTTGGGCATGCTAATTCTTAACATATGTGTTTGTTATGTGACAAAGATTTGTTGCAGTAAGGATACAAATACAAATTTAACAACAAAAAAATCTTTTTTCTACTGATTATTTGATCAAAAAGTTGAGTCACTGTATATACAATTAAATGTAATTTAAATGGTTCTAGACAGCTTTTTATACTTACCAAACAAAATTATAATAACGGCATAAAAACTTACCTAAAAAGAAAAGAAAAACAAAAATTAGATTAGGAATTATAGCAATATTGCATTTAGCATGCTTATCAAGCATTACATCAATACATTAAAAAAAAGAAGTCTAAAACATTGCAGTCATAGACACCACACTACCTTCGTGTCCGATGGACGCGCAAATCCATCATAGTCAGGGGTAGAGAATCTGGAAATAACAAGCCAGGCTCGCTATCAGCTTCAGTGAAGTTTTCACTGTGTGTATTCCATCCACAATGAAAAGGTTAAATGGAGAGTTGTTTATATCTTGCTCAAAAGGTTACAAGACCCTACAAATTACCGACATAGTTGATACGCTTGTTCCAATACCCATAATATTGGAAATATTCACTGTGACTCAGGTAGTTGTTAAGGCCTTCTTTCCAGCAACCATATCCTCATAAACTGAGAAACTGAGTACAGTGTGTGTTAAAATGAAAATAAATGAAACATTAAAATTATGAAATCGGTTTCTAATCATCCAAGTCTGGGCCGGAAGCCGTAGAAGCACGAAGAATGCCGATGAACTTTCAAGTTAAGGATCGTTCCTTGATAGATGACAAGGAGCAAATCTTTGCACTTTAACATTTCCGTCATGGCCCACATACAATCAAAAGAGAGCTACTGAGCAGGACTCGTACTACTCACGGAGACCTGTAGGGCTAAGGGGAGAAGGAAAAAACCCTTTATTACTTCCTACAATCCTATGTAGATGTCCAAACTTGATTATAGCAAGACACCCCGTACTAGAGAATCGAATATTTTCTACTTTCTGAAATCCTCGGGTTGAATTTAAGGCAAATAGTTGCTCTTGCCCCAATGGCAGAATCAGCAAATATGGATTCCTTGCTACATTTCCCAAATGCTCTGCAACCAAGATAACCCTTATAAAGTTAACTTAACCAAGGGAGGTCCATTGTTATACTACCATGACTCAGGGTGAGTTCCCCAACTTCATTGATGACACCTACTGATATGCTGATATGTTGGCTCCTATCCGAGTTTAGGCTCTTAGAGTGTTTCTGATCCGGCAGAGGACAAATCTGTTCAGTAGTGGTACCATTAGACAACATCCTGATGATTGCATTCTGCCTAATCAGTATGTACTTGAAGCCAGGGGTATACCTAGATTTCGAATGTCTAGTCAAAGTGAGTTTATCAGCCTTGCAGTTGTCTGGAATGCCTCTACGTCTTCGAACCCAACATGGGTGAATATTGAATTGCTCTGTCATCTCGACAGCAGAGGAACGGTAATCCGATGGCTGCTTGGCTGTTCGTAAAAATGCTTATGTCCGAGGTAGATATTACATTTTTTCAGTGGTTAGGAAGACGACCGACCGACCGACCGACTACAATTTAGCTTGTCAGAGAACAGACCACTTCCCATACCTTCTTAAAGATTGGAGTTATCTGTATGCAAGAATATATCCTGCTCCAAGGTGATATTTTAATCCCAAAACAATTTGTTAAGGCTGTTGACCTGAAACTTTTGGTCGAAATTAAAGAGTAAGACGTAATCTGATCTTTAAGGCAAAGAATTTATGTTTAAAATCATTAAGTTGCTAGACTATTGCGAGATGGCTTTAAGTCTAATGGCTTACTAGTGTGGGGGGAAGTTGAAGCACGAGATGGTGTCGTCTTTAGTCGATTTCGGTTTCCCTATTTAGATATTTCACTTCAGCAGTGAAAGCTAAGTAGGTACTTATTTGAGGAATTTTATACTTACTAGTAAACAGGACCAGTTTAGTCTTATGGTTGTTTATTGCTTTAAGACTTTTAACGACATTATTAGATAGCTTCCGAATAGCATGTTGCAAAGTTCTTTTAACGTGTTCAAGTGGTTGCTAGAGACTGCTATCGCAATGTCGTCCGTGAATGCAATCTTTTTGTAACTTACTTTGCAGGATTGCAGTGTCTTTAAGCTGAAATCTAAGTAATTGAGAGAGCAATTATTTTCTGTAATATAAAGCAACCTCTCAAATCTATCGGGAAAGCCAATTCAAAGACAGCAAAGCTTACAATTTAATCCAAGACAACAATCACCACAAAGAAAAGTTGGGGGTCCAGACATAGCAATAAAGCAGAAAACGAAGGATTGACGAACCTAGGATAGGCCATGAAGTCGTAAGTAAATGTATACAGCGTGTTTGACAACATAGATCAAAACTTCTTGCGGCTCTCTTAGAGCAACTGTGTTACATCTCAATATTAACAGGACAATGACAGAATAGATTAAGCATCTAATATGTGAGTCCACCGTTCTGTAAGAATCACAAATATGTACACTTGCAAGCGTAGCATATATACGTTATACCTCGACAACTTAAAAATATCACATCTGTTGAAAATTACGAGTAGCTTAAACTAGTTAACGACCTGCTTACAAGAAGTCCCTCTATAAAAACATCCTCCTCCAGGAATCATTAAAGGCTATTGGAAGCCTAGCTTACCCTTTCCTCTTTAGGAAATTTCTTTTATATTCTCCATGACTGTTTAATAAACATTACGAGGGTTGTACAAACAAAATAAGGACATCAGCATTTTCACAATTCCAAAGTCTTCCAAACCACTTCGGAATTCAACGCACAACACAAAGCATAAAGCAATGTATTGCATGTTATGCAGATGAGTATGCACTCGGTACGTGACCCCATTAACATTCTGCACTTAACATCGATCAGCCATCAATTTTAATTACCACCTTCACAACCTGTTTACTCAGCGAAAACAAAAAGGCTGCACATAACCGTGATTTATGTGACGCAAGTCCAGTTAATGTTCTCAATTGATGTCATTAATTTTAATTGTAATTAACAAAAAGGATAATCATAATTGGAAATAAGTTAACAACACGTTGAGAGTTTGCATGCATGTGTTCCTCATTTAATTGTCACGACCACACATACTTTCCCCCGTTATCAGTTTTGGATACTACAATGAATTTCCGCAAAATTAAAAAATTTTATTTTGAAAGAGAGGGTGATTAGAGTCAGTCAGTAGAGTACATTTACCAATGTAAAGAGAAGTACATCAACATCACGACTCGAGGACCTTTTTGTACCAGAATGGAAGGCTATTGTTTAACGAATAAGCTTGAGGTCGAATAAATATCTAGGCAATGTAGCAATTACTGACTACACATCGCCTTACCTAGACTTCATAAAACCATTGTCAAGCTGTTATCACTACTAACTTATCTTCAACTAATAGCTCAAGTTCGTAGACAACTCTTGCTGCATAACACTGGACAACACCTCTTCGCAGCTATTTTAAACGTGCACACTGGATCTTGCAATTCAAATACCACTGACCACCATCTAAAACATTACTATCAGCAGCTTACTTACAGCTCTAACCTAACCTAACCTAGTGGAGATCCAAAGAAGATTGACCTAGAGGAATCTGTCAATTCAGGACGAGGAGTGGGCGCTTTCCAGTAAAAAGCATTGCGTCGGATAAGTCGTTAGAGTGAAAACACATTGTAACTTCTACGCAGTTCCTCGTGGAAATCGAAAGGTGAGCTAACTACAAGCGTTGTGCTCATGAACTATCTTTTTAGGATGTTAGACTGGGCAAATATTTTTTTTTTATAATTCAGGAGAATTATTGGTACTGTTTCCATTGCTTATAGTTCACAGTATTTCTTTCAAACATCTCGATGTCATTAGTACGATCAACACTTTCAAGCCGTAGACCACCCTACTGCCAGTGTTATGCCTATGCAGTGGAGTTGACGTAAGCTTTTTTCGCAGTTGATTGACTTTTGTCTTTGACATCGGGATTCGAACCTGGAACCTTCAGCGTGACAAGCGATGATGCAACCACTACACCATGGCCACCCCTAAAATGCTCACGAAGATCCAAATCTAACAAATTGATCACATTGCGATAGATGGAAGACATCTAATATCTAATATACTAGAGGGGTATATGTATTAGATATGTATACGAACGTACATCCTCCGAAGTGCTATCATTGACTCGAAGCATTATAATATATTATATTGAAGTTGCAGCAAAGGCATGGATGCGAATATTCACTTATGCCACGAGCAGAACCAACTCTGTAAGAGAGTTCAGTGTTAAAAGGCTGCAATCGCAATTTATCGTTTGATGCTGAATGCGCACAGGTAAACGCTACATATAAAGTGATGCTGCAAAAAAGGACGAAAGCTGTTTTCCAACTCTACGAGCAGAAAAACACATACTCACAGAAAAGAGATCCGGAATTTCTAAAATAGGGCAAATGACAACTATAACTTTAAGGTAGTGAAGGATTTCGTCTACTTAGGCTCTGCTATTAACTTTGCCAATGAAATCAGCGCAGAGATCTAATCCTCTAATCGCTGTGATTGTCCTTAGGAGACAATTATGTCATAAGTCTTGTCAAAAAGAACAAAAGAGACGCTATACAAAACCCTAATTCCCCTATCCTTTTGTACGGTGTAAAAGCATTTGCAATTTTCAAGAGAAAAGTTCTGCATTCGATAAATGGTCATATTTGCATTAACGAAACTACACGAGCGTTATCAACAATAACATGATAAAAAAAAAACCTGTATATCGATTAAAATGCTTAGGTCACGTAGAGCGTACCCCCAAGGGAACGATTTTATCCAGGATCGTGCTAGCTGGATAGGTCGAGGCCCTAATTCACCCCGAACTGTAGCGTTAGAAGTTCTGGGAAAATTAATAATAAGAACCGACAAAAGTAAAAGATAAAGGAGAATGAAAGGAATGCGGAAAACCGCAAATTCAACAACCGAAAGGGAGAAAGTATAATAAATTTACGCATCACAACGTTAGAGTCACAATCTTTCCGATCAAATCCACAAATGAAATCTGAACAGAAAGAACAAGAGAATCTAATCGGTCCAAGTGGTAAGTCTAAGCTGTATAGAGATATATATTTTGGAATGAGGATCGTCAAACGTCTCCAGGCAGCTCGATCTTCAGTTAAATGCTTTTAGTATCGTAAGCTTAGTTGGTTGAAGTCCCCTTCCAATTTCAGGTGCCACCTGAGCAACGATCTGTTGTGCATCCGCTCTACATGTCTCAACCATCTTATTCGTTATATCTGAGCCCATACAGCCCGTTGATTTATCGATTGACGGGACCGAAGATTATCCGAAAGATTTTTCTCTTAAATGCCTCCGCACCTTAGACCAGGACTGTGATAATCAGGAGTGAAGTTTTTAACGGGCCTTGATCCAGTAGCGAACAATCTCCTACACGTCCGGAGAATTTTGAAAAGAATGACAAAGCGTATCTCTATAAATGCAGGCATACGCTCTCATCTTGGGTGAGAGCTGTTTTATCCCAGAATAAGGTCCAAAAAGCAAGTATTTGACGACTACATTGGTTCAAACACATCGAGCTCATGGACGATAATGGTCCAGTTAAGATCATTTAGTTAAGACAGCATAAAAGGCAGAGAAACTTCTTTAATTGCGGATGCCACGGTGCTTGATTTCATTGCGGTGTTTCAGCCAGTAACTCTTCACGGGTCGAGAGCCTGTTTCAGAACGACGAAAAAAGAAAATTTTAAAATGCACAAGATACATACATATGTTCTCCTGTTCATTTAAATGTCTTCTTTTTTTGTCTTTAAATCGCATAGGCATAAAACTTCACAAGGACGAGCGAAAAAACGTATTTCTCGCACTTGTTGTGTGCAATTTATGAAAGCATACATAGCACTTCGAATCTTATGCATACTTTTCACAATTTACCATTTATTTATGTTTAAATTCAAGCTCTTTCTACCCTTTGTAGTTCAATCTTTTTCCTGTTTAATTATTTTATTCATTTATCACCAAGCGCAAAGTTTTTTCTATCATATAAAGAGGGAAAAGTCACACAGGAAGCATATGCATATGTATTTACTCATATATACAGAAGGAAGGCATACTCTTCCACATTCTTCCTCGTTTGCTATCGTTTTACATTTTCTCTATTTTCTCAACCCCCAAAACATTATCGATAGGAAAAAGAAAAAATCGTATATTATACATACACACATATGCCCACAATAAAATACATACGAGGTAGGTATAGGTATAGTATGTGCTGGTATATGTATCCTTCATCTTTCCCCTGTTAAAGGTATTTTGAAATTCTGTGTGTGTATACACTCTTATAGACGTTGGAAAAAGGAAGCACTTCTATCTCACAAATGGGTATAAAATTATAATCATGGCTTTCATTTTGAAGGACAAATCGTTGATCCTTACAAATCCTGAAATGTGAAACTACAGCTTTAGTTGGTTATGATTATACCAAGAGCGCAGCATCTCTGTTAAATGCATTCTCAAAGGACTTGCTTTTGGTTGCCAAGGAACAAATATCGTTTCTGGTTTTATTTTTATTTTTTTACTAATAAGGATTCATCTCTTATGTGGGCTGTTTTGTTGTCGATGTACCACCAACACACAAACGATGCAACGATAGCAGTGATGCAAAAATGTAAATCCAAGGGACGGTAAGGAGGTGGTAAATTTTTTTTTTCTTCACACTAGAAATTGTGTGACGCGTTTTTTTGCTGCAACAAAAACATAAAGAAAAAAAACGAGAACGTGAGGAGCTGGGTTAATTGACGAACAAAATAAAGGAATAAAACGATAGAATGTCAAACCAAGATGATTGGTGTTCTCGGTTTCCTTTTCTTACATTTATACTTTACACCCCATGTTGCATATTCGCTTTGCGTAAAAAAAAAACACGACTTTATCGATTTCATCCTTCTTCCTAGCAACGTGTTAAGTTAATTGGATCAACAACAAGCATAAAATTGACTTGAAAGGTATGGTAAGTTTAGGTTTGAAGGGATGTACACCTCGAGAATGCTTACACAGCGGCCCATTGAACCATTGCGACTTTCCTAAGAGTTGTGTCATAATTTTTACCGCTGGTTCTAGTCAATTCGTCTACCTTTTGTCAAGTCCATCACAGAAATTTGCACAACTCCTGCCAGTGCTTAAAACAGCCTGCTTCCTAAATGAAGAATGCGACGGATTTCAAGGTTGGGGCAGTTACATAGCAAATGTCTTTATCTGTTCTACATCTTGACAGCTCCTGCAACAGTCTGGTGAATTTACACTAAGCCTTATGGCGCAATGTCCTGTCAAAATACCTACTAAGATGCGGGTTTCCGTTTTCCTCATTGCCAGCAGACTTTTGGTTCTTCCCTTATTTAATTGTGGCTAAAGGCTAGAGTGAGGTGTGATTTTCTTCCATAGAGAGGAAAAAAGAAAACCGTCGCACGCAGCTGGCAAGTGATTTGAAACGGACCCTACAAGATCCTCGTATGTACATTCTATTGGTATGTATCGCCTATGCCAGACGGCGTTGATAAGTACTCTCGCTATAAGGTGTGCTTTTTCACGTCATTTGTTTATTAATTAATGTGTGGGTTTAGGCTTTTTTTTGACAACATCTACAGCTTGTAGAGTTTGGGGTTATATGTCTTTTTCCATTCGCCCTTCTCACACACAGGACCAAACAGTTCATCGAATAATTTTGCGTTCGAAAATAGTCAATATTTGCTTAGCTTTCCCCTTCAAGGCATTTAGGGTAGCTTTCAAGTGGCATTTTGTCCTAGGCAATGGACCAATGGTGCTTTGTTTATCGACAGCTTGTACTTCAAGACCAAATCGCTTTGCCTTTTCATCTTTTGCACTTGCTGAGAGCGACCGATGATGTCAATAACGCCTGCGTAACTCAGAAGTTTTGCGGCTCCAGTACGAGATTGAAGAAGTCACATGATAGCGTATCTTCTTACTGAAATCTAGTGCACGCTGCACTGCGGGTTCTCCAGCTTTACGCACCTAGCTGGATCAGCCCCGGACGATGAATGTTATCATATGTGGCTTTGGAGTCGATGAAAAAGTGGTAAGTCTCGGCCTCAAAATCGTTGGTCTTTTCCAGAATTTGTTTAAGTTTGAAAATTGGGTTTGTAGTAGATCTGCAGGACCGGAAGCCTCACTGGTACCTGAAGATTAATGTGTTGCAAAAAAGCTTCAGACGTTCACAGGGTACGTTAGATAGGACCTTATATGCGACATTTAGCAGGGATTTGCTTCTATAGTTTGTCCAATACAGTTTCAGCCTCTAAGTTCATGACGATAAGGAATAACGACCGGAAGTCCAAAGACCAAACGATTACGGATAACAGAACGGTCTAGAAAATTAAAAGCAACGTGCCTGAGATCGATGAGAATGGCAAGCTCTCCTGTCTCAAATGGAGACTCTACAGGGATCGGGAACTCTTCCAGTAAGAAAGTAAGTGTATGTTAATATTGAGATAAGCATGACCGTAAAAGCTGTGACTCCAGATGTTACATTTCTTGCCGCCAATTAACTTGATTTTTTTTTTAGTTCTGCTTGTGATGATGTTTTCAGATATCATATTTTATCATTTGAAGGCTAATCTCTGTACCTTTGTTAGGTTGTTTACATAGCTGACCTTGTCCAACACTTTCCACAATACATACGAGTAATCCACGGGTCTGACTAACATTCCCCAATGTTTGCCAAAATGCTTTTCGATTCTTTCCTCTGCATTTCGCCTCCATGTGAGCTTTGAGTCGAGGATAATTCCAAGACACTTGGCTTCGGTGGATAATTTCTAAGTTGTCCATTTAAGCTTTGAACATATCTTTTTTGTGGCCAGTAAGTTAGAGTAACATAGTTAAGTTAATTAAGCTAGTTTTAAGCGTTTTTTTTTTCCTAGCAAGTAAGAGTACTGAATTTAAAAAATAAAAATACATTAAAAACAAAACATATCTATTTTGTTTCTTCTAGGCAATAGGACTAACTCAATCTTCTCACGGTTGTTGCTAAGTCATTTGCATACGCTACGATCTTTATTCCTTAAGAATTATCCAAATTTTATTAACGACAAGAAGCCAAAAAAAGGAGTGCAATTTTTCACCACAGGGAGGTTCCTCTTGCAACTGTCTTTGCAATATTGGTATAGTGGTTAGCACCCATCGCTTATCACAATGTTCCACGTTCGACTCTTGATGTCAAGAAAGTCGATCAACTGCGAAAAAGCTGATGTCAACTCTACGACATAGACATAATACTGGAAGTAGGGTGAAGAGTACATCACGAAGTTGGAAAGAAGTACTGAGAATTATTAAGCAATGACAACAACCCCAACAAATTATTCTGAACAACAACCTCGACAACTGAAAGTCGATCAAGATTCCGATGCGGCGAGTTCCCCTTGCAAAGAAACAGGAAACTATTCAAGTCTTCAAGGAAAGCGGACCCATCATCTAATCCATGGGCAGCTCCAATAATCCTTGTCAAAAGAAGCACGATTGAATGACGTAACTAACAAGGAATCTTACCAGAAGGCGACTTCAAATGAATTTTTTCCATGGACCCACAGAGTGGTTATTGGAAGGTAGAGATAGACCCACAAGATAAAGAAAAGACACTGTCTTATGTACCGATTGCCTTTAAAGGGCTAGTGCACGACACATTTCAATCTGTTTTATGGTAACAGGCCTTCTCTAGATAAACAAATAAGTTGTGGCATGACATTAAAAGCGTTTCAGAACCACTCAATTAAAATGTTTCACAATCCACAAAACCAATCCTCCTTATTCGTCACCAAAGAAATCAACGAACTTTTATGAATCCCACACACGATTTCGACCTTGACATTCCGAGTATTCCCAAGAATAGCACCCAAATGTCAATCGATACAAATCATCCAAAAATAGACGAAATTGTGTCCAAAGGAAACCTCCTGTTGATAATGTTATTTACGAATTCGCGTCCTTTAATTAGAACATTCCAAAGGCTATTTGACCACAAGTGAGGTTTCTATGACTTTCTCCCGATAATACATACAAAACGAAAGGACAAAATCGACCACACGACGGGTGTGCACTTTTTATCGGAAAGGGGATGTTTTTTAGTTTTAAATTTTCTTAACTGAGAATGTGAAAGAATCCCACATGTCCAATGGCCATTGTGACTGACCATCGTTGGGTGGCCTTTAATCGGACGACTTACATTTTCTTTTGATTGCATTAAATCCATGTGGACATTTTGGGATTCCGAGCGAGATCCGGAAAAACAAAGCTTGCACACTCAAATCGAGAATGAAAATAAAATCAACAAAATTGACTCCTTTTTGTGTTAATGTCCTGCGCTGCTGCCTGCTGGTTAAGGGACAAAAGCCTTTTCACATTGATCCTTGCATGAGGGGCGGTGGGATGGTTGTAGGTGCCGATAATGATGATAACCGTGAGGGTTATGTTGTGGGGGTGGTGAAAACATTGTAACAAGCCGCCCTCACTAAATCCATTGGCACATTAAGCGATTGGAATACATTTGGTATTAACAGATGTTTGCGTGTGTGTTTCTGTATTCGTGTGGGTTGAAATCTGTTTTATGTTCATTGGCGACACGTTTTATTTCGAGTTTACCTTTAGCTTATGTTGTTTGAATTAATTTTTATTTTTATTTTTTGTGCACTTTTCTCGTTAGTGTAACATTATGTTAAACAATTTATGTTGTTAATAATGTGAGGTTTTGTTTTTTTTTTCTTTGCGACGATTTTATTAAATTTGAGCTTGAAAAGTTGCTTACGCTTCAATTTTAAAATTAACAGAGGCTTATAGTTTTTCTTCGCAGGAAGCCTGAAAATCCGAAACTTTATGATTGGCGACAAACCTTTTTCACATCCAACATTTTTTAGACCATGATTCTGATGTATATTCGTATCTAGCCTGTCATCTCAGTCTGGGGACAAAGACCTCAGCACACCAAGCCCAGATGTTAGCACTGCTCATGAGATTGGATGATCAGGCGCATGGAGCAGACCGAGGTCAGAACATCACTGCCATTGGAGTGTGTTCAAAAGTTAAATTTCTGTGCAAGTCAAAATAATTTGTCACTGGCTTGGGTTAGAGGACACGCAGGCATCGAGTGAAATGAAAAGGCGGAAAGTCTAGCGAAGTAATGAGCAGCCTCTGAGTTTCTGGCTCCTGAAACCAATTGCTACCATTGGTAGAGGAATGGTGAAGCACATGATTGATGGATGAACAACTGAGAAGATGGCGGAGCATGGGGAAATGCATTTATTTAAGCACGTTTTTGTACGATCTTAGGCCCAATCCACATACAAGTGGCGTATGGTGTTGGGGCGGTACAGGCGTGATGGGGACATGTGCCACTTGCATGTTGTTTTATGAGACAATACAGACAGAGGTGGCTTGGCGCGGGCATCGTAACTCGTGTCACCGCCAGCTCATTTCAGTGGCACGAGGGGCGCGCGATATAAGAAATCTCTAGAGATTAAAAGAGAGAGACAAAGGGAGAGAAAGAGAGAAAGAGAGAGAGATTTTATTACATAAATGTACATATATGTATATGTATGTAAATACATACAGAGTTTTTACTGATTTCAGCAAAAGATCTTAACGAGCTTATTAAGGGGCTGAAATCTAGGACGGAATAACTACGTTTTTTCAAACAAGATTAGAGACTACCATTGTAGTTTCGATGATGAGCTGACACCAGCGATTTGAAGGTCTATCGCAACCATGCGATATGGCTCATTTGCGATCACTTTACAAAACTTTTTACTCCACCAGAGAGGTGATTTCTCTGTACTTCACGTATGATGATCCCTGTTGATATACTATCGAATCATTTAGAATATGTTGGACGTCTTAAGGTGTTAAATTGTAGGCGGCACCTTTATATCAGATACTCAAAATTGCTCTTCACGTCCTCGGATGCCGATTTCATAGAAACAACTGTATTATGGTAATATTGCTTAGCATCTTGAGAAACGCCACGAATTTGGCACCTTTAATCATGTACATATCTGCAGATCATTGGATTTAGAAGGGCGGTTTGGGATGCAGAGGTCAGCTTGTCTTTAACTCAAATTTAAAAACATAATTTGTATATTACTTTTGTTTATTTTCGCTCACTACTAGTTGTATTTGACAGTGGTCTTATATCTTGTTTGGTATCAACAATGAGTCTTTGTTCGACATAACAAGCTTTCAGGACAAAGGGGTTAGGTATAAAAGCATCTTCTATTACCTCCCCACTCGCTTGGTTGATTTTTTTTTTTTGTTTTTAACAAAGGTGGAAAGGTGGAAAACATCGCAAGCCTGAGTGTGAAATTTTTCCTTCTTTCCTTTTCCAGGCGAAATGCACACTGTATTCCATTTTACCTTCAATTGTAGCATGTATGCTACTAGATTCTCTGATGTCGGTATTCTTTCCAGTTCTCCTATCAGAAGAACATATGCTTAACGTCTTGTCTTCTACTCTGTCTGCGCATCACAGGTAAACTGGGATGTCATCGTGCCGATGGAGGTATGATCGAAAATAGCCATGTCCTGTTAAAACCTGTGTTACGTAGAAGTCGACTTCACCATGCTTGCGCCTTGTCCAAGTTTCGATGATAGGGATAATGCGATAGGTCCATCGGCCTTTGATTGACAGATTCCAATGCTGCTGAAGTTCTTTCCGGCTCCTCGTTGTTTCCTCATCGTGCACCACCTCATCTTCTTGTCGACTCCTCTCATATATTTTTTGAAAATGTGGAAGAGAAAACTATTGTCTGATACGATGCAGATTTCCAGAAACTTAACTTGCAGATGTAGATGTTAGATTGCAAAACTCATGCAAATAACATTCGAAAATAGAAAAATATAATCCAATCAGCTGAAATCATATCGCATCGCATATTTCCATAATTCCCACTCCAAAGCTATCGCTTTAGTTTATCTCACAACGATTTGACGCAATTCGTCTTGGGTTGCAAAAAAAAAAAAAAATGAACGCAAACAATGGCGAAGTCCATACTTAGGTACACAATGGCATGCCTGAAAAAAACATATTGCACCTACCTCGTAGCAATGAGGTCAAATGTGCTGGTGGTAGGTATCTTTGTGCCGCTAAGGTATAATTATACTCAAGGCAACAGTGTTGCAATTTTGATTTTTTTTTTCTGTCTCCGCTCTAGAGTCGGGTTTTTGGTGATGCTGACAATTTGAAAATGTTGCATCAGCGGAAAGCCCTCGAATGAAGGATTTGCAATGCACTATCCGGATGGAGTAATGTTTTGTAGTGATTCGATTGAAATGCTCATTAAGAATCATTCAACATGACCGTTGCCACTGTGGTATTTAACGTTTACATTCCACTTACAGAGTCAATAGCGATAAGAATGTCGATACGATGACGGACTTGTTTTTCTTCGAAGAGTTTGCTTCGGCGAAATTGCGATTTAATGAGAGAATTGTTTTTATTTTTTATTTTTTGAGTCGAGGCTTTGGAGGCGAGTTGTATATGCCGTCATGATATTATTCAAACGTGACTTATTGTAAATGTTCATCCTAATTACTGAACTTAAACCAAACGACTTACAGTCTTTTTCCCTCGAGTTAATGAAGACCACTGGAGAACATGTACTTTCCACTCCCAACGAGAGAGCGATACTTTACAGAGCAATGATATTGCCAGTCTTGTTGTATGGCGCCGAATGGACGACGATAAATTTTTAAATAAGCAACACTCTGTCGGATATTCGGTGCTATGTGCATTATATTTTTCAATTTGTCTGTTAAAATTTAAAAATATCCCTACAAAAAAGTATCCCTAAGCATAAATATGCTTGATTACTTGTCTAGGTAGAAGATTCGTTTTTCATTTTAAAATAAGCAACCCTTAAAAGTAGATCATAAAAGTCATACTTACACAAAACCGATTACAACTTAATTGCATTGAGTTCAAGGACAAAACTCCTCCTTCGACAATAAAGACGGCCCTAACCAAAACGTGCAATTTAAGCCCTTTGATGAAAAACACTCTACCAAGCCTAATTGAGGGGGGTAAGGCAAATGTTCCATTAGAAATGTGATTTCCTTTTGGCACCATCGCCGAGAGATAACGTCATTGGCGGTAACCCTCTTCTTCTCATTCAATTGTAAAACATCCTTATTTTCAGTTTTATTGTTGTTTGATACACTTTTCGGTCCTTTTTCGCTTCAAATGATCAATAAAATACACAAAACTCGGTGCAATCCTGTGAAAATCCATTTTATTCCTGTAAACAACCGTTGCACATGAATGTGTGTCCGCATCTGGAAGGCTCTTGTCGAAAAGGGCATTGCTACATAATTGCAAAACATTGATGCAGTGTATTGGTAGTGGTTGAACACGACATCATGAACTCTTAATCCAACTCTACGGTGAATACATGCACCTAGTTGGGATTGTGTCTGCCTGCAGGACGACAACTTCATCTCACTAGCAACGACTAAGTGCTGAACTAAAGATATGACGGCAAAAGCACACGGCGGCGGCGGCTAAAACTATTGACGGCGAATATATAGGTATGAATGTGTATGTATGTGGTCAATATTGTCGTTATTATGTTTGTGTCTAGGATAAATTGATCTGCGAGGCAGTAGCCACTCAGAGGAAGCTCTTTTTTTTTTATTTAGTTTCAAGATTCAAAATATTCCTACAGTAGCCATTGGCGATAGAAAAAAAGTGTTGTTTACTCACATTGCAGTAAAGACATGTCACAGAAGACCCAACCGGGCTCTCTATGCGGGTGCCAAACCAAAGGATTTAGTGAAAATCCTACTTCTCTTCAATAGAAAGAGAGGGTCTATTTCCTCATGGTTTTCAAATTTCTTTTTCAAAGAACATTAAATTCCTAGAGGATATTCAACATCAAAGATTTTCTTGGAATGCACATCTAGAAAGTATCCTAACTAGGGGTACCTCTGTTCGATGAGGATGCACAAGCAAATTTAACAGTTATTCAGTCAGCACTGTTCAACAGCCACCTTATCGACAAGACCCACCTTAATCGACAACAGAGGCATCTCCCATCCGCAGTGGCTGCTTCTAGTAACACTAGACAGAGAAAAGGTTAAGGCGACCTGGTGTGAGAAATGTTCCCTCCGTGATAATTGAAATCATAGACACTGCTCTAGATAAAGTGAGTACCTAACCTGCAAGTTGTGAACTTGGTTTCAGTCTTAGCAAAACTGAACTGATGCTATTCATCACTCCCTTGATTGAATTGCCAACTTTTATACTACCACTAGGTATCTAACTAGAAGCCAAATATAGAAGAACGTGTCAAGAACTCGCCTTCTCTTGTATTCACGTCGACAAGATCATAGGGATAAAAGAGATCGCTGAAGAACTTGTCAATCGAGAACATTCTCCTTTCTTTATCAGCCGGCTGTACCTCTGTCGAAAACGCTCTGGATGGAGCGAAATACTCGGACTGTGTTATAAGCTTATTTGAATGTCCTGACAAAAAACTTGACTAGACATTGTTCACTGAATTAGCATTTCAAAAAATTAGGAAAAAGTTCAACGTACACGTGTCAACTTTGACTAGAAGATCAAGATGTTATTGAGTCTAGCAAACGTTTCACTCCCCAAAAAAAAAATAGACAAGCTCACAGGATACGTCCTAAAAATTAATTCAAATAACGTGTGACCACTTTTCTAAAAGGCAAGGACACTAAGCTCAGAAAAGTTAATTACATTGAGTTGAGGGTTCCCACAGTATACCAAATCTTTAATAACGCAAATCAAAGTTCGTGGTTAAAGTTTCAGAAGTAATTTCAATAACGTTTAACTGCTTTTTCTTGCTTATTGCCATAGTTCCTCCTACTCTGTCGTTGCGGAGTGGAATAGTACAAAAATATCCTTTGATTGCATGCAAAGCAAATCAAGGACACTTTACAACAATCTTTTTGTTATTTCTCCAAGGACTGCTACATTTATCCAAGCAGTACATTCACAAATATACACACATGTATGCACTGCACTTCCTAACACAGTGGAGTCCAAAAGACTACAGTCTGAGCATTTTATTCAACCTTTTGATGGACAAAATTGACTCGTGTTCTTTTATGGCTATGCTTCGCCTGCATTAGGTTGGACTTTCTGATTAGAGGTGTAAGGCAGGATTTTTAAGTCGATTTGCATACTAATTCCTCGGATTTTTGATGAACCAGGGCCTCTCTAATTAGTCGGATCCTTGGAAGGACTCCTCAGAAAAGTACATAGGTGCCGAACCCTTCTGTGGCATCCCTACTTCCGCGTTCAGAATGAGTCTGGACAGCTAGGAAAAACGTAACTTCTTATCCTACTGGAACAACATTCAGGGACTTAGACAAGCTAAGAGGGACATCCTACCCCTGAACAAAACCAATCAAAATATTCTCAATCACAAAAGGGATGAAATCAGAAGACTGGCAAGGTTCCTCACCGGTCATTACAGCCTCAGATATCACTTACATAAACTAAATATAGTTCAGGAGTCTGAATGCAGACTCTGTTTCGAGGAAGACGAATCAACGGAACAAGTACCATGTGAGTGCGTGGCTGTCTGCAGAGTCAGGAAACGCTTTCTCCACAAAGAATTCCTAAAACCGGAGGATATATGTACGTAATGCCCCGACTGGAGATATCCTCAACTTCATTAGGAAGATAGAGGATCTCCTTGTCTAACTGGCTCCAGGCACAATAGATCTTTCAGGTCGCAGTGCCATTTGCGACAGCCTAAGCAATAATCCTTAGTTCATTGTTGAATCTCCCCTTCTTAAGCCTGTTAGTGCAAATGCGACCGAAGCGACCAATGGTATCTTCATCCGCCTTCGATAAAGCACATACTTTAGAGCCTTTAGGGCCTTAATTCTCAATTCACAATTGCCTTGTCAGCCCAAAGAAACATTTATTGACAAGAGTTATTCTTGGTTAGATTTCTGATTAGATGTTTTCAAAATTAATAGCAGAGGTGGTACAGACTTTTGAAATACAGAGTGCGCCATCTTTTATGTCGGTATGTTAACATTGAATAACTTTGGCATTTATCAACCGACTGACTTGAGTAGACATGTTTTTGAAACGTCAATTCAGTAGAATTTTAACCATGAATCGCTTTACACCGAAACAACGCGCCGAAATAGTGACGCTGTACATTGAAAATAGTCGTTCAGTTATGTTAACTCAACGTGCATATCTTCGAAAATATCGTGGCCAATAAGCAACGTCTGACAACACTATTCGTCGAATTTTGTTGAGCATAGGACAGTCGGAGATCGTCGACATGCCGTTCATCAATGCCCAAAATGTTCCATTGAACTGGTTGAAGCGGTAAGAAAGAGAGTTGCCGAGAATCCACATGTGTTGTATCGTCACCGCGCTCAACATTTTGGCGTCGGTGGAACCACTTTGCGGCGCATTTTAAAGGATGATTTGCATTTGTTTCCGTATAAACTGCAATTGACTCAAAGAATATTGCCGACAAAACTGTCCACGTCGCTTGGAATACGGCCAAACAGTCCAATGGAACAAATGCAAGAACCAATGCACGGGTGCCTGCCTGGTTGATTTGGAGAAGGCCTTCGACACCGTATGGTTAGAGGGGCTCTTTTACAAGTTGAGCAGGTTGGGTATAAGCAAACCACTGCTGTACATGCTATGTAACATGCTGACCAGTAGACGGTTCATTGTGAAAAATGGCAATGTGACGTCTGCTGGTACATTCGAAGTTAAAAATGGTCTGCAACAGGGTGCAGTAAATTCGCCGGTCCTCTTCAACATTTACACGAGCGATCTCGTAGGTTCTCTTCATCATGCTATTGCGTATGCAGACGACTTGGTTGCGTACAGATCAGGTCCAAAGATCGAGGTCATTGTCACTCTTTTGCAGCATGACTTCGATAAGATTCAGCTATATTGCGACGACTGGAAGTTGAAGATCAACTTTCAGAAGTCGGAAACCATTCTGTTTAGGAAGCCGTTGTCTGGGGCCTCTAGGGATACCAGAAAGAATTGGCGAAAGTTCGTAATCGTGGGACAACACGGGCGACCATTAGAGAGTCGAAGTGTAGTCAGATACCTCGGGATCTGGCTAGACCAATATCTGTATTTTAACAAACATGTGGATGCTGCTCTGGCCAGAGCCCGAGTTGCTTTTGCCCTTACAAAGAGACTGTTTTACAGCAGCCAACTCGATGCGAGGGTAAAGGTAATCTGCTATACGGCCCTAATCCGGCCAATGCTTACATATGGTTGTCCCGTGTGGTTCAACGTGCGGGCAAGCTTGATGGAAAGGATTCGGGTGTTTGAGAGGGCTTGCCTTAGGCCTTGCCTTCGCCTATACAGAACACCAGAGTCTGAATACAGAAAATTCTATTCCAACGAGGTCCTATACAACAAGGCGGACCTAATCAGAGTGGACAATTTCATAGTGAAACTTACTCGAGGGCACATTGCAAGAGCAATGAACTCGGTTAATAACCTGATCTCTGGGGCTTACTACCCCAATACTTTGTATCACGAGAGGGTGCGCCTTAACGGCTTCGTCCCCCCAGAAGCTTTTCTGCATTTTGACAAGGAAGGTCTGATCCAGGATAGATCGGCAGTCCCGCTAATCTTCCATGTGGCCCGGACAACTGTGGAAAGGCAACTCAACTACGGTCGAGACGTCGTTGAGAGCACTGAGGAGCGACTCCGGTTTAGTAGGTCGGTTTCGGAGCGCGACATTAGGGATGTTGGGCGGCAGCACCAGACTTTCTGGTGGCTGTCGGAAAGCGAGGGAACTCCCTCGTCGAACCCTATCGATCCGGGCTAGTCCAGAGATGGACAAAGCTGGCCATGGCCGGCAAACATAGTTTAAGGTTATTTTAAGGTAGATTTAAAAAATAAAAATAAAAATAATACAAAAAAAATACAAAAAAAAAAATACAAAAAAATACAAAAAAATACAAAAAATACAAAAAATACAAAACAATACAAAAAATTCAAAAAATACAACAAAAAAAATATAAAAAATACAAAAATACAAACAAAAAAAATACACGTATTTAATTACGTAGCATGTTAGGTGTTAAGTTAGGTTAAGGTTTATTTTAAGGTAGTTTTAAGTTAATTTTATTTAGACTTAAGGAAATATATAAAAAAAAAGTCCTGTTACTAAGTTTTTCTGAAAACAATTTTCTTAGTTTTACAATAGTTTAGTCCTTAGATTGTTTAAGTAAATTAAGTTAGGTTAGGTCGAAAGACATAGATTAAGAGTTAAGTTTAGCTTAGAGTGCCCGTGTAGGGCCATTAAGTTAGTATAACATAGTTAAGTTAGTTAAGCTAGTTTTAAGCGTTTTTTTTCCTAGCATGTAAGAGTAAATGAATTACAAATAATAAAAATGCATTTAAAACAAACAAACAAACAACGGCCAAACAGTCACTCGAATTGTTGACACTGAACCTGATTTTTGGAAACAAATTTTGATGACCGACGAGGCCCATTTCACACTCTCTGGCGCCGTTAACAAGCAAAATTGCCGCATTTGGGAACGGAGAATCAATACGAGATCCATGAAACACCATTGTATGACCAAAAAGTAACTGTTTGGGCGGGCGTTTGCGCCAAAACCATCATTGGGCCATTTTTCTCCAGAGAAGGTGAAATCATCGCTATACCGCCCGAGATGTTCGAAAAAGTGATGGAAAACGCAGTAAAAAGGGCACATTTTGCTTTGGTCAATAGAGGCGGCCACTTCATTGATATTGTATTCAAAAACTAGTCCAAATAAATTGTAAAGGACCAAATTAAATAAAAATACCTCATATACGGAAATCAGTTTTTTTTATTTTATTGTTATTCAATATTCACATACCGACAAAGATGGCGCACCCTGTAGTTGCACTGAATCAGTTAGGCCAAGAAAAATGCTCTCTAAAGAACTGATAGCTTTAGGAACCCTGAAAAACGTTAATGACAATTGGAGCAAATCCTGCCATGGTATATGTGAACTTTTACTATGGAAACACTTCCCGAGCGATTACTTCAGTACCTACAGAGTGTCACTGGCTGAATTGCCATGCAGGAGGACTTGGATTAAACACGGATGACCTATACAGGGAGTGTGGTGACGAAGAAGTAGATAAAGATACTCTACACTTTCTTTGTCACTGTCCAACACTCTGTCAAATTAGATTTAAGATTAGATTTAATTTGCCAGGATCAAGAACACTGTCCAACAAGTCAAGACACAATAGCGTCGTGAAGAGAGTCTACGAGATCGATCGTGTAAATGTTGAACAGACCACTGTTGCAGACTATTTTTTATTTCGAATGTACCAGCAGAAGTCGTATTTCTATTTTTCACAATGAACCGTCTACTGGTCAGCATGTTATATACATACATAGCATGCACAGCAGTAGTTTTCTTATGCCCTACCTGCTCAACTTGTAAAATGGCCCCTCTAACCATACGGCGTCGAGGGCCTGCTCCAGGTTAACCAGGCAGGCACCCGTGCATTGGTTCTTGCTTTTGCTCCGTTAGATATCCGATACCAGTATTGTATCATGCCCCGCCTTGAAACCGAATTGGTTATCCGGAACTATTTGATTGTCTTCAACCCAAATAGCCAGGGCTCCATGGATCACTCTTTCAAATACCTTGCTGATGTTTGACAGGAGACTTATTGACTGGAGATTCCCCGGACTGGAGCTATCTTTATCCCTTTTGGGAATGGGTTGTACCTCCACCGTTTTCCAATGCACTAGATAATGTGTATTATTAAGAGCATTACCACTTCTAGTTCGATATTCCATCGATTCCCTCTAAATTCTTCCTTCTAAGTGAGTCCAAGATCGCTTGGAGTTCTGCCTTTGATATAAACGTGGGATGAACCCTTTCATCGGCGATGACATTATTTCCACGTTATCGTCATTGAACTCGGTGAAATAAGTATTATCAGATCGTCAGTTCTGTATATAACTTCGAAGGTAGAAAACGTGCACAAGGAAGCGATTCTCTAGGTAGTGGTTTGGGCAAATGATATTACCCACCTTTTAGACTTCCTGGAAGGTCGCTCCTTTAGCTTCCACCTTCTTCCGCGAATCTTCGATCACAAAGAAGTTAACATCATCACCGACAGCGTTCTCTGGATATATACCTTGTGTTATAAGTAATTGTTCATTGTTGGTTAGGTTAGGTTATAGGGGTGGCTGCACTTAAGTACAGCCTCACTAGGATCTCAACGGGTCCATTGTGTTCCCCGGTGTGGTGTGGGGTACCTTAAATAAATTAATGAATATGTTATATTTTCAATTGGCCTCCCTAAACCATCCCGTGTTCCGAAGCAATTTTAGGATGGTTCTCGGTAGCTTGTCCGACAATTCGCCTAGATCATTGAAGAAATGCTCTCCGATGGTTGTTTTCCAATTTCTACTGAGGCTTGGACATTCGCATAGGAGGTGGAATGTGTCCTTCTCTGCGTCTTTGTCGCTACAACCTCTGCATAGATCTGTTGTGATCAATCGCATTCTTTTTAGGTGGGCCGCTAGCAGGTTATATCCTGTTATAATACCTGTGAGAAGTGATAGGTGACTTCTGTTGACTGCGATGATTTCTTTCGTTTTTGTCTTGTTGAGTTCTGTCCAAAACATTCATGAGGTGCGGCATGTTGTAGGTGAGATCCAACTCTCGTTCGCGAGTTTTTGGAATTGCACTGTAATGCTGGACTTTTTAAGTTCTAGTGGGGGTAAGATGGAGTCATCGGCAATTGTTAGATCCATATCAGAACCCATTTTTGCCAACTCGTCCGCCTTTTCATTTCCATGGAAGCCCGAGTGTCCTGGGATCCAGATGAGTGTGACGTTGTGAATGGACTTGAATGTCTTGAGCTCGTCGTGGCAGCGTTTCACTATTTTGGATCAAATCGTTGTGGATGTGATGGCTTTGATGGCTGCTTGGCTATCAATGTATATGTCAATAGTCGTGTTTTTTTGGGAGCTGTATACCCAGCCCAGTAAATTTTTACACACAAAGCAATAACAACACACAAAGTGGCGATAACTTTCCCAGTAGCAGCAAGTGAGGATAGACCTACATAAGTTGACCACCAGCGCGAAAAATCTCATAAATTAACTCTTAGCAGATCGTATTTGTTGCTTTTCCTCGGTTTTGACATTTACAAACTGTCAAATGAAGAAAAAGAAATCGAGCTGCAAACCAATTGGTTGGTGCGGCTGCTACTGAGTATGAATCGTTTTTTTTGACTGAAGTGAGTATAACACTGGGGAACAGTCATTTTGCGGCATGGTATGTTGAAGTCAATTTTGGATAAGTTCAGTATGCTGAATACGAGAAAAATATCAGATTTGTTAAATTGACTCTAGTTTATGAGATAAAACTCTATTAACTATATGACTGAAAAAGGTCTAAATAAAAAATACAATTATGTATTAAAATATATACTTATAAGAGCGGCTATATAATAACGATAAAAAACTAAATACATATGTTGTTAACATAAATAATAAAAAATATTACAAAAAACTTTTTCTGTAGGCTTTTCTATTGTGTTTTTCCTCAGGACAATTGCTTATTAAAATCCAGCATTAGCAATAGCCTGCCATCATATGGCTGTCCCATCGGCCTTGGTATCTTTCTTCCATTGTTCTAATGTCTTGGTGGAACCGTTCTCCTTGTTCCATTACAGTTTACAGTTGGTGATACTGAAAACACTGGAACTGGCAAATCTACACTGTGTTACATTAGGGGTTTAGTCGATTCCACACTAGGATAAACCTAAGTACATTTTTTGTACCAATTTATACTTTTCACATTCACAGCACAAAAGTAAGTCTTTGAAATGATTGGTTGGCTCAGTCCATATCATCGGCACTCCAAATTTAAGCCCTTAACGTACTCCTTGGCTCCATTGTCGCAGAGATTTCACACAAGACTTACACACGGTATTGGGCACCAAAAATTTATTCTTTTAAGCAAGATTTATCCCAAAGTATACATGGTAGGCTTGTTTCACAAACTCAGTGGTCTTTTTTCTTTGATTTTGTTGACAAAATTTGCCACATATAAGACAAAAACTGTTGGTATTGTTAATACAAGACTTTCGAGACGAACTCATATTTTTCAAGATCAAAAGGACAATATACTTAAAATAGGGCACGAACCGATAACCTTAAGGTCTAATATCTAATTCAAGCCAAACTGTTATAACTATCTACATGAATAAAAAACAAAATTTTGTTGGGAATACTCAAATTAATACAACTTAAAGGTAGGTTAATATTTCTTCTAATGATTGCTTACATATAGTTTATCTCAAGAACCAGAGTCAATCCATACAAATTAAGATAGTTCTCTCGAGGCTTCGGCGATTGCTAGAACTTCCGCCTGGAACACGCTGCTGTGGTTTGGAAGTCTTATCGACCGAGTGATGTTAGGTTCCTGTGCATAGATCCCTGATACTACACCCGCATCCATTTTTGACCCGTCCGTGAAGATGGATATATGGTTGGGGTTAATGACCTCTCCTTCTGTCCAGCTCTCTGGAGGGAATTTTGAGTTCGAGGTAAAGGCCCAATTCCGGGATCGGTTGTACGTAGTCAGTTTTGGCTTCAATGTTTACCCACTTGGTGATTGCTAGATGACCTATTAGGCCTTTTTTTCCAAAGGTTGAGTTGTTGTAGGCGAAGCGCAGTTTTCGCGGCCACTTCCTTTGCGTAAAGATCCACAGGTATTAATCCCAGCATCATCTCGAGGGCTGCAGTCGGTGTTGTTCTGATTGCACTAGCGGTTCCTACGCAAGCCTGAATCTTCGTTAGGATGTTCAAATTTGTAATTTTTCTGCGGCTGGCCACCAGACTAGGCATGCATACGTAAGTATGGGCCTTATTATGGCGATGTACATCCAGTGGATAGTGGCAGGTTTGGGCCCCCATTTTTTGCCGAAGATTTTGTTGCATGCGTAGAAAGCAATTGAAGCTTTTTTCGTTCTTTTTATTAGTTTTCTTTCCAGTTCAGTATGCATCCCAGATATTTTGCTCTCTCCGATAATTGGAGTTGCTGCCCATTTAATCTCGGTAGTTCGAATATTGGGATATTCCTTTTGTTGGTGAATAGGACCAATTCTGTTTTCTGCGGATTTATGCGGCCTTAATTGTTCATTGTAAGTCGTTCAGAGGATCTTAAGACAAGGCAAGTCGTTAATATTATTCCTCCAAAATATTTTATTTATTTGCGGGGCAACATTGTTTGCCCGAATTTTGTTGTTCCAGTGCAAGTTTACAGAAAGTCTGTAGTTTTCTTTTATTAATTGTTGGACTTGAGTTGTGTAGTAAAAAATATTTTAGGTCCCTGTCAATCTCTTCGTTTGATAAGTTCTTATTGGTCGGTGGGAAGAGCGAGTCCGAAGAGAGTACTCTTGTCAAGATTATGAAGAAGCGTGTCCAACGCGTCATACTGTAATTGTAGGTGAACGTTGGGACATACTCCTCTTATTTCACAATTTTGTTAGGGATTCTTATGGCGGCACTGAATCCGTCATAGGCAGTTTGTTGATCCCTGTCGGTCAGTTGTAGCTGTTGGTCATATAACAATAGATTCATATGGACAATGTTGCCGAACCTTCGAAACTAAAAAAAAAAAAAACTAAATTAAACATGGACTATGGAGTTGGTGCGGGAGATTTCCCAAAACATCGTTCCGGTCAATCGGCACCATCCAGTGCCTTCCAGACGAAACTGCTGACAATATGCGAGGCTTATCGCTCTCTAAAACACAACACAACACTACGTCACATGTGTATCAACTAAAGGTTATCTTTGTTGATAGTCAAGCTACTATCAAAGCCTAAGATATGCCGACTATGCAGCTAAATGTTCAAAGTTAACCTCCCTGTGTTCTAAACAAGAAGCAACACTTGCGGAAAGAGTTCAAATAACATTGTGAGCTGTTAAAAACCACCTAAATATGGATATAGGTGAGGATATATTAACTTTATACTCGGGCTGATAGCGCATGGAGTCAGCGCAAAATCCTTTATGTTCTGGCCTTCACAGGTGCCTCTTTATATTGTATATATAGATAGCTTGTGGCCCAATCACTTAGCTTAATTACCGCCCTTTTTGTGACTTTACAAATTAGTGATACAAATATTACAACTCCGTCCGCATACGCGACTGCCTTGATTCCAATGTTAATCAAATTTCGTCAGGAAATTGTTAATGACCAGGCCCATTGAAGATGCTTAATAACTCTACTCTGCGGTGTTCTGCCTATGGATTTCATTATAAGGCTGTTTCCTAATTGTGACTGAATGATTCTGGTTTTTATAATTGATATGATTCAGTTGCTTAGCTTGTTGAGAGATTTATAAATGCATTGCGTACATTATTGAAAGCACCTTCTACGTCTAGGAAGGTATCTAACGCATACTGATTATAATGAATACGATTCTTAATCATCTGCACAACCTCATGCAGAGTTGTATCCATGCACTTAAGGTTATCGTGTTGGGATTTTGATAAAGATTTAAAGGAGTCCCAAATATGCATTTCCGTGATACTTTCTAGGATTTTAAGAATGAAGAATGTTAGGCAGATGTCTTTGGACTATTAATTGGAATTCATTTGAGTTTTGGGAAGAATATGCAAAGTGGCCATTAACCACGATAGTACCTTTTCCAGGTCATTTTGGAGCATAATCGGTAAAATCCCTTCAAAGCCTGGTGACTTATAGGTTGATGGCCCAATTAATATATTCGTCATTCAATTACTGAGTTGATTTCATTCCATGATGCAAGGTTGCATTTTTTTTTTCTGTTTGCACACCAGCGCAAGGCCTTTCTTATTGCTTTTTTATAAATCTTAAGGGTCCTTGGAAGGGGAAGACAAAACTGAGCCTTGGGGAACACCAGCATTTATAAGGTGAATCGAAAACGGAAAATATTTTGAAACAAGGCTTTTCACACACTTGCTAGAGCTTAGTTGTTTTAAAATAATCATTAGCACCAACTGGCTGGTGGCTTTCATCCGATCCTGTATTTACATCACTGCGCCACATCGTTTAATGTCATTCATTCGACAAAACGAACTACCGCTACCAACATGACGTTGTCGTTATTGCGAATAGTACCTCAACACAGTACAGACTCTCCCCCTCTCTCTCTTTCTCTGCAGCGCACGCAAAGTTCCGTTTCTCTATGTGAAAACGTATTTTTCTTTACTTTTATACGTTTCTCTTTGACAGAAATCTATCCATCATATTTTCCATCACGGCATCTGTTTTCTTTTTCTTGTAATTCGCATGGAGATCGTCGACGCGGGAAAAAAAAAGCGAAATTGTTGCCGTGGCTTCAGTTTCTTTTTTTTTTTTTCATTGTGTTTCTATAGGCTCCCTCTACCCCACAACATCTAAAAAGCGGGAGAGAGTGCACAGCAAAGCAATGCCACACTTGAACTGATGACGAAGGCGATGATGAAAATAAAACGTAAAAGGAAAGTTCTGCATAACATCCCTCCCTGCGCATATTTCTTTTTCCTCTCTTTCAGAAATTCACCGTGGAAAAGTGGAAAAGTTTAATTATTGGTGAAAATGGAGAAAATCCAAAAAATGCTAAATTGGTTTTAATTTTCACTCTCCTTTGGCATATGATTTGTCTTGTATTGTGTTGTGTTATACCGTTCGTTTACATATGACTTTTTGTGTGTGTGTTTGAAATTTGTTTTCTAATTGGCTTTTCAATATTTTTATTATTTAATTAAAATGAACAGGTTTGGAAAACTACTGATGAAGTGTGTTATGATCTTGTAAGCTCAGCTTAAACGGACTCCCAAGTGATTGTAGCGCCACTATGGTGATGTATTAGGAACAGTGAAAAAAGTCGAGTAATGGCATAGTAGGGTGCTTCGCATTTTTTTTTTTTTATATAAAAAAAAAACATGATTTCCGGTCACTTATTTGGGTTTAACAGAGCCTATCTGTTAAGAGGTAGGTACACATATGTATTTGGTAAAAGGTGACAATAGCCGTGTTTTTTTGAGAGCTGTATACCCAGCCCAGTAGAATTTTACACACAAGGCAATAACAACACACCAAGTGGCGATAACTTCCCCAGTAGCAGCAAGTGAGGATAGAACTACATACTAAATAAGTTGACCACCGGAGCGCGAAAAATCTCATAAATTAGCTTTTAGCCGATCGTATTTGTTGCTTTTCCTCGGTTTTGACATTTAGAAACTGTCAAATAAAGAACAAAATTCGAGCCGCAAACCAATTGGTTGGTGCGGCTGCTATTGAGTATGAATCGTTTTTTGACTGAAGTGAGTATAGTTCTCAAAAAAACATGGCTAATACCTTATTGGGATGCCAAGCAATGTTTTATTCCCCGGGACTAAATGGAAAACAACACCAATTATCAGAAAGGGCAAGATACTTGGGTTGTATATTAAACTGAAAACAAAATTTAATAGAAAGAAAGAAAAAATCTTCAAGTGCATTCAACACATGTAACAGAATCTTCAGCAAAAGATGGGAGCCCATACCTGCCACTATCCACTAGATGTACGCAGCCATAATATGCCACAAATTTAAGCATCCTGATAAAAGATTGAACGATAAGCTTGCGTAGGAACCGCTAGAGCAATTAGAACAACACCGACTGCTGCCCAGGCTAAGACCTGTCGAATTTTTTACAAAGGAAGTGGCCGCGAAAAGTGCGCTCCACTTTTAACAATCTAAACTTTGAAAAAGGAAAGAAAAAAGAGTCTGATAGGATACCAAGCAATCACCAAGTGGGCGAACATTGAAGCTAAAACTGACTACTTAACACCAATTCCTGAATTCAGCCTTAACCTCGAACTCAAATTTCCCTCCTTACCATATATCCATTTTTACGAATGGGTCAAGGATGGTGAAGGCTCTAGGATCTACGCATCAGAACCAAGCATCACACGGTCGATAAGACTTCCAAATCAAAGCAGCGTATTCCAAGCGGAAGTGCTAGCAATCGTCGAGGCCTTGCGAGAACTATCGCAGCAGACATTCCCAAGAAGATGCATCGACATCTACAAAGATTGTGAAGCAGCCATAAAAGCCGTCACATCCACAATAATCAGATCCAAAATCGTAAAATGCTGTCACGACGAGTTCAAGTCTTTTAGCACTAACTATAACGTTACACTCGTTTAGGTCCCGGGACATAAGGGCATCCATGAGAATGAGAAGACGGATAAGCTCGCAAGAGATGAGATGGATCTGATAATGGCCGAGGACTCAATCTTACAGCGAATAGAACGTCAAAAGTCCAACATCACCTTTCACGATGACGCCACAATTCAAGGACAATCTGGGCAGTACTAAATATATAAAAGGAAAACAAAAGATTTCATCGCACTCAACAAAAGTCATCTACAACTTCTGATAGGCATTATGACAGGTCACAATCTGCTAGCGGCCCACCTAAAGAGAATGTGTTTGAGTAAAACGGACATATGCAGAGGATATGAAGGCCTAGACCCCAGAAGGGATATATTCAACCTCCTGTGTGAATGCCCAAGCCTTAGCAGAAATAAAAAGTCAGCCTTCGGAGAACATTTCTTTAATGTTCTGGATGAATTTTCAAAAAAGCCATCGAAAACCATTCTTAAATTTCTTTGGAACTCGAGTGGGTTTTAGGAGGCCAATCAACAATAATAATTCTTGCCACTACGTTTTTCGTTAGGATGTATCTCTTCGCTCTCAAGACAAAGCCTACAGTTTGAATCTGTTGTAGAACTCAAAGATTGTTTAAATCGAGATTGACATATCGAGTATGTTTGTCGTATATTTTAAGCTAGGTTAGATTAGGTTAGGTTGAAGTGGCTGCTAGCTATCGCCAGCACACTTAGACCAGTGATAGGTCCATTATGATACCACATGGATCTGAAGAGGTTTCCAAACCTACTCGTTTAACCAATTGGAGCTTTTTATGAAGCGAAGGAGGTCTCTGACATCCGTGTTTATCAGATCACCTAAGTCGTTAAAGTAGAATTCCCCTAAATGGAGTCTTCTTGTGCGGGAGAGAGCTGGACAGTTACAAAGAAGGTGGGGAATAGTTTCCTCCTCCTCTTCGTCCATGCAGCTTCTACAGAAGTCATTTGAATGGACGCCAAGCCTTGTTGCATGCTTGCCTATTAGACAATGTCCCGTGATGACACCTATTACGGATCTGATATGCGATCTGTTGAGAGAAATCAAGTTCTTAGAGCGTTTCAGATCCAGCCGTGGCCAAATCCGTTTAGTCGCTAGACAGGTTATACCATTTGTCCACCTAGAATTTGTTTTCTCAATAGAATCCAGCTTGAGCTTAACTTTACATGTAGCGATCGGTATACCCAGGGTGTCTCTTTCTGAGAGCACGGGTATAGTTGTTCCATATCTGGCGAGTTCGTCAGCCTTGCAGTTCCCTGGAATATCTCTATGCCCCGGCACCCAACAAAGGTGAATATTGAACTGCCCCGCCATCTCTATAAGAGATGATGGGCAATCTAGAGCTACTTGTGAATTTGAGGAGACTGATTCCAGAGACCTGATCGCTGCCTGACTGTCTGAAAAGATACGTATATCTGTGGAACATATAACGTTTTTCTTCAGCCAAGATAAGACTTCCTTGATCGCCAATATTTCCGCCTGGAACACGCTACAATGATTTGGAAGACGGAAAGAGAGGCTGAGATTAAGCCTATCGGAGAAAACACCACCACCTACACCCTCATTAGTTTTAGATCCGTCGGTGTAAAAATGGATCGAATTGTCCTGGAGAAATGACTCATTCTCCCAGAGTGACCTGGAGGGAATGGTAGCAAGGAAGTTTTTATTGAAATTTAGCTTGGGTGTGGTGTAGTCTATGTTTCCAGGGAAGATTTTGAATTTGCTCAAAATGGAGGCGTGGCCAAAATCTTTGGTAGACCACTGTGAAATTGATTTGAGGCGAACAGCCGAGTTAGGTATTTTAAGCCAAGCCTCTCTGGATTCTTGTAGGATTCTTGTTTACCCTGAAAAAAGGGCTCGGGTGCAATGTGTGTTGTAGATGCGACATCTTTTCCAGATTAGTCGCCTTTTTTGTTGCCCGCTATGGGATTAGCTTGGATTTGATGACAGGCGAGTCAAGCTCTTAACACAGTGATGTTTCTGTAGGGCCCGTGGCTATCAAATATAATAGCCAGTAGTGTATTAATACTATGAGAAAAAATTTGATGGCCCCTGGGAAAACAGTTCGAAAATTGGCTTAGCAGCCAATGCATTAAAACAGCTTGACTGTGTGAAAAGATAAGGATAGTTTGTCCCAAGCAGGTTCGGTTAAGTCGGACAAACTGATGGCAAACATCTCAGGCTGAAAAATTCCGGATTCAGATCCTGTTTCCATTTAGGATTTGTCCAAATACAAAAAGAGGTCAGAAGGTGGTTGATAGGGGTTTATGTTTTTGTTGAAGAAGTATTTGGATAGCACGTCGTCTAGAAATATGAAGGTTACGTCGTACACCAGTGTTTCAAGCAAGAATAAGTGACCCCCTCTATAGGACTTAATTAAAGTTGCTTAAATGAAAAAGTCTATAGATGCCTAATTTAACTGCGATTCGTATGAAGTTTTGTAATGGCGGTAAACGCACGATAACATTAATTGCAGCACTTGGAGTTATGCGAAGGCATCCTGACATGCCTAATGGGCAGCAGTAACTTTAAACATACGTCAGGGAGTACAATATGACCAGTGTACCTACCAGGAAGCAACGCTGCAGCTTAATCAAACCAGTATGAAACGGCACAATAAATTCTGTCAAAATTCTCCACTCTAGGCTACGAACTGGAGAGAGTCCTATAATACGCTACTAAAAGGTGTGTCTTTCCTAAATGCCTTTAAACGAATTTATTAAATATTCAATATCTTACGAGGTTCCTCAAGGCAGTCGTTTTGAACCAGACCACTGATCTACATATATTCTAACATATATATTCTATATTCTAACAATAAATTGTACCGGACACCGTTTATGTTGGTGCACGAAAAGTTTTACATGCACATCGTCGGGTTGAGAAACGTTTTGTTATAGAGACTGTAACGAAAAAAACGTTTGGTTGGTTTGTTGACTCTCGAACCTGTATCAGCTCGCTAAGCATTAACCACTTAACAACGGCGACCACAACAAGCCCGTTAAGGGTAACGATATGTCGGAACTGTGGAGGGATAGCATTATCCTACCCAATCATAAGGCAAAAGGTGATGTGTAGGACCGCAAAAAAAAAACTCTTCCCTGATTGACTGACAGATCAACGCTCAGCCCAAACCGTTAGAGCTAGAAACATCAAATTTGGACAGTAGTTTCCTTTTGTGGCGTAGACACCCACTAAGAAAGGATTTTTCGAAATTCGGCTCCATAAGGGGAGATACAGGGTGTTCAAGTTTGTATGGAATCAAAAGTTTTAATTGGAATTAAGAATTGAAATTTGGTAGATAAATTCTACAATAAAAATAAAGAAACAAGTGTTTCACCGTTTTTCAAAATTATATCCACGGGCCAAGATACAGGGTGTTAAAGTTTGCAAATTTATAGTATGCGCAACCGTAGCCATCGGCACATTTGGTTCGTGATCGTGTGTTGTATTTGTTTTGCCGAGTTGGGCAAGGGTAGTTTTTTCATTAATTTTTCTTTGGTCGTATTCTTGCTTCTATGGATACATTACGTAGTTGATTTACAATTCGCAGTTCGTGTGTGTGTGATTTGGTTGGATGGATCTTAAAGTATCTATGAGACTACTGAAGCGATTTCAATAATTCAACATTGGAATGGTGACATTTTTTACTACCTTTTATCTTTGAAAGCTCCATAGGGACAGATGATTTCTAGCGACTAAGTATACACCTTAGTATATATTTAACGCGTGCGAAGCAGCGGGTGAACTGCTAGTAAGGCATACAACCGCAATAATACCTAATGACAATTCAAGCCTTTACTTTCAAATTGTGAACTTGTGTACACTGCCGGTCTCCCCTAAGTCCATGGATTTTTAAACTTATAATGGACAACCTAACAGCGACCATAAAAGGGACTTATCATGGAACATATCTACTGTATGCAGACGATGTGGTGCTATTAGGTGGAACTAGAATATGGAATGGAATTCAGTACTCAACAACAACGGTTTGCACATAAATGCCTAGAATGCGTCTTCGATCAAACTAATTTTGTCGGCCCAACACCCACAACGCTCATAGCAACAAACCAATTGGAGTGATAGGTACACTCAGAGAAAAACACCGTATTAAAAATTAAAAAGGCTCCTGTTAAATATACACGATGGATTCTCCCATATAAAGTGACAGAAAATTTAGAAACTTACATGATTTTCTTAACATTATGTACATTGTTAAATTAACATGGGCATACTGGTTGCGCATATTTCATAGAATAATAATGTTGATTTTAAAAGAAGTCATGTTATATTAACATGATTTTCTTGTAAATCAAAAATGAGAAGTAGAATTTGGCCACCGTGTAGATTTAAACTAAGCTCATGTTATTTTAACATGGAAATAGATTTCAACTTGACCACATAGCCTGTTAATATAACTCTGTATCTGTTGCAATTGAACAGAATATCATGTTCATGCTTCGAATATTTTTTTTTATCGATGCTTTACCTGATCGCAGTGCTAATGGCACACTGTATCTGTTCATTTGAGCGCAAGTAAACAGATCATCACGTTCGAATATAACATTTACCGTTATTTCTATCTACCCTTAACCTGAACACATTGTTGATATTGAACTGAATCTGCTTGTTTCAACACAGAACGCATATTCGTAGTCGCAGTTGGTTCATGGTTGTCAAATGTTATAATTCAACCTCACTTTGCGCAACAAATTTAGATAAATTAAAGAAATTGTACGTCCTCATAATGAAAGCATAAAGATCCCATATGTTTCTTTTGTCTGTTATATAGGATTTCCTTGAGTGTGAAGAGTAGTTCTTGTAAACGTGGACACGGAACCCGGACAACGTTAAAATGTTGTTTCGTTCACTTTTTATTTTTAGTTAAACCCAAGTGAATTGAAACTTAACATAGTGTTGATTTTCCGGAACCTTGTTAATTCATCGAGGATTCGAATGATTCCATGTAGGTTTAACATGGTAAATCATTTTAATTTGACCAAAGATCATGTAAAATATACGGGGCTCCCATTTTGAATCAACATTATAAAAATGTTAATTTAACAAATTATCACATTAATTTTATAGTTCATAGGGTTTAATTAACAAGAGAATATGTTAATTTAACAGGGTGCACAATATTAATTTAACAGTGAGCACTTTTGAAGTATCAGGATTGTTCACGTTAACTTAACACTTTATAATGTTAATAATCAAGAAATAAAAATTCTGTCAAAATCATGTATCATGTTAAAACTTTAACACGATTACCCGTGTAACAACCTGAGAATTGGTTAAATTCTGGTTGATTTTACAGTATTCTTTCTCTGAGTGTAGGTACCTAGGATCAATGGTATCTACCAACGGTAAAATAGACGACGACGTTACTCATAGAGCCACTTCAGGATGGTTGAATTGGCGAGAGCAATCAGGAGTTATCTGCGATATGAGAATGTAGGTGGGCCAATAAAGTTACCTTAAACGACAAAATACGCAACGAATTCGTCAGATGATATGGACATGGCACAAGAAGAGACGTACTAAATCCGCTGAAAATGGCAACAAGGATAAACAGCTCAAAACAGATTAACGTGGAGACTACATAAGAGGAGACCTGAACCCAAATTGTTTGGGAAAAGGTCATGAATAAGAAGAAAAATCCAAAATCAAAACCTTCTGATCAATAGAACCTGAGTAGACTGTCTGTTGTAGAGTTTAAACTGACCTTCTATAATACCATTATGTTGAGAAACCGAACAAAATCGAATTCTTTCTTTTCAGTGATGAGGATGACACCCATGTTAGGGCTAATAATACCTCCTATATATGTACTTGGTTGTATTATATAAGTTGTTAACTAAAGAAGCTAATTCCCTATCCTCCATTGAAGGGAATTATAATTTTCCATAATCGTTTACATTCAATAAACACAAAACTCTTCACCAAAAAAAAAAAAGTTAAAATCCAAATCCACACAAACAGAGGATCAATATAAAAAAAAAAAAGAGAAAAAAGGGATTCAATTGCAATCGATGCGTAAAAATCAACCCTATCGTCCAGGGTATTCCAACATACATACAGTTGTTCACCCTGTGTATCAGTTCTGTTTTGAAAAGCCAACATTAACACCCACAAATAAACCGTTGAGCGTGGTCACAATAAAAAATAAATAAAAACCATTCCGGGTCAAATGTGCGGAATGGCTTCACACCACATTCTAATGGAATAATGTTCAAAAATCGATTCCAAAGGATTATATCGAAACACCATTAACGGGTTTCGGGGGAGCTTACATAAATTCTATTCTTACAGGAACTGGAGAAAGAAACCCCATTTGGTTTGTGTTTACGAAAGATTTATAAAATTAATTAAAATTTAATATTTATTTGGTACAGGACCTTATTCTGTGTGGGTAGAAAGTTATAGATAAGGATCTATAGTTACTTTTCATGACGCTAAGAGAATCACCCTAGCGAGTCCTGTCATACACACGCAACAGCGCGTTCATCAGCCCACTGAAGCACACTGACTGTACATTCTGGAATGTAAGAACTCTTCTCGATTTGACGGAAATCTTCAAACCTGACTAAGCGAAACGCTGGTAAGTTATGCCCGGCGTACACTACGTGCGCAACTAATTCAACCGAGTGCACTACATTTTTAATTCAACTCAACAAATATCGGAGTCCCGTACACTAGTGTAGAAGTTGACATTGTTGGCTTTAACTAACGCAGTTCGACTTAAAATTTAACATGTTCGTGTTAAACGCGCTGCGAGCCTTGTACGCCTAGTAGATCAATTGATGATTGAATGCTCTCGTACACCCAGTTGATAAATGAATTCAATTGTTGAATGCCTTCGTTCACCTAGTTGATTAACTTGTGTGGTTTGGGCAACAAAATCTTTTGCTCGAGTTTATGAACTGCGTTTTTGGTGTGGTTAGTGAACGATTTCATACACGCTTTGGTCCTTCTTACACTAGACAAAGCTATGAGTTCGACGTTGAGCTATGGGTTGAATATTCTCGCCAAACTATCCAATTGATTTTCCTACTCGAAATCAAATCAGTTGTGAATGTTTGGCTTTCATCCCTTAACCCATTTACTACCACTGTACCCGCTTGGGTACAGAAAATTGAACAACATTATGATTTTACCGTTGTCCTTCTTCAAATTTGTTTTGATGAAATTTGTTTTTTTTTTTTGTTCGTTGACATCTGTTCAACAAGTAGGCGTGCAGTTTATTGTAAAAAAAATAAAACGGTAGATTTTTTTGTTACTCCGCATCAGGTGCGATTGCGATTTTCTCTGTTTTTCGGAGGTTGGCCTATATTTTGCAATAAAACAAATATTTGTTTTATCAATTTTCTTTTTATTTTTTTGAAATAGTTCAAGAACTTATAATAAAATCAGATAAAAGTGAAAAATCAAGTGTTCATTTATTTTCACGCTAGGTAAGTACGCGTAAAGTTAGGTGTACCCGCTTGAGTACAATGGGAAAAACTGACAATTTTTTTTTTTAGAATGGATTTCAAAGCATTCTCAACATCATCACTTTATGGAAGGAGATTCGATAATCTTCCAAATGCAATAAATGCAATCGAAGAAACGGATCGAAACGCTGTGTTTGACATTGTATTTATACCACCAGATGCCGATTACAATACAGACGAGGATGAAATAGACACAGAAAATTTGGATAACGATCACATACCCAATGATGTTCCAGGAAACGTTGAACTGTTTATTAGGGACGAGGATTTCGATAGCGAGGACGAAGTACCTTTATCAGTGATTAGAGCCTCAATACATGGGCAATCTCAAGCCCAACCACGCTGGTCTAAAAGAGGTCCTGATATGACGATGAACCGTTCTAATAACTTCACAAACTTCGATACTATCCAGCCCATGCATTATGTCAAACGTTGGTCATCAGTAGAAAAAAGAAAAGTTTTCATTCAGCAGCCGAACCTTATTGCGGATTATAACAATGGTATGGGTGGCGTTGACTAACACGACCAGTGTGTCAATGCCTATAAAATCAAAATTCGAGGCAAAAAGTGGTGGTGGCCGCTTTTTACGTCAATGCTAAGCTCTACATTGGTGAACGCTTGGAAACAATATAAAGTCGCAGCTGATTCCGAAGATGACTTGCTATCGTTTCAAAGAGATATTGCTCGATATTATCTTAGAAGATATTCAATTCTCCAACCTTCGACATCAAAACGCTCCATATCTGCAAGCGTTGCTTTATCTGAAGGTCACCATTTTCCAAAGAGAATTGAAAAGCCTCTTAGATGCAGAGTATGCCACATGCGAGTCAGATGGGTTTGTGAGTTCTGTGACATAGCTTTGTGTGTCGAAAAAGAATGCTTTAAGAAATTTCATGTACAAAATTAGCAACCATATTTTCCCACTGTACCTGCTTGGGTACAGCTTAAAAACCACACTTCCTACATTTTTTAAAAAATTAAAAAAATATTTTTGTATTCCTTTGACACTATTTAATAAAGTTATGTTACCAAAAATTTGAAATTTTAGTTTTAAATGTCTTTGGTAATAAATGGGTTAAATACAATACGCAATGAATGAAAACAGTGTCAGTGAGTTAATCGACATTATCTCGCACTCCACACGAAGCATCGGAAATTGAGCACAAAGTCGAATGCACTCGGCAGACAGTTCAACTGCTTTTCCTTCTCCTCTGTTGCCGAAATCAAATTTATCGCCATGTCAGTTTTCCTTTTTTGGCTTTCATCCCTTAAATACAGCATAATTATTGACAACAAGGAGCGCCAGAGAGCCATCTATCACGCAGCAGTGAATTGATCTACACTGTTCTTTAATCAGAGGTGCTGGCTCTGGCAAATTTGTTCGCACTCGATACAACTCACACGAACCAAAAAATTCAAAACATTGAGCAAGGAGTTCATGGGATAATGTGCAGCAATGCAGCACATTATCTTGAAATAGTTGTACACATGTCTACAACAGGACTTGATGGACAGATATTGAAGTATGTCCGACCGATCTGATTGTATGATCTGTTGAACAAGACGCTACACTTAGTCCAATATAGACGCATTTTAATGCCCAATTGGGGAAAAGAAGATATCACTTCATAAATCTCTGTCCTAAGAATTTTGTATCGTTTATCGGTTTGGCAGATAGTTCTTCGATATTCTAGAAAAAGTACTCGGCGAAGTTGACTTGCTCTATATAATGTTGACCGAGTGGTCAGCTTGCTACGGGTTCGGTATGAAGCATTTCTTTATCAATTGGTCAGCCTTCTTCTTCCTCGACAAGGCCACATGTCGAGAGACCCAACAGAGTTTTATCTGATGCTGTGTTCCTAGGCTAGGCTTTACTCGATAGTATTTTACAAGCTTTGATTTTGCCAGATATCGCTTTTATTACTGTCAAGCCTGTGAATGAAGAAGGGGATGTGTTGCAGTGATATTGCACTCTCACGGGCGACAATTGTCATTGTTATGGCCTCTGCTTGGAAGATGCTACTGTGGACTGAAAGTTTGTATGACTTAGATAGAACCGCACCAATCCCAAGAACCATTCTTTAGAAAGCGATATCAACTCATAACAGATCACATGCGACCGTTTATTGAATGAATGAGGAACTAATAAGTGGTCAAAGTTCAAAGCAACACCCCGTTTAGAGTCTGGACGATGGGGCCTTAAATTAAAATGAGCCATAAAAGCACTCAAAAACAAAGCGGTAGGACTTGACTTCTTTCCTTTCAAGTTTTTCCAGTCGCCACAATCTGGGTTGGACCTAGGCCGCAACCAACAAGCTTTTGCATTTAACTCCATCGCTAGCTAGCTACCACCACACTAAGTTGGTGGGGATTCCTTCCCACTTGTGCGCGCTGTCACATATTGAGTTTATATAATAATTTATAAAATCTGCTGTCTTCTCCTATAAGAAATGCACGTATATGCACAGGCTTTTCGGAAGAGTAGAGAAAGGAGACGATCATCAAAAGACTGCCAAAGTGAATTTAGACTTAGTGCGAAAACTAGAGAAAGAGTGGAATGCTCTAAACAAAACACTAATGATTCGCAAACTTTACGAAAAAGTAGAGGGAACCTAAGCGCGTTGCAAAACTCCGAACGCTATAGCGCACCAATGGTGTGGAAACCCTCTGTCCCTTGAGTGGGGACAGAACCTAAATATGTTTAATAAAAATATTGCACTTACCACGTGAACACTGCTCTGTAGATTTCCCGCTAACATATTCTCCGTGGGCTTCTTTTCCGTTGTCTTCTTGGCCGCCCTCTTAGCCTTGCTCTCGAGGAATCTCTTCTGCAGCGTTGTTGTCTCGTGGTTTTGCTGCTCGCACACATTGTTGAAGGCCTGCTCGAAACGTGGCACACAATCTGTCTGTCTGCGGCGATAGTTCTCCATGCGTCGTCGCAATCGTTCCACCACCGCCTGATTCTTTGGTGGCATAATGTCACTGTTGCCCACACCGGCAGAAACGTTCTGGTTTGGATTGAACGCCGCCGCCTGCTGTTGCTGCTGTGGATTCTGTTGCTGTTGCACGTGGAGATTTTGTTGTTGCTGGACATTGTGAAGTTGCTGAGATTGCTGTTGTTGATGTTGTTGCTGTTGCTGCTGCTGATGGTGTTGCTGTTGTGTTTGTTGTTGATGTGCATGCAATTGTTGCTGCTGCTGTAGATGAACAAGACTCTGTTGCTGTTGATGTAAGTGTTGTTGATGATGCTGAAGATGTTGCTGCTGTTGCAGCTGGAGATTAAGTTGTTGATGCTGATGTTGTTGCTGCTGTTGTTGTTGTTGGGCGGCTGCCTGATTGGCGCTCTGAAATACTGGAAGACCTCCTGCATCCATAAATACTTCTTATTGGTGCTGAATTTACTTGTGTTATGGGACGCTCAAGGGTAAAGCGCCGTCCGGAATAAGAAATCTCAGGAAATGTTTTATTGCAATCGAATATCTTATACAAAGGGATGTTCGCTTTTTGCAATGTTGCTTGGTATCGGATTAGTAACTTTAGTGATTTTAAGGGGCTTATGCTGTCATTTAGACGTTGTCTTTGTTAATTTGTGATATCAGTCTTCAGTTGTTTAGAAACATGTTTGCTGCCCGTTTTAATGCTTTTTTCAGTTTTTGTTTTTTGATGTCTTTCGCGACATGAAATATGTATTCATTATTACGTGGTGTGAGTTGTTGCACATAAGTCATGGTAAATGTTCGTCAATTGACACATTATAAGTGGTGCGTCTAGTCTTCCACCAAATCTGTAACGAAAGAAAAGAGAAGTTGGAATTACATTCAGAAAACATTGCGCTCATTAACGCAATATGTACATACAGTCATCACCTACAAAAGCCAGGGGAACTGTCTAAGTGATTAAAGCATAAAAAAAAACAATCTACGATAACCCAAGTATATTTAAACTATTTAAACCACGGATGCGATTATAGTGCCCGATGGTGATATCTATTGCTATCCTGATATGCTATATCAAGTGCTTAGAGCACTATAAATCCAACTTGAGCCAAATCTGCATGGTAGTCTGGTACGTGGCACCATAGGTTCGCCTTCTGATTGTATCCAACTTAATCAGTACCTTGTATGTATGTATGTATGCAGATAAAGGCATACCTTAATTTCGCATCTCTTGTGACATTGGTGTTGAAGTACCGCGCTTGCCGAACTCATTTGCCTTTTTTTTGTCAGGATGTTGGAACTCCACACTGGAGCACTCAGACACAAAAACAGGTCCATTGCACTACCAGCAGGTACAACCCTTTGACTGTGGTTTCTTCGTCTTTCTAAGAAAGGCAGGAAAATCACATAAAAAATGTTCCGCAGTGTCGTCGCCCTCTCCACAAGCGTCACAGACAGTGGTGTCACTTAAACCTAACACGTTCAGTTCAGATGTTTGGTAAGTGTCCTGAAATAACGCCAATAAGTTGTCGGCCGTCTTTTCTGTTGAAAAACAGCCGATTGCCGCGAACTACTTACATACGTCGGGAAGGATCTGTTTAGTCTGTCTGCATCCTGGAGAGTCATGCCACCTACAGTCGTGTTTGCTAGAAACCCAACCAAAGATAGAACCCCTAACCGAAGATTCGGGCAACCAAATGTATAGGTTCAGGGCTGGTGAAGTTTTCCGATGAGCTTGCAAGGCAAGGTTCAGGTACCATTTATGGTAATCCCGCTTTATCAAGGAACCCAGACAAGTCTTAGTAATCGCTTTATAGAGCGATATGACTCTTTTCGGTGATAGACCAAAAGCCCCCTTACACTTCCAGAAAGCTGATAATGCTAGAATCGCTTTAGGCTCGACGGGTTTCGACCAATGAAGTTTCCTATTCAATATTCAAGATTACTCCTGGATATTTCGTTTCGTTGGCGAGTGGGATTGTGATGCCTTTGAGCACTGATAGAGTCAGTCCAATCAGCTTCCTTTTCCAAGGCTCATTAGCCTTACAGTTCCTGTTTCAGGACTACCGATGTTAACGTTTGCAGAGAAGCTGCACAGTCTTCATTCCATAAGAAAAAAAAATCAGCCTCTAGCAAACCTTGGTTCTGCAGACTGTGGGAGAGCATATCTAATATACTAAAATTAGAGCCTGAGGACACGTTGGGATCAACTTAGATTAAATCAAAGATTTTCGTAAAAATTACCAAGGTCCTCTGGATTTAGCTAGAAAACCTTTCGTCATTCTGCATTGAGTTACAGCCCAGAAAGGGCATATGGAAAATTAATTGGCTGACTTGCTTACCAAGATAGGAACTGCCAACTTTTTTATTGGTGAAACAATTAAAAATAGGAACACCTTTCGAATCACCACCGGCATCACTGCTTTTTAAAGAACTATCTTCACAGTCTTAATCTCTCATCGGATCCCGACAACGACTCTGCATACCTTCACAACGTACCCCGCTTCACTCAGTGCTCCCATGCAAGGTAGAGGTGGTTATGTTATGGTGGTTATGTTATGCACGTTTCCAGAAAGATATCGAAACAGACTGCAATTGTTGGGTCTCTTTTATTTGGTTTCCTTTTTCACGGTGGTCTCGCAAAAAGCCTTGATTTTTGGCTTACTGTGGCTTAGTGGTTAGTACGTTGGACTGCTAAACGGGCACAAACGAATGCTAAGTTCGAGCCTCAGCGAACGAGGAAATTCGCGGCACCACCTCATGGCAAGCAATGATAAAACTCCGAGATTTGTCATGAAAAAACTTCTCAATCCGCCGTTCAGAATCGGCGCAACATGAATGGTTGCATAAAGCCCTGGCTGTTTATGAGCCGTCACGCCAAGTATCTGTATTTTTTTGTTAGGTCTTTGAAGAATAGCTTTCCTAATGCGACAGGCCTCTTGCTAGTGACAGACATCTGCAGATGTCAGATTTGGTATCCATTACAACTTTGGCAATGTGTGTTGAAGGATGTCCCATATTTCAGGAAAGTATCATAAATTTTTTGACATAATCCGGAATGAGCAAATTTTTGTTTGCAAAAAAAAAAATATTTAAAAATGATAAAACAATAAAGTTAAGAAAGCAAAAGTAGCAGAAACGAGATCTATGGCGTGGACGCATAGGTTAGGTTAGGTGAGAAATGGTTGCTAGCTGTTGCCAGTTCACTAAGACCAGTGATAGGTCCTACTCGTTGAACCAATGCGAATGAGGTTTCTGATATCGGTATTTATCAGATCGCATAACGTCCCCTTTCTGCGTTAACCTCGTACCTACAAAACATACATTTTTCAGGAATTAAAAAAAAACCAATGAATTCCCTCAATTGCCCACAATACTGAGACTTTAAGTTGTTTTTATTTATATGTCTAATATGTTAGTTGTTTTATTTCGACATTAATTCTTTTCTCTAATATTTTGTTAGGGTTTCCCAGTGTTGTTATTTAAAAAAGCCGAATTTCATGAAAAATGTATATACGAGGTTAAAGTAGAACTCTCCTAAATGGAGCCATCTTTGTGGAAAGGAATCTCTACCAACTTAGGGTGCCCAACTGGAGGCAGTTAGCTGTCGATCGAATTGGCCGAAGGCTGAGGCCTGGGTTCATCATAAGTAAGAAATTTATAAATTGGGAAGTTAATGTGCCGTTTCCTTACATTGTATCGTAAAGAAATAAAATTCAGAACTATGTATGTCCTTTTATAAAAATGGTTTTTAAAGTAAATCGATCAATTTGTTCCGGAGTTAACTGAAAACAAACGCACAGGCAGACAGACAAAAATATCCCAGATCTCTTCTATATCGTATAAGAAGTTCAACAAATTTTCGAAAGTAAGAATTAATTAATTCATTTGTAAAATCAATTGATACTAAAACTAATTATGCTGTCAAGAGGTATTAAAAAAGGAGTAAAAGCACAGAAGGAAGTTTTATATCAGCAGTGCATTGGATTGATTCACTTGGCGTAGTTTGGAAATTTACACAAAAAAAAAAAAAAACCTATGTGCGTTTAGTTTAGAAAAGACCAACTAACAACTCTGCAATGTTTTAAACTCTTACTCAATAACATCGTGATTGAAAAAACATTTTATTCAATTTCAGTGCCATTATCACAAAGACCTTGTAATTGTTCATATGTGTACCGACACAAGTACACGCATGAAAAGTTACTCATTCCCAAGAAAATTGCTAATAAAGAACACTATTCTTCATGGTAGATATAAAACAAAACAAAAAATGCAAATGCACTATATGCCACTTAATTCATTTAATTGTTGCAATTTACAAATAAAATCTGAGAATGTAAATAACTGATGTCACCTTGTTTTTGTTCATTGGCCTGGAATGGTCTCTGATGTAACGACACAATGGCGTATTAGATCATATGCATGTAAATACGTTGTACTTTAGTCGTAAGAAACACTATAAGAATGTAAACGTATGGTACATATACATGTACCGAGTAAGTATACACCGGGAATAGTTTCCAGGTATTAGCTCAAAAGCTACGTATATTCAACTTATTTTAATGAAACGTCTACAACTGAATTTAAGGAATTATCAGCACTGTCACAATAATTTTGCTTTGAAATTTACGGACGACCGGATCCTTATCCTAAACGAACAGACAGTCTGCAAACCTACTATTGTGTTACTCTTTCTATCACCTACACATTTTGGAAAGGCTAGCTCCAAATTCCGTGGAGCTACGATAAATAGAATATAGAAAAGTGTAGTGCTTTTGAGTGTTGATTGGTTTGTTGTGACAATTTCAATCTGGGGCCTGACTCCATACCCTGGCACTGTAGCCCTTGAAGGCTACCATTAACCGATCGCGACTCTGTTGAAATTGTTCTCCAAGGCAATCCAGAGCTACCCATCGATACTAAATTTTCGATTTGTTCTCTTCCATTTTAATCGAAATTCTTCTTTTGTTTTACCGGCCACCGTGTTGCTCCAAAATGTGGCCCCTCTTTGACTTCGTCCAACGTTGGAACACTTCCCAAATCTTCCCGTACCCACCCTAGCGGAGCAGCCGGTAATGAAGGAGTTGACATTTGCCATAGGTGTTGGGAAGGTATTGTGCCCAAATTTCACTCGGTTGTTTATTCGTGTATTTCATTTAGCTTAATCAGTTTCCGCGCAAGGGAATATCCCAACACCGTCGTAAAAAGTGTATAAAAAAATCAATTCTTCTTTTGTGTTCCTCACTGAATTCCCTTCGAAGATGGATAGCGAAATTAAAGAAGCTGCCCAAAGATGCCCTGAAACTATCCAACCATTTGACTCTCATCCAAATAGGGATAATAACTGTTCCCCAACCATTGCAAGTGACAATTTTAAAATTAAATTCGTAATGATGACGGAATTCAAATAAGAAACCGGCAATCTTAAAACCAACAACGCTTTCTGACTACGACTGCATAACAGGATAGATTCTCCAAGAACTCCGCCTATTGATCAAGTACACGTACAATTGAGAAGGTCGCGTCTCCCAAGGGCTCCCTTCGATAAGGTATGACACAAAGTTCAAGATTAGATAGGCATTTAACGCTCTGAATTTGAAATACATATTCTAAAATATTACCCTAAAGACAAACTCTTCCGTGTTAAACACGGTAACAAATTTCGGGATCGGGTACCGCAACAGAGGGTACAAATGTAAAATCGTTGTTTTGTACTCGAGGCATAACATACGTAGAAGGCACCTTTACAGCCGAAACTGCAACTTCAACCACGGTTAAGGAAGCTAACGAAATATTTTTTTTATAATTCACTAGCGGTAAAGGGCTTATGAATACCCTTATGATGCTATTCACACAGCGGTAAGGTTTCAGCTGTTGCTGTTGATAAACTACATGTTTGGACAAACATTCTTAATTCGCTTGGAATGATACTGAAATGGAAGGTATACATACAAAAAAAAGGCCTTCTGACACTAGCCGAAAGAGATAGGTGAATTTCATGTGTCATGGCAGAATTTTACATTCTTTAACTGGTATGAAACTTTAAAATAATATTAAGTCAATGCGAAATGGAATATATAAAAATGAATTTATCATTTTAGAATTCAAACAAGTAAACAAGCGTTACACGCCCTCCTCTTAACCGATTATGCCCATCAAGGAACTTCGCCGAGATATTCACCATATAATCGTGGGTGCAAAGTTTCATCCAAATCGCTTAAGAACTGTAGCCGCTAGCGTACGGGCAAGAATCCATTATATTCTATATATACCTATATATCTACAGGGTGTTTTGTACTCAAATGCACATCCGTTTAGGGGTGGTTCCTGGGCATGTTCTGAGAAAAACAAAAAAAAAGTTTTACGCATAAGGTCTATTTCTAATATCTGTTGAGATACAGGGAATTTAAGGAGAGCCCTACTTTGATATACCCTTACCCATTAAAAGTTTCGTTCTCTAATATCCGCTGAGATACAGAAAATTTCAGGAGGGCCCTACTTTAATGTACCCTTATCCATTAAAAGTTCCGTAGCTTCTGCCATATTTACTGTAGAGCAATCAGAGAAAACTTATTATTCAAGGAGTTCAATATCCCTTATTTTGATGGTAAAATGTCATAAGTTATTTCAATCTTGTGATAAGTAGAGACAAGAGGTGGTTTTAATGAGTTGGAATCGCACATACTGACCAACCGATCTTCGCAGTGTCTCATGGAAGCTTTTCCTCGTAAAAAAAATGTGCGATTTCATATAAGGAAGTAATATAAGAATATCCTCCTCCGAAAACCGTCAACGTGAACGGAACCGAATATCTACGAAAAAAATGTCGCTCGAAAAAACCATGAACATGTTCATCCACCTTCAGTAAAATCCATACTTCAACGCCATTGAGTCTCCTTAGTTCTTCGGGAAAGGAAGCCACTTTTTAGTTGTCTTCTCAGCCTAATGAAACAGCGATTGACAAGGGTTATTCTTCGTTTGATTCCTGATGAGATGTCGTTTTCAGAAGTGATAGCAGAACCAAGATAGAGAAAGCCACTTACTACCTCAAAGCTAAAGCTGTCTACTGTGACTATATGTAGCAAATACACAAGCACTTAGTTTTGCCCTCGTTAACGGCTTAACCCAATTAATCCACTTCTGTATCAATACTTGCAAATGCACCGGTGACAGCCCCGAGTTTTGCCGATTGAAAGAGTATGCCTCCAACGTTGGCTTGAGAATTTCACACTATTCGTTCAGTATGATGTTGAAAAAGTCGCATAACAGCGCGTCACCTTGTTTGAATCTTCTTTTTATATCAAAGGTCTTGGTGAGATCGTTACTAACCTTGCTGGAGCAGCAAGTATTCTCCATCGTCATTGTGAATACCTAGATGGGCGAGTTTGGCAGAGATACAAAAATTGGGCATAGCTTTATTTAGCTGGTCCCTATAATAACTGTCATTGGCGGCTTTAAAGACGATAAATAAATGGTGTGCATCGATTTGGACTTCTTGGGATTTCTCCAGGATCTCCGGAAGTGTGAAAATTCGATCGATTGTGGACTTTCCTGACTTAAAAACAACATTGACAGGGGCCAATCGGGTTGCTGATGAGGGGTTTTGTGGATCGGGAAAATGATGCTGAGATTCCATTCAGACTTTGGTCTGACCAAATCTTAAAGATGAGTTGGTGTATGTTCTCAACCAAGTCATATCCGGCTGCTTTAAATAGCCCAGCCTGTAAGGCGATCAATTTGGATATTGCTATCCGTAGTTCGTTTTGGTCAGGTGGGTGGAAGCACTGGCTATCATCGTCTAAAGTGAATGGTTCGCTCTGCCTGACGATGGTATGTTGGGTTTCGTCGCCGTTGTACAGCATGCAGAAGGGGATTTTCCAAATTATCAGCACCGACTTTTAATATATGTATGTACATAAAACCATAACATAATTTACATTTAAAAAAATAAGATTAATTAAATACAAAATCATGAAAATCCAAAAGTTTTCAGCACTTTTCTTTGTAAATCCAATATCCTACACATGTATGTAGGTACCTACAAACATTTATGTATTTAGTCTTTAAATGCTGATTGGTAAAAAATGAAAACATTTCGACTGCCTACCGGCCCCCGGGGTTCCATCCCTCACTGATAACTGATGACAACTAATTTGATACCATTTGACTTGAGACTACCAAAAACTAAAATCACTCAGCAAGGGTCGAAAAGTCCAAAAACTAAATCACTTTATCTCGGTCCAACTAAATGAAGTTAACTTTGCATAACGAACTACATATTTTAAAATGAAAATATGTACGTACATTCCACTTGCCTTTCGATTTTATCTCTTTCAAATCCCATGCCCACACCTCCACCCACCACTCCCCCTCATGATATGACTCTCTGATCGTCAAAGAACTACATGACAATTAGGCAAACAAAATTCAAATACCCTCTCCCGTTATCATTCAAAAACTGTACCTAGTCGTTTAAATCAAATATAAATACAAAATTGTATACTACAATTCGGTTGAACATGTATGTATACAATAAAATACACAAAATATTTAACATACTTTGTACTGGATGATCATCAGAGACTTCTGAGATGGAAATGTAGATAGATATCGTTATATTAAAAGCGAATTACAGTTGCTGATGTCTTTTAAACACTTTCCCAATAAAAATCTCGGTTTTCATTCATTCATCGATTTCGATTGGTCTTGTTTTTTTTTAAATTAATCCGTACAGTTATTTTTTTAAGTGAAATCTGTCTGAAGATACTAAATTTAAAAACGATTGTATGACCAAGTATGTCTATTGAAGCAACAGAAGGAAAAAAAAATACAACAAAACGGAGACTATCTGATAAAAAAAAAAAATAAAAAAAAAAAACTACAATCACTGACAACCGCGCGTCGGTTGTGTTCTCATTTTTTTTTAGCCACACCGCCACACAATAATAAACAAAAGCAAAACAAAACAGGAACCGTATTAAAATGATAAAAGATTCATTAGACAATAATAATAATTATCTATCTGTGATATGTAGTTTGTGGATATATAGAGATAACAAAACATTTCGACGACGACGACGAATAGGAAAAAGAACTAAAATCAACGAAAAAAAAAGGTATCTTAACACATCAAAGAGTATCAAATAGCGAACAAACGAACGAATGAATATAACGAACTGTTTAACTGTTTGTAATCCATACAACAACGAAAAGAATAAGGAACACAACACATAACACACGACAATAATAACAACAACAACAACAAATTACTAAGTGTAGTGTACAATTCAAGTAATTTTCAGTGTAAGTGGTGGTGTCTGTCGTTCGCTGCTACAATCCAATACGAGTTGTGTGTAAAATTTATAAACGAGAGACGACAACGACGACGACGACTACGAGATACGAGAGCGTGATACACTAGATTAAAAAAATAATAATAATAACACAAACACACAGAGCGAGAGAGAGAACGGGATTACTCCGGTCTAGTGTCGATGACTGACTGACTGGCCATAGTCACAGATGAAGCGCACACAACGCGAGTCCGTCGCACTGAACACCAGAAAATCCAAAGGCCAACAAACACTTCGTACAGCTGACTACGAGCAGTTGTAGATACAACACATCATACACCAAGTCACCAGCAACAGCAGCTAACCAGCCAGCCAGTTAGCAACAACAAAATCTGAGCAGTGAGTACACCCGAAGAGCAGAAGTAGAAATAACAACAGAACCGACTGGAAAGAGGAAAACCACGAGGATGACAACGACAACGACAACGATGACGAGGAGGAAAGGCGCACACACAGCTCACCTCTCACCAGCACCACACCAAGAGTGTACAGAGACACCATAGAAATGTGTAGTACGAGTACCTACTATCGAATCGACGGAACGGAGCACAGAGAGCACAGCACAGTTGTACAAGTTATATCCCATCGCCATTCCTTGTGTACTGTTACTGATGGTGGAAGAAAGACGAACCAGGGTGAAATGTGACGTTTACCAAACCAACCCTCCGCCCGGGCCGGAGATACAAGTGACCACCTTAATACACTGTGGTGGCTATCAGTAGGCGACTTTACATTGCAGCAAAACGAAATAAAAGCAACACCACATGACTAGTTGCTTTATTTTGTTGAGTAGGCCTTCCTTGGATGATGAAAACTTTTCCAATTGGAAGTTAAATTAATCAAACTTTGAAATATGTACACCGATAGATTTGCTTTTTACTGTGCAGTGAAAGCCCTGTTAGCAGAACAAAATGAAAGACTAAAATGGCATGGTGGACATTGTAGCTACCCTGGTTCCATTTTGTCTCCGACTCTTTTCTCATTATCGTAAATTATCCCTTTTCTACAACTTCTAAACCAATCCATTCCTTCGTAGATGATAGTATCCGCAGCTTCTTATATTAGTTCCCTAAGGCACTCCCTTGCTTTTCGAACGTAGAAGAAGACCGGCAACGTATGAATTTATGCCAAACTTATTCCTACCGAATAGAATGAGTTTAAGGCGTTAAAAGCCCTATGTTTCCTCAAGGGATGCTAGTGATGATCTAGTCTTAATCCATAAGTTCACCAAAAGCGGCTTAAAAAGCTATCCTTCTGGTCGCTTATTATTCGTTCCATGTATTTTGTTTTTTTAACGTTACCCTTCTTCACTAACCGACCCCACTAGTTATTTCAAAACTCCACCACACAGTGAAGCACAGATGTCTTTTACCCAGTGTTGGGCAAACACAATGGTGGTGCGCGCAACGCGGCTTCAATGCTTGCCTTCCAAGCACTTAATGTACACTTCTGCCTCTGCTGATATTCTGTTCCATCCGGTACGTCATCGGATTTAGTCGCCATATTCCGCGAAGCAGGAATGTCCAGAAAGCCCACTCATTCTAGCTGCATGAAGGTCCTATTAAACCAAAAGGTAAGGTAAACGTTCCGTATATAGGGTCAGCTCCAGTAGTCATGGATACAGTACCGCGGTCTTGTGAGATGTGAATGAATGAAATCGGGCCTAAAAAAATCGACTGTCGCATGAGAGACAGCGACGATGATTACCGTATTTATGGATGACGAAGACACTTGCTACAACGGAACGTTAGCGATATTTCGTTGCCCGTCTATCGCAAAACTTACTAGGCGACCAGGAAAATCGAGAGGCTTTTATTGTATTCTGCGAGTGCAGAGAGAGAAACAAAGTACACACGGAAGAGTGGTGGAAAAGAGGCAAATGCTTGATGGAATGATTGGGAGATGGGAGCGAAAAGCTTAGCGGCAATGAAATAAATTAATTAAGGAGTATTGCCAGGTTATAAAAAATGTAAATGTGAAAAAATATTAAAATTAAATTGATTTAGGTGAGGTACAAAGATGTATACTCGGGAAAACAAGATACGGGTACAACAATTAAAGGAGGTAATTTCAAGCAGTGAGAGACTTTTCAAACGAGCCTCATATGGCAGTAGGTTGTACTTATCTACCCTAAAAAAGACCGTGTGTAACGATTAATCCGAGCGGTGCAGTTTCGAATATTATAGCGTGTACGGGTTTCATGATAAGGTGACTGTACTTGACTTGACGAGGTTATGTCAAGCGATTTAAGAACATATGGGTTTCAGAATTTTAAGATTTAAGTTAGCTCTGTTCCAGACGAAAACTGGACTATATCCAGCGAGGAGACAGAGTTGTTCATGGAAACCCATTTTCCTGGTAATAGGACAGAGATGGAATACTCTGTTGAAAGCCACAGGGGAGCCGAACTATCAGTGCCTATGGATGTGGTAACTCCTCGTAAACTGCATTGGGCATTGCATGTACAGTTTTCATATATTCAAGTCACCTGGACTCAATGCAATATATCCAATAGAACTGCAAGTGGGCTTTGAGATTCTAACCCCTTGATTTCATTTAATCTTTAAAAACTATATATAACATACACCATGTAACAAAAGTGTACATACCGAATGCTAATTTTCGTTTTAAAAAAGAGAATGTTAAAATATGGAAGACTTTGCAAGAATAATTCACAAAGTAGTTTTATTCTTAAAAAAATTTGACTGGGGGGCCAGTCCTGTACTTCCCACCTGATATTGCGTTATGTAAAAGCGAAAATTATTTCCAATAACACCATAACGTGCTTGTTGTCCAGCACATCTTTTTTAGAAGCATTTCTTGAAATATCTCAGCATCCGCTAAACCGATTTTGCTCAAAATCTAATCAGCTCTAAGTTTCAAATCAAACAAAGAAAACCGCATGATCGTACGTTGTTCCGTTCTCCAGATATCGAAGGAGAACAAAATTGTCACACACACACGCACACGCACACACACACAGACATCCATTCGAAAATGGGTGGAAATGATTTCAAGGGTATCGTAATGTGAAGCTCTGTTAAAATCTCGAACTTTTTTTATTGGGTGATTGCAATACTTCCCCTATGGAGGTGGGAAGTAAAAATAATAAAAAAAATTAAATTTCTTTAAATAGATTTCAATTTATCGGAAAATAGTTTTTTTGTTATTTTTTTAAGAATAAAACTGTACTTTGTGAATTATTCTTGCAAAGTCTTCCAAATTTTAACATTCTCTTTTTTGAAACGAAAATGAGCATTCCATATGTACACTTTTGTTACACGGTGTATGTATCTGGCAATGCCTTCTTCCAATGAAACTTGTTTTCTTCCTCCAAAGTACTATTCAATCGGAACAAAACAATGAAATGTACTTACATATGTACCTATATTAATAGAGAAAATAAAGGGAAACAAAACGAGAGCGCGGAAACAAGCACACTCACAGTGAATATTTACAGTTCCAATGTGGTGCTGGTCTCCAGCTTTTATCAAATGAATTTCAGATTTGCTTTAGGTACGATCAAGTGGATACTTTTTCTCGCCCAAAAAAGGACCGTGTGCGCATCATCAAAATTCCTCACATGCATTCCTACTTCACACCATCCGCACCAAGTGGGAATTTGGTAAAAAAAAATAAAACCGCTCAAGTTTATGTTAACCCATCAATTGTATCTGATGAATTCGTGGAATGTGGACGTTATGACTACACACCATAGCGTGTTTATTACACTCCTACAATGTCTCTCTCGCTATGTCTATTGAAAAGTGCGGCGGGACCAATGACACACGGGCATTTGAAGAGAAAGCTCGATGAGATTGCTGTGCCCCTGGTAGCTGAAAGGTAAAAACAGCATGGAGTGTGACGATGACGACGAAGAGGTTAATTTGATAGTGAAAAGTGAATATCGAGGAAACACAACTGTGGGAGCTCATGTTTTTCAAAGGATTCTCAATACAGCAAGCAGGGTGGCCGGTAGTAGGTAATGTTTCACAAATATTACCGACTATTTCGTCGAGATGACCAACCTTTAGGTGAGATCTCTTTTGAATACATTCAAACCCTTGGTATGTCTAGCGAAGATACTTCGGGAGAGAGGGACAAAGATAATTCTGGGGGCATGTCAAACAATATATACTGCCGGATTTACAAGATAAGAAACATATTTCCTGTGAGAATGACTGAGACCTATCGTTAACAACCTGACTGGACCCCATTAGTGTAGTATTAGGCCTGTAGAGACTCCAAGAAGTTCAAATAGATACCCATGTCTGGTTTTGGTATCACTGCTAAACACGATAATGGAAAATTCTCCTTGAAACAGTGTAAAATAGGAGCATTGTTCGTCGTCAAACTTACCGAACTTATGTGTTGTCTTAAATTTGCCGGATAAATCTAGACACTTTAGTCAATCACTGGTCAACTTCTTACAAGTCCAACCAGCAGATGAGTCGAGTTGGTGGTATTTAAATATACTAGGTCTATACTAGTTATGTCTACTACCCTTACTACCAGCCAGTGCCTCGGTTCGCCAAGTTTCTTCTGCTAAACTTTATCTCAAGTATAACCACTTAAAAGCTCAGAAAACCCCTCAAAAGGAATTGAAATATTCCCTGATATGTTGCAACGCGGTATTGAGGTTCCTCTCTCACATCTTGCTGTACTCATTACATCTAGCTTTGAGCTAAGCTGTTATACGTTCTACAGCCCTCGTGGAAGTTAACTGTGATGCTTATTTCCAAAGCTGATAGAAGACCTCAAACGGAATGCCAAATCCTTCAAGCTAATAAGCCTCAGCTTCATCTTTCTAATATAAAAGGATTTTCGTTAAGAAAATAGAAAGGATCTTCGTGTTGGCTTTATGCTCCTTGTTTTGGACAACAATTTAAAAAAAGAATGATGGCTCTGCAAAAAATTAAGGAATACATTTAGAACAACGCAAGATTTTGTTCAATTTAGTTTGAAGGTTTACCATACGAATTCTTATTGGAGAACCAACTAACATTGAGGCAGACCTGTAAAATTCAAGTTCAAGTACAATTCCTTTGTACTTATTTATTTTTAAGCACAAGTACAATTCCATGGTACTTGTACTTAAAGAGTTTCAAGTACCAGTACCGGGACTTGTACTTGTACTTGTAATTAATTTTAATTCCTTTGAAGAACTTCAATTCCTTTTAAGTACTTTAATTCCTTTCAATTCCTTTTAAGTACCTCAATTCCTTTCAATTCCTTTTAAGTACGTGGAATTCAATGTTATAAAGTTGAATGCAAATACTCAGAAAAAGTAATGTAAAGGAATTGAAAGTACTTAAAAGGAATTGAAGAACTTGAAAGGAATTGAAGTCCCAAAATACTTAATTACTTTACAGGTCTGCATTGAGGTCGCAGTGAACAAGGCCTCAGCTGATTTGAACCTGCGTTAGATCCGTCTGGGTTTTCGTTTAGAATTTCTCGTGAATAGAACCGTAGATAGTTCATGACCCCCAAAATACAGATAAACTAAACAAATGTCCCCAGACCTCCTTAGGAAGTATTTGGAATATATACAGAAAAGACTACACACTACTAAGGCCCAACTGAACATGGGGTGTGCACTGGAGAGCCATGGCCTCTGTTTTTGCAACAGGCACACATAGTTTTGTCGGTATTAAACAGAGACACCAAAATGTCAAGCTACAACAGATTAAAATACTGAACTGTTCCAGGCTTATATCGAATAAGAATTAGCTCAGAAGATGGAAAGAACGATTCCCCCGTGTCGCCCTGAATGATTTCAGTGAAAGCATTATGGTCGAAGGCAGATCAATTGCGTCGCAGAAATCGGAACACGATGGCGCACAGGCATTGTGGATGCTCTATACCCCAAGAGTCTGACAGGAACCTTACGGAAATATGAAGAAGAATATATGATTAAAAGTCCATCCCTTTATTAACTTCAAATTAGCAATGTGAACAAAATGTAACCTCGTCCCTAGGGGGTATATTCAATGATTTTCCGGGCCAGAGCATTGGTGTCGATCTGTTCTACATGACCCAGCCACCTCAGTCGTTGAACCTTCATTCTTCCGGCTAAGTCAATGTCGCTGTACAGCCCTTACAGTTCGTCAGTGTATTTCCTTCTCCACTCACCGTCAATGCAGGCGGGAACGAAAATCACTCGAAGATTTTTTTCTTTCCAAACAGGCAAGATAAACCTCATCCACTGCTGACAATGAATATGCCTCTGCGCCGTAAAGCAGGACTGGGATTATTAAGGTCTTATAAAGGGTCTTTTAAGTTGTTCAAGAGAGGGCTTTGCTATTTAATTGCCCAAAGAAGCAGCGATTGGCAGTAGTCATTTTTCGTTTGATCTAAGTGCTAGTGTCGGTCTGAATTAATAGCGGAGCCTAGCTAACCAGTTTGTTTTAACATAAACTGCCTCCAAAAAATCACTTAATCTTTGAAATGCCATATCTCTTCGAATATCCCTTCGAAATATCCTGTTCACCTAACTCTTTATCAATAAAATACTGGAGAAAGTACCTAAACAAATTTACTCTTACAACATGTACTGGCACTTTGCTCCGATTTTAACAATTCTAAAAAGCGCATGTATTTATGTAGAAGCTCCAAAGATGCCAACCATTAAGGGGAATCCTTATAACTGATAAGAGAGAGAGATAGCAGAGAAACTAAACACATGATAAACAAACGAACAGCGAATCATAAATCGGAGAAAGATTCCTTCCATCCGTTGTGCGCGTTCTTACGATTCACGTGATTGTCACTATTTTCCTTTTTCTTAAGAGTCACCGCGGACGAAGAGATGAACGGAGGAAAGCAACAGAGGATTGTCAAAGAAGTTTGAGTGGATAATGCGCGTCCCACCACCACTATTGGGCGATGGTCTGCAAGAATAACCGGTTAGACTATGGTTTCCTTACTGAATTGTACATGCGACCATTTCTGAGCTCCCAGCGATTGATGGCAGCTAACGAACAAGAGAGAGTAGTTCCTCATGACCGAAAGAGGAACATGTGCAGCAGCAACCAGCATTCTGTTATTGCTCTTGCGTTGGGGTGGTTTGTGCCAGAGCCACAACATGTGAAGAGGGTTGGTTTGTAAAACTTGTGCAAATTATAACCCTACGTGTGACAAACATTTGGAACAGAAATACCAATCAATATATCCCCCTTTTGTAAATAAATATTTACTCTCTTTCTCAAAAAGCCTTACCCTGAGTTCCTAAAAAGCCTTCGTTCGCACTGCATTGAGCAATGGACAAACAAAAGGTTCTCCTTCCGAAATTACTCAACTCATTTTACACTATTGCTTCATTGCCCATTGTGGCGTTCGCCTAATAAATAATTCGCTAACCCTGCACATTTACCGTTGTGCACATAGCTTCACATTCTCTGTGAGTTGCTTGTTGCTTTTATTACAAGTTGCAAGTAAAACTTTTGAAATGTTTGAGTGTATTTTGTGTTCTTTCCAAGTAGCAACCAGTCAGCACAATGCCTCCCACAATAGCTGTGAAACAAAAAGGTACTCTTGTCGCAGATACTTCTTAATGTGAATGGAAACTCATTGAAATGTTTGTTAAGTTGGTGTTGATGTTACACGATTAAATTCATTGCATGGTACATATATGTACGTACTTGTATTATTAAGTGAAAAATACTAGACTGGAAATGTGTTCAGCTGGATAATCTGTTAAAACTAGTTTCTCGTTCAAAGAATAGTTCTCTGGATTTCAATATGGCTTCTAATCAAATAAACATTATTCTATAGTCGAGTACATATAAGGTGGTCATGATTAAGACCAAGTCTCAAGCCAGCAAAAGTTACTGGGAGCAATTAGAGTAGTCAAAAGAATAAGAAAGATTTCTTCAGGAACAGTGTAATGCTAAATATTCGAACTCCTCAATAAATTCGCCAACATCGGTCACTACAAGAAAAAAAAAAAAAAAAATGATTAAACCAAAGACAGCTTTTTTATTTCTGTCGCGGTGTTGGAACACCACACTGGAGCACTCAGACAAAAAATCAGATCCATTTTACTACCAGCAGGTACAAGGAGCTTAGGTTACCAAAACCCATCACACCAGACCCAAAAATCTGCCGTAATAACGCCAATAAGTTGTCTGCATACTTTTCTGCTGAAAGACAGCAAGAGTGCCGCAGACTTCTTACTGACGTCGGGAAGTATCTGCATCCTGGTAGCTCGTGCCATTTACAGTTGTGTTTGCTAGAAACCCAACCATCGACCGATCTTATCAGCAAAGACAGCTTCTACGACCTCTTAAACAACACTTACGAACAATACCCTAGCTATGACATCAAAATTGTCTTAGGAGAAGACACCTTTGCACTTTTGGTAGAACTGTCGGAAGGGCTACCCTGCACGAAATCACCTCCGGTAACATACTAGGCTAATCGACTTTATGGCTTGTCATAGATAATACACGGTTCCATAAATGAATATGGAGATCTATTGATCAATCAACCGTCTATCAGATTACTCACATTGCGATCGATGCGAGGTACTCCTCCAGTATAGTGGATATCCGAACAGGTTGAGGGGCACACATTGCTTTTTACCATGTTGTTGCCATGGTACGATTGCAGATTTTATAGGTTCCAAACTGAGGTCCAACAAAGCTGCGAGAGATGTCTTAATAAGGAGTATTAGAAACCTCAGCATTGTTTGCTTGATCCTCAAAAGAGGAAACCTTGTTAAGTGTGCCGCCAAGTATTTATAAAGGTAAGATTACTTACAAGATATTTTCTGCTGCATAGTGTGAGCACTTAAATCCTGTTGTCAATTACCTAATTAGTCAATTTCAGTCAGTGTAATCTTAAATCCAGGACAGTCCATCACTGACCAAATATTTACGACCGGTCTGGGAGAAAGCCCAAAAATGTCAAATCAACATACAGAGACGGGCTATGCAAAACTGAATTCGTCTGATTGCGTGAGATGACGATAGGTAATCAATCTATCCCGAAAAGAGAGCGCAATAGAGGAAAACCGTGAATCTGGTGGCATTTGAAAATGATCCTGAAAAGGCACAAAACAGTCGAAAAGTGCAGCAACGCATCCTTACTGAAAAAACCAAGAGTACCCTAAATAGTTAGTGACCCCTTATGGTGTTACTGGTTACAGCAAACGATGGACAAATTGTCCATTCACTTGTAATCCAAATATGTATGGATGGAGCAGAGAAGAGCAGTATGTCATGAGTTTGCCTAGTGCATGGTGTCTTGCTTTACCCAGGAGCCACCTATACTCCTGTGGCCTGTTTGTTCATATGTATGGATGGGGCAGGGAAGCGCAATATGTCATGAGTTTGCCTAGTGCATAGTGTCTTCCCTTACCCAGGAGCCACCAACACCATGCTCTTCCCTGCCCCATCCATACATATAAATAAACAGGAGTTGTGGTAATAATTCGGCGCTAGATAGCACTAATTGACTCTCGGTCAAAATACGTGAAATAGCCACTTCACTGTAGCAGAGCAATAGAAGAGATTATTGAAAGTGTTATCCGACGCAGTTGGAGAAGCTTTTGTAGCGTTGCAGTCCATCATAAGACTGTTTCACACCTGCAAACAAGCAAAGAACAAAAGAACATGATCAAGTTAACCTACATTGATTCCTACTGCGCAATAGTCCGTAGAAGTTGCGACGATTCTTGTACGAGGTTCTGCTAAGGATAAAGTTTGTTCCTTTTTGGTTAAATGAGGGCCATATCTTTCTTTAAATAAGCAATTGTCTAGCCTCCTCCACCTACTTCTCTTGACAGCATCAAGTGGAGTACAGATCCTCCACGCAAGGGATCTGTCAAAGCCCAATCCGCGCATGGCTAGTTTATCGGTTTCCTCGTTTTGCTTTGTGCCCCTATGATCATTTTATGTAAGTTCATTTCGAAGCTGTTCCATTTACTTAGATAAAGATGGCCTTGATGGGTGTCTGACTATCAGTGCATATAGTGAAGCTGCGTTTAGGTGTTGGGTCACTGCTAAGCGCACGGCAAGCTTCGGGGATTGCTAGCAATTTCGTCCGGCCAAGTTCGGTAAACTTGGGATCTTGATATCTTGAGAGTGACACAGAAAAGATTTCAGAACCTACTCCGCCGATGTGTCATTATCTGTAATCACTTCTTTGTTCTTCCATTTAGCTTTGTATAGAGGAGGCACCGTGGCCACAGTGGCTTAATGGTTAGTGCGTTGGACTGCTAAGCGAGAGACACAGGTTCGATTCTAAAAAACCACCAACAGGTTTTTCGCGGCATCACCTCTTCGCAGGCATGACAAACCTGCAAGAGTACAATCTGTCATGAAAAGCTTCTTAATTCGCCGTTCGGAGTCGGCATTAAACTGTAGGTCCCTTCCATTCGTGCGAAGATTATAACACGCACAACATGAATGGTTGTAAGAAGCTAGGCCTTGGCTCTCTATGAGCTGCCGTGCCAAATATACATATATATAGAGGAGCCACGCGTGGTGAGGTGATCTCCAGGAAATGATACCATTTCCTATGCTAACGGATTCAGGATGTTGCTCTGGCCGTACAGCTTAGCAGTCTCTGAGTCTATTTGCATTACACGTTGCCATAACATGTAGATCAAGAGGTAAAAATTACAGAGAACGGTTAAAGCGTCCGTCGTATATGACCGCAATGTGCCCATAGTGGACTGTTACGCGAGCTGGCATAGGTTCAAGTCTCAATAAAACAATCATAAAACGATTCGTAGCAGAATGCACAAGCCAACCTCCGAAAAAACATATTATCTGTCACTTTGTTGGTGCACTGAATATATGGGACAACACCATTTACAATGACAACCGAGTCAATGCCACCGCCACCATCACTGATTCTGTAAATCGGTTTTGTTGCACTAAGCATTCTTCGACTTTCCAGTAGATTCGAACGGCAAAGTTTTGTCTTCATCTTGTGTTGTGCTTCCCACTCGTCACTATGAACACAATCATTCAAATTATTTCCGATGAACTAGAATGTTGCAACTGCAATCTACAATATTTTCTGATATCTTGATGATTGGCATAAAGAGTCGATTTTTTTTTCTGACATGCACTTGCAGAGGAATACATTCGGATAGAAAGGACTAGTCGTACTCGTGTGCTGGAAAGGGAGAAATGTAGACAAAGAGATCACTCTGGAATTTGAGATACTTTTCGAATCCGTACAGCCAAAGCTAAAACGTAAGCAAATATCGAGTTTCATTTGAATTTATGTTCTGTTTCGAATCATGATTGCCTGGTACTTTGGAGTGAGTTCATTCCATTGTGAGTCTGAAGCGTGTGTGCGGCGCCGTGTTCTCTTGGACAACACTCAACACTCTTCTCCAATGAATGGACTATGGAATATAAATTTGTTGCTGTCGGTGATTGGAGGGATGCCATGCGTCTCTCTCTCTTTGTCTCTCTTTAAAGAAATTATTGAGATTTAAGGTACTCTTTATTATAAAATTGAAGAAAAAAAATGTTCAGAGATTTTTCACTATTTGTGTACGCAGAAGGTTCTAGATCAATTATTTCGCAACTCTAGACATGGTACACCAAAGTTGTTATATGGTCATTGGTTGAATTTTAATTGTCAACTTGTTTTTATTTATGTTTACTTTGTGATGATATTGTCGAACGTGAAAGGTTGTTACATGCATATGCAAACAAACAGTTACGTCATACAAAAAGCTTATGTCATATTTTGTACGAAAAATGTAAAAAGCACTACAAATTCATTAGGGGTTGAACAAGCCGAAGCCGAAGTTGTTTCCAATACGGTACGTACAATGATAAGGATACACCAAGGGATGAATAAAAGCATATTCCAAGAAATAATGATCAGATATTTCACTTAGAACTGGAATGAATCTTTCTATCACTTTTGTGAAAGCAAGATTGTTGATCTTGATATTTCAAAGACATTTGACAGAGCTTGGCACCAAGCTCTTTTGTCTTAAAATGCGTGTGTATGACTACGATGGATTTAAAACTTCCTTTCGGACCATTCAATTTAAGTTGTTTTGGACGTTTATAAGACTGTAATTCACCATATAAACGCTGTTGTTCCCAAGTCTTAGTTTTGCACCTTAATCTCTAATCCATTCCTTCGCTGATGACGACAGTACCCTCAGTTTTTTTTATATTTATTCCATAACGTGCGTGCTCTTTAATCATAGAATAGAACGAGCAACGTATGAAAAATTCATTAAATTCCAACTTAAACAACAAATTAAAGCGATGTCTTCTCTTCAAGCGAAACTTAAACCTCTAATCGTTCTCCATCGATATATATATCAACGACAGCCTTCATAAGAACGACCACATATTCGAAGACCCAAAAACTACTGCGAAATGTCTAGATTTTCTAAAATACTTTAGCCCTTGTATCTGACCTCAATCCATAAGCCGTTCATTCGCCCAAATATTCGAGCACAATGCTCACAGCTTATCTGGTCCACCAACTTTTCTGCGCATTCCAGAGAGAATCCAAAAACACGCGTTAAATTATGTTGATAGAGTAGGGACATTACAAAGCCCATAGACTCATTGAAATACAATAGAAATATTTCCTATCTCTCACTGTTTGTTCCATAAAAAGAGACAAGTTGCATGTCGCCTCTTCAATCTTTCACCCGCAAAATCATGCTTTGAATGCTTATCCTTAAGTCAACTTTTGGGCGTTCTATCAGCTTTCACATATAGGAACTCTCTGCTAAGCCGATATAAAACCCACAAGCATTTAAAACTTATGTTTGTCGGTATCTCCCTCGTCCCTCCTCTAATTTCTCTATCGACTGTACTCTAGTGTAAGAGTAGTCATAACTAATTTAGCCCAAAAAAAGGATAAGATAACGGACCAATGATAGACCCACCTCTCATTCTCAGAATACCCAGAGACTTAGAGATGGCCCTCTAGTGAAGTAATAAATCCATTCTAGATACTAGTAGTGGACACATTAGACTACATTGCAACTTGCACTGTGCAATATTCCACAGATAATAGCCGTGTTTTTTTGAGAACTATGCTCACTTCAGGCAAAAAAAACGATTCATACTCAGTAGCAGCCACACCAACCAATTGGTTGGCGACTCGAATTCTTTTTCTTCTTTGACAGTTTTTAAATGTCAAAACCGAGGAAAAGCAACAAATTCGATCGGCTAAAGGCTAATTTATGAGATTTTTCGCGCTCTGGTGGTCAACTTATGTAGTTCTATCCTCACTTGCTGCTACTGGGAAATTTATCCCCACTTGGTGTTGTTATTGCTTTGTGTGTAAAATGTTACTGGGCTGGGTATACAGCTCTCAAAAAAACACGGCTATTATTAACAATCCCAAACAAAGCCAATTTAATTCTCCATATTATTAAGGATAACCATAAACGCATCTAAATAAATGCCCAATTAAAAAACTAGAAAAAAAAATCAAAAGAAGAGTTTGCCTCCTGTGAGGATTGAACTCACGACCCCTGGTTTACAAGACCAGTGCTCTGCCACTGAGCTAAAGAGGCTGATGATTCAACAGTGCCAGAGTTCTAATATTTCTATACACATTGAAAGAGAATTTTTCTCACCTCTTATCTTTCATTCCCTTTCCAATCACATTCACGCAGGTTTCGAGTTTCTCTCATAAGCAAAGTAGTTGAGCAGTTAGAATAAAAAATAACAGTAAACATAAAAAAAAAATCTTATCTTTACCCCAGATGGGACTCGAACCCACAATCCCCGGCTTAGGAGGCCGATGCCTTATCCATTAGGCCACTGGGGCGGTAAGGTTTCAGCTGCCAAAGTGTCATGTTGTTAATTTTCATTACATGTACATATACATACCCAATTTCAATAAACCGATGTCAGTGTGTGCGCGTTATTAGTTCAAGAGCAGATATGGGTTAAGTTGGCTGCACAATGTGGTGGGATTAGTTCGTCAATTTGATTATTGTTTAGGACTAAAATCAACTTTAGAATAGATTTTAGGATGCCTTTCCCATAGAAAGATCCTTTCGAGTAATATGTTTACAGTTCTGTCTTCATAGTGGAGAAAGGAATACAATCCGTTTGTGCAGAGCGGATGGAAAACAACGATTCGGCCCCAAAGAGATTGTTCAAGTTTGCTGATCTTCCCTAGAGGGATGAGAATTGAAAACTTATCCAAGGTTATGGGTGTAAATTGAATTCTTTCTGTTTCTACTGTGCACAGAGGAAGTGTGCCCCGCAACGCCTTGTGAAAGGCATTCATGGAGATTGAAGTTGCCCTCAACAGAATATGTTTTAAGATCTGAAACTCGTTCTAGAGGGACGTAAAGACTCTCCTAGTGGACAGCATGTTAAAGAACAGGGGAGCTCGGTAGACATAAGGATGAGAATTTCAAGACATACTGATATGGTCACCCAGGTTGGCGTCATCCCAATAGTACTAGACAATGTGGCAGTGATTAGTGGTGGATTTGGAATATGTGCAAAAATTTAATAAACGTTCAATTGTTCAATTAGTGCAAGGACACGTACGACGTAAACCAAGTTGACGGACGCGATCGAGGAATAAGTTGATTCTGAATACCAGAATGGATGGCTAAATGTCAAAAACAACTAAGACAGATTTAAATGACAATAAAGATGTGTGCAGGCTCTTCCAGGAGTGAAGTTCTAAGCATGGAGGGAGAAACCCCTTAAGAGTTATTTCCACCTCTTCTTGCGGGAACAATTTAATTTTCTGTGCGACATATTCATTGGGTCAGACGTACTTAAAATAGGGAAAAACTAAAATGTTCAGAGTTTGAACACAACAAATTTTTTACTAAGCAAAAAATCTAGTCTTACCATATGCGTTACAGAGCTTAAGTACGTCTACGAATCTAACACAACAAAATCGAGGAGATTGAAGCACTGCCGCGTGTTCGTCACGCTTACCGGTAAAATGTCACACTCAGTTGGGTTCAAGGTCGCAGTGATATTTCAGGGAACTGTGCGGCTGTGGAAGAAGCTTGGCAAGGCTCCCTAGGTACAGACAGTATGAAGTTTTACCATGTCAAAGCGTTTATGTCGTTTGTTTAAACACCTGATTTACATCGATGTTAATTAAATCAAAAAGAGAACAGGTCTCGGAATTAACTAACATCTTAGCAGGGCACTGCATCTTTGACACATATTGTACATAACGATTTTTACAGGAGCTGCAGGGACAAGAAATACGAAGAATCAATTGTGTACTTCCTCTGCACGTGTCCCGCCCTTGCAAACATCAGGAAAACCACATTAGACGAATGCTTCTTTAACCATCGAAATGTCGGAACACAGCCAGCATGGCCACCGCCGTGATCTGAAATCCAAATGGTTCAATAAGTTGCCTGGGTTCAAACCCTAGCACTCACAATGGTATTACAATGGACCTACTTTTGGTCACTTAACATCTTACGGCAACATTTCAAACTGACTAAATAACTAGGTTCACGAAGCATGCGCCATTGAATTCAGCCCCTTTTTTTCTGAACTAATGCAATGACATTTTGGTAAAAGACGTAAACATTAAATGCATTAGAAAAAACATCAATTTCAGCGAGTTCAACATGGGGAAAATCTTTTTTCCCAAAAATGGGGAATTTCGAAAGCTCAAGGGGAGAAGTCAAGTTCTTTATTTTTTAAAGCTCTTTCTTAAAAAAGTGATAAGATGAATTGTAAATACTGCTCAATATTGGCGCATCAATACTGCAACTTCTTAAAAATTTAATACCAGGACAAGAACCTTGATCAATATTTGTTAGATGTATGATAGGTGATTATGTACATACATATGTACAGTAATGGACAACAGTTACCACTATTTCCTCAAAAATTTAAGTGGCAGCTCTAATTTGTTTTCGAAATTAACTTGCAATTTTCAATGGAAAATTGTGTACCGGTTAAATACTGTTATTTTTTCAATATTTTGAATTTCTTTTACATGATTTGAAATTCAGTTTCGTTCTTAATCTAGAGTAGTTAAAATGTGAAAACAACTTTCCAGTGAGCAAAAAAGACCAAGAAAAATACCATTTTTTACCCCAGAAAATAGAACTTTTTCAAAGTTCACCACAATTGGAGTGAAAATAATCAGAAGGTTGTAACCTTCACCGATGAAACCTAATGCAACTTAAGTTCATCAGATGGTATTCAGTATGTTCGAAGGAGGACTTGCGAACATTTAAACAAAGAGTGTGTATTAACCAGTAACAAATTTCCTGTTAGTTGTATGCTACGGGACTGGATTTCATTTTTTGGTCAAGAGGTTTTGAGTTTTGCACTGGTTCAACGAATGGAGACAGCTGCATTGATATCATAAGGGACCCTTTTGTACTTTCAATAAAAACTCTGTTTCCGGTCTTTATTGTCTCCATCTTTCAGGATGCTCTATGCCAGTGTTTTTCAAACTTTTTATAATAGCGGCCACCCTGAGCACATAAAATAACCAACCGACCCCCTATGAAAAATAAAAAGAATAAACTTGGATATATAGGATCATCCAACAAGAGGTGCCATTTTAAATCAAATATAACCCCAAAAGAAAAAGTATAATGGTAATAAATCGGACGATCTTGGCTGCCAATCGAAGTCTCCATTTCGAGAAATCACACGTCCAGGAAATTTGTCATTCCAGCTGAAAATAAAAGTTGCCCACGTCCATAGCATCAATTTCGAGCAAAAACAAAAGTCAGTCACCATCCCTTGGTAACGCAATCCATTCACTGAAACAATCACATCAGCATCGTTTAAAAAATAAAAAATAAAAAATAGGGCCCAATCGCACCGCCATTGCGCGCCAGCGTAAAAACTGCAGCACACTGTCACTCGTTGTGGATGGAGAAATTGGCCCACTCTTTCTATTGCGCTTTCCGAGCCCTTGATGCGACAGTTTTTTTTTTGTTTACGCACTCAGATTGGTTCAATCCTTGTGTCAACTGGACCTTATAAGGTCAACATCTTTATGCAAAATGCGGTGTAAAGTGGTTGCGGATAGGCCAAATTCCATTGATCGTCACGAAATGGACACACCTTGGTTTTAAGTCACACTCTCAGCTACGGCGGCGATATTTTCGGACGAACACGAATTGGAGTCTTCACAACCTGTCCAAAACGTTCAACTTTGTCTATTAAATTCCCTATCCAAAGACGCTTGATGACAACCAAAAGCATTATGAACTTTACGAAACCTTTCCACGATATTTTCACCGTTTTTGTAGTAAATTTTCACTATTTTAACACGTTGTGCGAGTATGTATCGATTCAAACTTAATAACCTCGTAGTTTTTACTTACCAAAAGTCATCGCAATGATACTTGAATGTTGACATTCAACAATGCCGTGAAATTTGAAATGACACCTTTTGTTGGATGATCCTGTATAAATACATACTTCTGTACATATGTACCTATTTATGAAACTGATTAGAGTATTATTTTCCTTTTATCTGATTCAGATTAGATCAGTATAATAAAACAACCTATATTTTGCATCTTCAACGTCACCAATGTTCAGGAAAACAAATGCAAAATAAATAAAAAATAAGGTAAAAAAACTTTTAAGTTAAACGGTTTAATTTTAATCAGGGGCTGTACCAAAAACTAGAAAATAATAACATAATTCTGGGTACCTGAAAGATACTGATTTCTTGTGAGAAATTATGCAAGTCAGATAGCAGTGCAGTCTTCTCCAGTCGGATGCCAAGGGCCACTTTATGTCGCTACGTCAGTGGATTAAGTTATAATCTGGAGCTTTTATCAGACTTAAATAAAATGTGGGACGCATTGAAATTTTTCCTTTTTTGGAGCATGGAAACAGTCTAGTCAAGTCGTTATTAATACCTACTCATACATGTCCCACGTTTTTATTTAAGTCTGATAAAAGCTCTAGATTATAACTTAATCCACTGACTTAGCGACAGAAAGAGAAATGATTTCTCACGAGAAATCAGTATCTTTCAGGGACCCAGATTTATGTTCTTATTATTTTCTAGTTTTTGGTAGAGCCCCTGATTTAAATAAAACCGTTTAACTTAAAAGTTTTTTTACCGAATTTTTTTTTCTAGTTTTTAGTTTCATTAATTAGACGTGGGTTGGTATCCTTACGCAAACTTCTCATCCTTTCCAACTCCCTCATTGCGACTTTATTACATGGTTACTTTCGTGTTAATTTTTCACAGTCTAGCTTCTCAATACACAGCCCTTCAAAAGTCCTTACGCGACTCAATGCTACATACGCCTGGCCCTCCTCAAAGAGTCCCGAGCCTAAATAAGCCACAGCATGGTCAATAGTACTACCCTGCATTTTATGGACTGTGGAGGCCGATGACAAAATTATTGGCAACATCTTTCTCTCGACCGTTCCGAGACTAAACTTTGCTGGGAATTGAATTTCTTTATAATAGATAAGGTGTACGACGTCATAGCATGTCAGAGTATAACCGAGACATATTGCAAATTTGTATTATTATTTCTATCCAAACTTATAAGTATGATTATTAATACGGATTCCGCTATATTGTATTTAGAATAACATCACGCAGATTATCATTTTCTCTTCGTAAAAACCTTTCATTTGATACCCATATCAAGGGGGTCGTGAAGTAAAAGGTTCAAGCGACATCTTGGTGCGTCCGCCAAATAAGATTTAGAATAACGTCACGTAGCTTATCGTATTCTACTTGTCAAACCCTTTCATATGATATCCATATCTAGGGGGTCGTGAAGAAAAAGGTTCGGCCGCCATCTTGGGCCCTCCATCATATTAGATTTAGAATAACGTAACGTAGCTTATAGTATTCTACTAGTCAAACCCTTTTATTCGATACACATATCAAGGGGGTCGTGAAGAAAAAGGTTCAAACGTCATCTTGGAGCGTCCGCCATTTTGAATTTTGCGTTGTATTCCTGTTCTGAGCTATGTTTTAAGTTTCAAGTCTCTAGCTCATCAGGAAGTGCGTTTAAAATCGATTGCAAGATTTGAGCCAAGCGAAATGAGAAGCTAGATGGTGTCCGCCATCTTGGATTTAGAATGACATAAGATACCCTATATTGCATTGTCTCCCGATTCTGAGCTATGTTATAAGTTTCAAGTCTCTAGCTTATCGGGAAGTGCACTTAAAATCGATGGCAAGATTTGAAGCAGAGCTATATAAAACCCTTTAAAAAGGTTCAGACGTCATCCTGGAGCGTCCGCCATCTTGAATTTTGCGTTGTCTTCCTGTTCTGAGCAATGATTTAAGTTTCAAGTCTCTAGCTCATCAGGAAGTGCGTTTAAAATCGATTGCAAGATTTGAGCCAAGCGAAATGAGAAGCTAGATGGCGTCCGCCATCTTGGATTTAGAATGATATTAGACACCCTATATTGCATTGTCTCCCGATTCTGAGCTATGTTTTAAGTTTCAAGTCCCTAGCTCATCGGGAAGTGCGTTTAAAATCGATTGCAAGATTTGGATCAAAGCGACAAGTGAAGCTTAATAAAACCCTTTAAAAAATTAAACTGAACTCCTTCTCCTTCTTATTTTTTTTTATAATCTCGCGACCCCCTAATATTTTGATGATGTTAAATGCGAATTTATAATTTCTAAATTTAATTACATCTGTTTAAAGCGAAATTCTGTCTAGTTTAGTTCTGCTTATCCCATTATTATTTTGATCAGAAAAAATAAATGCAAAGTCTATCCAAATCAGACATTTTTAGTCCTAGACTACTTGTTAACAATTTTTGCAAATATTTACACTGTCTGAATTTTATAATGATATGAATCCAAAGAATCTCAGTGAAGTTTTGCCAAAATTCGGATGTGGTTATTTCTACATATGTGTTCATTACAGTTTGTATGGCACTTCTTATAGCTTGCGTTACACATTTTCCATTGCGTAGATACATAACATGACGAAAGGAAAAGTAAAAACAAGAACAAAAAACTCACACATGTCCTTTGAATTTTTCAAATTTTAAATCGTTTTTTTTTTTTTAAATTAACGATGTAGGTAACAGCAAAGGAATATCAAAAAAAAATGCCCAGCGAACGACACAAACAAACAAAAGCAAGATGATGACAACCCTTAAGGAACATGAATAACAAACAGCACATAACGTACGGTTTCCTTTTCGTTTGAAATATTTTTCAAAGGAAATATTGTACCAGAAAGGGAACTCCCCACAAGTCGTGTGCCAGCACCTGCACAGATGTTTTATATCTTTGCGAACGAGATAGTATATGTATGTGTGTATGGGTAAGAAACAACTAGACTCTGCGCATGTATTAATTGGATATCATCTGAAAAATAAAAACGCTAACCGATTTCAAAGTCAATTTGATTGTGTGGGTAAGATAGGGCGATTTTGTGGATATAGGGATGAATCGAACACTATTCCAACCATATAACCATGCATCACAACTGATAACCAGAATAATAAATTTTTTTTTGTAAGATGGGGTGATCATATTCTTGCTTTACTGCTCAAGTGCAACACAGGATATTGTGGCATTTGTTTAGGGTAAATAAATTTTAGAAGGAACATTTACTGCTAAACCGGCCTCGATGGGACAGTTCATTAATTATTGTGTTGACATAACTTCTTCTAGCTTTTCGTCGGTTAACATTTTCTTCGACACAGTACTCGGCTCTTTCATAACCTAACGTAGCCAAATATATCCCATCATAAATGGGAAAGCCATGCTAAAAACAAGAAAAACACAGATCAAAATTGGATTACGGGATCTCAAGTTATAAGCATATAGACGGATAGCGGTTTTTTTTTTGAAAATGACAGATGTCATGAGTACACAATTTTTTAAATTGCAAGCCAAAATTTGTTCTCTTAAGAGTGGAGACCCTCAAATTATGACATTTATCATCTGTTGTTGTTGCGGTAATTGGTCAGTGAAGGCTACACAAAGCAAAGCCTGGTGCATTACAAGTATGGTCAGCAGATATTTTGCAAAGTGTGTGCAAAGGCTGAAAATGACGCTAAAAGTCGACGATCTCTTCGGCGAATACTTACGAAAGTCTATTTTGACGCATGTACTCAAGCCAACAGACTATTTCAAGCTTCAACAATTTAGCGGTTGAATATAGGAGAACCAGGGTTTTTAAGAATTTAGGAGCAGTTACTTTTGCCCACTAGAGTTCGTCAAAACTGGGCCGCTACTCTGTATTTCGAACGATCCGAACTTTAGAATCGCAATACAAAGTAGGGGCCATAGAAAGACGCACGCTTTGATGGAATTTACACCAAGTTTCTTAAAGCCTATAGAAAAAAAGATTAAGTGATGGCTCTATAAGATTTATAGAAATTGTATTGTCCGGCAAAGGCCAAAGACAATTGTCATATTAAAACCAGGCAAACCAGCTGATAGAACGAAAAGCGACCAATTGTTTTTCTCAGCATCAAGCGTCTCCAATAAGCTCGAAGATTTTTCGGACCCCAACATTGGTATCTATCCGCTCTACATGACCCAGCCACCTCAGTCGTTGGACTTTCATTCTTCAGGCTAAATCGATGTCGCTGTACAGTTCGCCGTTGTATCTAATCCTCCACTTACCGTCTATGCAGACCGGACCAAAAATCACCCGAAGAATTTTCCTCTCAAAGCAGCCAAGAGCACCCTCATCCATTTTTGATAAGTACATGCCTCTGCTTCGTAGAGCAGGACTGGGTTTATTAATGTCTTATAAAACGGCACTTTTGTTGTTTGAGAGACGACTTTGCTAATCATTATCCTTTTGATCCCAAAGAAGCAGCTATTGACAAGAGTTATTCTTCGTTTGATCTCAGTGCTGGTGTCCTTGTCTGGATTGATAACGGAGCCTAGGTAGACAAAGTCCTTAACTGCCTCAAAGTTATATTTGTCGACGCTGACGTTTTGTCCGGGACGTCGATGTTGGGTCTTCTTTTTTTGTAAATGCCATATGCACGCATTTTCGACAAAAGTGCTTGAAGCCAAAACTCTGTCAAATGCCTTTGCATCTATCAGTAGAGATTCGTTAAGCTCTTCCAACGGACCTGTTGCTATGAAAACTCTACTGTCGTTAATCGAGATACAGTAGAATCCGGATATAGCGACGATGAAGGGACCGGCGACATTAAGTCGTTCTAACGACGACGTACAAAACGAACTAAAAATGTTAACTTTTTTATTGTATGGAAATCTAACATATTGTGTCTACGTCACAAAAAATGGTTAGTCGTTATAAAAAAAAGTCGTAGTTAACAGATTGCACTGTACATATTGTATGCTGACGATTCACCAGCGATTCCAGTACCTTGGAAATAAGGGACGTAGCTACATTGGGTCGGTCGGTAGTTGTAGAAGAAGGAAGACTCGCCTTTTTTAGGGATGAGCTGGACAAATGCAATTTTCTATCTATTCGAAAAAAGACCAAAGGACTAGGACAGATTGAAAAGCTTACGCAGTGGATCTGTCAGTGTTACACCTCTTAAGAACCATGGCTGGTATACCATCTGCACCGGCGGATTTGTAAATATTGAGACCGCTAAGTACTTCTGCAACTGCAGGTGTGTAAAAGTGGTTTTGAGGTATGGATAATGGGACACTTTCGAGTACAGGCGGAGGCTGAGCACAATCTGGAAGCGTAGAGCTGGCTGTAAAAGTGGACAGCGAGGAGATGAGCCTAGTCTGAGAAGTCAATAGTTATTGTAAATTAGCGTTGGAATTGAAGACGATCTCTTTGCAAACATAATCAATATCATTAAACACAGTTTTACAACCAAAATCATCAAAAACATTTGACAGAGATTTTGTTTAAAAATTAACCATAACTTTTCTACTTTGTAGTGAAATGAAAAAATTATCGTTCACTCAAGAAAAGATGCTTCCCTGGACCCTTCGGTCCTTTTTCTTCGAAACCTTCGGTACTTTGAAAAATGTTACTTCGCATGCTACGAGTATGTATCAAGGAAAAGAGCTAGCTTGTTGAATAAATTAAAAATAAATTCAATAAAAACAAAAGCTTAGCTTTCACCATAAACCCCCCCATGTGTCACATATAGAGTACGCTAAATGGAACCCACCCAACAATTTCTAAATATAACTCAGGATCTATAAAAATAAATTATTCGTTAAATCAACAATTTAGAAAAAAAAAAAACTAATTCTTAAAATAGTGATCGATTTCGGTCCTCCGATCTCAACGAGAAACCAGTTTTTTCAAAGCTCCCATAAATTATCTACAGAAGTATATCTTTAACGGCTAAATCTTGGGATTTACATACATATGTATGTATCTATGTACATACACTTCTCTTCATATTCCTCTCTGGTTTTGTGTCCAAATTTTGTTTTAGACTGCTTTTTTCCCACAACTTCGCAAAAAGATACAATTTAACGGTTTTTTTTAAAAAAGACTATTAACAAATATTCATTTTCATTGTTAAAAATAAAAATAAAATAACTTTCTGAACTAATGAATGAGGTAAACAGGAGTTTTAAAATCTAAAAATAACTTTTGCATGCAAACGAACATATTTAATGCTAACATTGACGATACAGAAAACAGAAGAGAGGAAGAACAGAGCCAACAAAAATGAGAATGAATAAAACGAAAGACAAAAGAGTATCATAACAACGAAAAACCGAAAGTGTTTTGCTCTTTTTTGTTAAATTGGTAAGGTTTTTTGGACGACGATGGGCACACGCTGGCAATGCGATTGCATACGTTATGAGGTTTGTCCGACTTGGGCGACACAAAGCCTGATCGAATTGCAAAGAGGTAAACGTGTCATTTTCGTTTTTTCTGGTGAATATATCTTTGATGCGATAAAATGTGTAGTGTACGTTGTACGAGTTGATGCCAATAGTACACATTTGCGCTGCCACTTGCCAGGTGTTGAGAATTGATTGGATTTGACTGGATACTCAGAGATCTTCCGACTTGACTATATGGCCGTGCATATAGTTTAAGCTTATACAAATGAAAATGAGTACGGGATGGTGAAAATAGTTTAAAAACAGCACAAACAAAAAAATGGTCTTGGCACTCAATTGACAAAACCTCCACGTGTATAATATAGGTATCATAAAAAAAAACCGTTTCTATTGCAATTAAACGAGATTTGCTTAATTGAACACTCGGATAATTGATCGAAAACGGACAAAATGGTCAGTTCAATCAAGCGTTGACCGTTGATACCACACAAAGGATTTTAAGAGAGCAGTAGCCAAACCAATCTTTGCTAGCTCACTCGCAATCTCTATCAACCACCACAGTTTGATTCTGTTGTGCGAAAGCGATTGTTAGGGCTTCGGCGCTGCACTTAACTATCAAGTAAGAGTTTCATGCCTTAAGGTCTGCCTCCCTATAGGAGAAGATGCTGACGATCGCACCAAAGTTGATCCCAGTGCAGATCTCAATAGCATGCATTTCAGCCTAAAAAGTAGTAGTATCGCGACTTTGGTGTAGTGTCCATAGAGTTAATTTAACTGTCGGTGATTAAAACCAGGCTTCGAGAATGTAATGATGGACCACCAACGGTGATCAAACGCAGAATAAGTCCTGCAAATCGCTGTTTCTCTGGGCTAAGGCAATTGAGTATGGGAAAGCCCTTTCTCAAACAACTAATCTCATTAATCTTTTAATCGGTGCTCAAAGATGTTTAACAAACACTTTAACTTGTTTAATCTAAACATTAGCAGAAACAGCCTTAAAATTTTTTTTTACATAGAATGATGGTTGAGTACTCCTCATGACTTCGTTTTCTATTAATTGTTTTTTAATTATTTATATTTGTATTCTTATTCTGGTTAAGGCACAGGTCAACCCCGGACTGTAGCGCCTTCAGTGAGTTTGTGTAGACAATTGTGCAACTTGTGCTGGGTGTATGTTAGCGTCGTCGATGATAGTTAGAAAGAGCCCCGTTTCTCATTAAAGTTATTCATGTTTGTTTTATCCCCTTCCGCACACCCTTCCAAGTCACCGCAGATGCAATAAATTCAAATACATACAGTTCGAAGTCTTAATTTAAAAAAATAAAATCAGTTTACCACTGCCAGCAAGAGTGCTACGATGAGTGATATCTTTTACTGTCAACAATTTCCTCGATTATCTCTCACGGGGTCGCGCCTGGTGGTGCGAATTTTTATTCTCCATCCCCGCTTTAATTTAAATTTTTTTATTTTTCTTTGTTTTGTTTTATTTTCTCATCTTTTTTCTTATAAAATTCGCAGCACATTACTTGAGCTATTGGTAAGCTAGCACAATACAACTACCCTACCGCTTGCCGTTGCTGCGTCATTATTTTGTCGAATGAAATTTCTCATTCGCTGTCCCCTCTCTCTCTTTCTTGCTCTCTTCCTTTGTGTTTGTGTTGTGTTGTGCTGAATGGAATATGTACATTCTCTTCGCAACCGCGAGGCATAACAATAAAATGTATATCAACACAATCATCATCACTCAGTCACATAAACGGAACGTTGATCTATTTATTGTTTTTTTTTTTATCCCGTTGATGAGTCGGAACTCCAAGCAGGAGCAGACCCTGCTCCGGTGTTCTATTCCACTCGTGTGCCATGTGTGTGCCAACTGCTAACGCATAGCAACAGTAATCCGAAATATGCGATACAGCTTGTGGTTATTTCATCTCCTTTTATCATGTAATGTCATCTTAATGAAAGAAGCGCACTCACCAGAGTTCGTTATAAACCCTTCGTCTTTGTTTGCCTCCTACTGCGGTAAACACACACAAATTTGTCAAATGATTGCCCTTGAAAATCTTGATTCTTGTGGCAACAAGAAAGAGGTCGTTCATTGACCACACACAACACTGTGGGGTCGTTCAGTATAGTACGTCATTGTCTGGCAGGTACCTTGAAAGATGACATGCGTAATCAGGCTTCCAGACTAGCGGCGTTAGGTACGTGGGCTGGCGAAGAGCAACTGCCTCTACGCCACACTCAGGTCACTACAGACCCATTGTGAAACGTTATGATAGCGGCGTTACAAAGTTACTTCGCCAGGGAAGGCACAATAAAGGATTATCGAAATCTCAGGCAATGTTCGAAAACAGCAATAGCCGTGTTTTTTGATAGCTGTATACCCAGCCCAGTAAAATTTTACACACAAAGCAATAACAACACACAAAGTGGAGATAACTTTCCCAGTAGCAGCAAGTGAGGATAGAACTACATAAGTTTACCACCAGAGCTTAAAAAATCTCATAAATTAGCTCTTAGCCGATCGTATTTGTTGCTTTTCCTCGGTTTTGACATTTGCAAACTGTCAAACGAAGAAAAAGAAATCGAGCCGCAAACCAATTGGTTGGTGCGGCTGCTACTGTGGATGAAGTGAGTATAGATCGTTTTTTTGACTGAAGTGAGTATAATTATCAAAAAAACACGGCTATTGTTATTAAATGCTTTACATACCTACATATGTATGTACATGTTCAAAAGATAAATACACATGTATGTATGTATGTGCATTTGGGAGTACACAAGGTTTTCCCAAAACCTACTTCACCTCGACCGCTATAGAAAGGTGTGTGTGTGGCAACTAATAAGCGTATCCCTTCAATTTAAGCGGCAAGGTACTACAAATTTTGACACTTCGGCTGACATTTATAGAGACGAGTTTTACAGAGCTAGGCCTAGTTTTGGCATCGCTGTCATTTCTATACACTCGTGCTGGATGGCGATGGAGAAAGCTTGCTGTTCCATCAAGGTGGATTACAACCTTACCGAGAAGTTTGATGTCAAAAAAGGATTTACACGAGGTGACGCGCTGTCGTGTGAATTCGTTGACATCATACTTGATCGAAGAGCCTTCGGGCCTTCTAAACCGGAGTCGCCTTAGTTGGTGAGCATAATCGGGAGCGAATTTTAATGGGAGTTATTGCTTTGACTGCTTGTATTGAGGACCGTTCGAATTCTGTTTTGAGTCACTGTATGCATCCAAAGTTTCATTTTATTGGTGAAATAATCAAAAGAGTACTCGTATACCAGCAGAATCTTTGCTTGTTTTTACGTTAAGATTGTTTTTGAAAACTTATTTTACTTATAAACTTACGTGACAGTGAAAAATAAGTGTTTTAATACTTTCAAGTCGTTCAGTTAGTAATAGAGAGGAAATTAAAGAAAGACTATACGTAATCATGTTGGGTATAATAAAATTTATTACGCGATCAAGCTACATACATATATGTACATATGTATGTATGTTCATGCATACGTCTGGGGCGCACACTTCATGACGGTACAACGACGAGTCAAAGCTGCTTCTCACCTCCCTCCAGCCATCCTCATCATCAGCATTAATTTGTGCTTCATCCACGTCGTCGTACGATTGTGACTGTTATAATTGTTAGTGTTTGCTTGGAACGTCGTTTAGTTGATATTTTAATTTTTTAATGCGTAATTTAGAGGGAATTTGTATTTTAGTGGCTTTTAAAGAGATTTAATTATCATTGATATGCTGTGTTGCTTGTATAGTTGTCTGTTTGGATTGTTTATTATTTAAAAATAAAAATATTTTGTATGCCTAGTTACCAACCGAGAGTGACCTTTTGTGCGATAACGTACCTGAAATTATAGAGAAAAAATAACTTCAGTAAATTTTTTAAATTTGTTTTTTATTGTAAATAAAAGTTTAAGTTGGTTTGAACAAAAATGAGTATAGAAAATTGACAGCTGACATTTGGAAGATGGGCCTTGATTGGACTTGATCCAACAAAAATTGTATTTTGTTTTAAAAAATAGACCTTTGGATGGTCGATTTGCGGTCTTATAAAGCCAACCTACCTATTATTAGGAAAACCGAATAAGACATAACTGGAACGCCCATATTCGACGTGACAAATTCCTACATGACCGAAAATAATTGCAAAAAATACTACATTATTCCAAGAGTAGTAATGTAGTCGTAAGACTGATCCTAACTTATGGAATAAAGGTTTGTTGGCCGGATCTAGAAACACAAACCAGCATAAAAGTTTACGAGAAAGTCGAACGTGTGGTTTGCCTCTACACTACATGTGCTCCAACAGTTGCTTTTCAAACCATGTTTCATTTACTGCCTATAGACATGGCATGCAGCAAGCCACCAAAACGCATCTCTTAAGTTGAGAAAAACTTACCAATGGTGTGGTCTTCCTAAATCAACTGACATACTGTCCACTGAAAATTACTTCAACATGGGCCACAAACACAATACCGGACAGAAGCGCCTAAAACTAGCGCGAAGTTATTTAATGAGTCTATCTCTATCTTTAGGGGCGACACTTTAAAAAAAAAAAAAAAAAAAAAACCGAGAATTTGTGGGTGCCTGTGTCTATACGGAAGACCCTTCTAAGCCGAAGTCACGGCTATCAGTCAGGCCGCCGCCGTTTGACTGAAAATTAACCCAGTATCAAACACAGTTATCGTGAATTATATTGACAGCCAAGCTGCGATCAGATTTCTTGTATTCAACATAACAAAATCTAGGGCAGTAGAGGACTGTGGCGTGTTTCTAAGCGAAATCTCTAAACAGCATAATGTCACACTCTGTTGGGTCACAGCCCACAGCGACATTCCGGGGACTGTGCGTGAAGAGACTCTCAAGCTGCAGATATTAGGAAGCTCGACCATGTCAAAGCGCCTGTGTCGCCTGATTCATATTCACACCGATAATCTGTCGAAATCAAATCATAAATGGCAACATCTATGACTATTGTAACAATTTTAGGCTAATCTGACCTGTCCTCGATCCTAAGAGATCGAAATCCTTTATTTGACTAAAAAGACACCAGCTCTTGACTAACTAACAACCTTAAAGAGCACTGCATCCTAGGCAGGCATGCTCAGCGTTTTAATGCTATATGCAACGATTTCTGCAGAAGCTGTAAAGACGAGGAAGAGGAATAATCAAGTGTGCACTTACAAACATCAAGAACGATCTAAATTGTTAACTACTGTTGGTATCACAATGGACCTACTCTTGATTTAGCTAGCTATAACTAACTAAGGATAGTAAAGAAAAATACAAATAATTAGCGCTACAGCTCATGGAGGGCCAGGGCCTACCTTTTTGCAACCATTCATGTTGTGTGTGTTATATTTTTCGCACGAATGGAAGGAACCTACAGTTTTATTTCTGACTCCAAACGGCGGAATGATAAGCTTTCTCATGAAAGATTAAAATTAAGAATTGGGCTTCGTTATCAATTCCAACGCTCACCTCACCAACCCGTCTGCATCGCCTTTCACACCCAACGTCAAATTCTCCATGGGACAAACTAATTTTGTACTCGTATTGTTGCAGGAGTACTTACAGGTGCTCTGATTAGCTGTCATAACTTCTTGAGCTTTATGTAGCTTGAAAGTGTGAACGTAAGGATTGTTGTTTAACATCGCACACGTAGGACTCAAGAAAACAAGAAAGATAGAAAGCTATTGCGGATGTCGGGATACTGACAACATTATGCTTATGATCGAAGAAGATGGAAGGCTGCGGTGCATTAGACAGTAACTCTTGAAGGGTCTTAAAGGTTGTGCAAACCGAAGACGCAACGAAGAAGCATCCAGCGGGAATAACACCCGTCCTGCTGGTCAAGCTTCTTAATCGGGAAATGCTTAAGAGTCAACTTCGAGGGTAAAAGTTGGTTCTGGAATCGGCGCCCCCATAACCATCATCCAAATCACCCAAATCAAGCGGCGATGTAACTAAAGCTTAGCCATGGAAGCATTCATGGACAACAAGTGTGTGGCAACCATAAACACCGGTGCCACAGCTTCTATCGTAAGAAGGGATTTCGTCCCGAAGTAATGGCTACACAATACCAGTTACTACTGCCTGAGGACTGCAACAGGGGAATCAGCAAAAGAATACGGAGAAGTTCGCCTGAGGATACAACTGGCAAGGTTAACTTTCTCGCACGTGTTCCTGGTGGTCAACATATGCGACATCGGGGTGGTTCTTTATGAAACCACATAAGGTCATCCTGGATATCAGAATGCAAGTGCTGAGGTATCGGCACGTTGAGATCCCTATGGTGTACGGAAACGGAAACACAGTAAATCTCAGGTCAGTAATCATCAAGGGGGAAATTTTGCCACCCTCTGCAGAGACGGTTATTTGGACTAATTTGGAGGGTGATCCTGGAAACCACCGATTCTACCTTATAGAGCCGGGCAACCTAAAAGACTCCCAGAACTACGTGGGGAAAATTCTAGTGGGGTCAAAGAACAACATGGTACCAGTAAGGCTCATGAACCTGAAAAACTTAAGCGTCAAATTAAAGCAAAGGGACATAATTGGAAAATGCGTACCGATTTCAGAGATCTTAGCAATAGGAGGAGCCCGTGAAACCTGTTCTGTGATAAAGATTGGCGGAACTACGGAAGACCATCTTCCAACATTGTAAACTAAATCAAGAGCAGCAAATCTAATTGGTGAGTTTGCTTTACAAGACGAGGACCACGGCCGAACACACTTAGTACAGCAATACCTAAACACCGGGGATGCTAGACTGATAAGACAGCCTGCTAGGCGACTCCCATTAGCAAAGCAGACAGAGGTTGCGGTGATGGAGAAAGGAAGACTAATTGAAAACTCCCAGAGTCCGTTAACATCACCTGCTGTACTGATCAAGAAGAAATATGGCAGCACCCGATTCTGTGTGGACTACCGGAGGCTGAATGATGTCACCAAAAAGGATAGTTATCCTCTGCCCGGATCTGCTTAGTAAATCGTGTTTACAACAGGCAAGAGATTGCCATCTTCGGGAAAGCTTTTGCCGCAACAGGAATGTGATTTTCCGAGCATTGCCCTTATCGGCCTGTAAGTTAAATGATTAATGCCCTATGTTGCATGAGTGATAGAATACACTGCCATCGATGCTTCTTGAATCCTCTCATGCATATGTTGTAAGGTTTCTAATCCTGTAGAATACACCAGCTCCTTTATTCTCCGTTACTAGTTCTAATTTAATTTAACCTTTAAAGACACCTTTCACCTCAATATCGTTCCCCAACGTCTGTTACACACGATTGAATATGCGCGCATATCCGCAACAAGTCCACCACTTGTGCATTAATCCGTTTATTCAAATTGTTTCGTTAAGCCGAGGGAAATTCGAAAGCAAATTCACTTTGTGTGTTGCTCATTAATTATTTATAAAATTAATCCATTCGCTATTCATTTATGCAAGAATTGGACAATATTATAAGTAAACTACGTACGTTCTACAATATCTTTGAATATTTGTATGTCGCGGTATCAGTTCAATGAAAGTTTAAGTTTAATAAAATTAAGCGAATAAACGATAATAAAACAGTTACATCGAACAATGTACGCTATATTGGCGTAAAAGCTCAAACATCAACCCTATATCAACAATTTAAATATATATATGTCTTAGCGGGAATCTTTAAGGTGTCCCACAATAGAACACATTCCTTTTCTTGAATCTGACTAAAATCCAGAGAGCAGCCTAAATTGAAGTTTTTGTTGTCATGCACTCGTATGGAGTGCCATTTCTAGTCCCAGAAATTATACGGCTGTGATGTGGTGCTTCCCGTGTGCATCCGAATGTCTAGTAGCGGGTTTGATCGAGGAATCAAGAAGGTGTTTTGAGTCGTGAAGGCGTCGAGTTAAGAGAACTAGCTCTGGCACCAGCCGAAGCGAAAGTGGCTAAGGGCCGTCCTGGTTCAAGGTCGTAAACAGCGTTCTTCGTTGATCGAACATGGGTTTGTAAAGCTGTTCTTCGAAACCGTAGTAGCAGCGGTTTCTTAGCGTTTATCTTCGTCGGATTTATTAACATTTCATTTGTGAAATATTTTTTTACACCGAGGTAGATGAAGTCCCTACCTACTTTGAAGTTATAGCTACCCATAGTGACATTTAGTCCTATTCGACATTAATGCTTCTAAAACGACTCGATAAGGTCTCGGGATTATATCGATGTCGTCTGCGTATCCCAGTAACTGAACGGACCTATTGAAGGCAGTACCTTTCGTAGAAGCAACGCAGCTGGAATACATGAAGTAAGATAAAAAATGTACGTAGGGCCATGTTTCTTTAAACAATTTCACAGGACGCATCAAGACTTCAAACAATAATGTAGTATGGACTCCCGAGCGTTTTCCTCTTTCTGATGATTTTGATCTTTTTCTTTTCGACTTTGAAAATTTGTTCAGAACCTGGCTAGGTATAGAAATTTCATATAACACGTTGAGTGCCACATGAGACCAATGCGGTTTCACATAAATTTGGAGCATCTGTGCCGCGTGAGACCAGTGTGGTTTATATACATTTAGCTGTATAATACTGTATTGGACCTATAAAATAAACTGAACTACGACGTACACGTATATGTACACGGTGACAAATATATTCTGTCCCAAAGCTATTCCTTTCAATATCCCGCGTTCTATTTGTTTGTTTCTTCGAACAAATATCTCAAACTGCAAAGTTTGTTTAAGGTAAGCACTCATATGCATTTTAAGTGAAAAATTGTATAGTTGTGCAATCCAAGATGAACGAACATCGCGGTATTATCATTGAAGAATTTTAACGTGACGTAAATCTAAGTCGCTATAAACATTTTGTTATCAACAGAAAATTTGTTTCGTGCACTTTTGGCAGATATACGGAGACTGACACAATTAAGGATCGAATGAGAAGTGGACGAAAAAGGACAGTAAGAACCTCAGCATTGAAAAAAATTGTGCGGGAAGGGATAAGAAGAAACTGTGCTCAATCATGCAGAAAGCTGGCTAATCAGCTCAATGTGAACCGTGAATCCCTCCGTTTGTTAATGAAAAGCTATTTAAAAATGCAACCTTGCAAATAAAGTCAAATTCATTGATTGCCAGCTGCTTCTAAAGATAAACGGTTCAAACGCGCCCAGGTCATTTTTCAGTGGCACGCTGGTAACGAGTTCATTTTTGCCCATGAAAAACTGTTTGTCCTGGAAGAAAGTTTCAATCAAAATATAAAATATATTTCAAAATTTCAAAATAACTCATCGGTAATGGTGTGGGTTGCCGTTTGTAAAAGAGGCAAATTTCCTCTAATTTTCGTTCAAAAAGGAGTGAAAGTCAACTCTGAATTTTACTTAAGAACTGTTCTTCAAGAAAATGAGGTAAAACATGGAAAAGAAGTCTTCGGAGATGATAACTACTGTTTTCAGCAAAATGGAGCACCATCACACACCTCAAACTTGGTACAGGCTTGCTGTCAGAGTAATTTGACTGATTATATAGCAATAGACGACCTTAATCCATTGGATTATTTTGTATGGTCATGCTTATGAACTTAAGGATTACAAATATGCAAATATGTATAACTGAATTAAAGCCAATTGTTCAAAAAATATGGGATGATATGTCTTTAGAGGTCGTGCGTGCTGCCTGCAGTAATTTTGAAAAGCGTAAGAAGCTTGTAGTCAAGGCTAAAGGGGGTGTCATTGAAAAAAACTTTTTGTAATTAATTTATAGTTCACTATATATAAAATCACTTTACTAGATAACTGCATTTTTATTTTAAGCTAATTTTAATTTTGAATCGAATATAGGGTGATGGAGCCAGTAGTCGGCCCCTTAACTTTTTTTTTACGTTTAATTTGCTTTCAAAAATCCGTTATTATAATAAAGAATAGAATATTCAGCATTTCTGATTAATTGGAATGTGCTAATTATGAAATTCAAGTCATTTTTAGTGTATTTACTACCTAAAACAAATTATTTACAAAAATGTTAATGAAAACCTCATTTTTGAGTAGTCGGCCCCCTCTTCTTCAGAAGTCGGCCAGTTAAGTATTGAGTAGTCGGCCCCAGTTTTTATACCAGACTTTAATTATTTTCACTATTTGACAGGGCGGCCGACCTTAGAAGAATCACACAAAAAAATGTCTTCTTAGGTCGGCCTCCCCTCTTTTTATTTAAAATAACATTTTTTTTTAGATTTGTGTTCAATAAACAGTAAAAAGAATCTATTAATAAGATAAATATAATGATATAACGCAGTTACTGTCAATATTTCACTGATTTTAAGACTTTTTGGTAAATCACTTCCACTATTTTTTTACTACTAAAATCCAGACTTTTCACTTCAGACAAGAAGTTGAATCAAAGTGACAATTTTGACGAAGAAACTAGCAGCTGCATTGCAACAACCTTTTGCTCACAGACAGGAAAACCGTTAACCTTTTGTAAAAAAAAAATTTGCATGTGTGTTTAACAAACGCATTAACTTTAACGCATCATTTTTTGGCGCGGCGGCCGACTACTAGAGGGGGCCGACCTTACATGCCATCACCCTATTTGGTTTACAACTAGAACATGTCTACGGCGGTGGCCTGCAGCGGCCATTCAGCATTTACTCCATAACTGATGGCCGCTCAAGACCAATGTGGCACTGCAAAGTAATAACTACAAAATGTGGTCGAGAACGTAGAATTCAAAATTTTTAATGTCGATTCCTGCTTAGCTTATATGCATAAGATATAATCTACAAGTTTTCGCAGAAAAAAAAGTCGACGTGTGAAACCCTGTTTCTCAAATTGCATGGTGGTACTTAACGTGTTAAATCTACAATAGTTTCCCCCAAAGGTTGTATTACAAAAAGTGCTTATTGAATGTACCAACTCCTAAAGATGTATTCTAGTTTCTAGAGATTTGTTATAAAACGAAACAAACGTTCGCTTTTTCGCCTTGGTCGCTGTTACAGGGCAGTGGCAGAGGAAACGCTCACTAATCTCGCCTGTGTGCTGCTTGAACCCAGAGTTTATTTACCGATGTTGTTGTAAGACTCTTTTACTATAAATCTGACCGTAAGGAGTCCGACCGCTTCGCATTGAAACAAGTTCAAACGGCGGATTAGCACTTAATCTTCTCAGCGTTAAAACTTTCTACTAACAGATACAGGTCGTACGAGATAATAAGCTCGACAACCCTAGAACTGGTATCGTTTATTATTAAGTTTCAAAAATATTTAAAAAATAAAATTCTCATTTGGTGTAGAAACATTTCTTAGCCGTACTGTGACATACACTTTCTGTATCGTCATCAGAAGAAAAAAAAAAAAGGAATTAAAAATCTGACCTCAAAAGATATGTTTATCGTAAATTCACCCTTGCGGCCTGTAAATACTCGTAGCAGTCTATAACACGCATTTGTATGCATACCCAAGATCATAATCCCGCCGCTTCATAGTGTTTGTTATTTAAGGCTAAAATGCCATTTACCGTCGTCAAAGGCACCGTTAGTTTAGTAAGCAACGACGAGTAATTCGCTACGACTGGATGTGCACACCGCGGTGAATAATTTCAAATCGGTTGTAATAATAATAAATGGTTAAAGAATGTATTTTCACGGTCAAAACGGGGTGCAAATGAGTAAAGCCCTCGCTTCAACAATACCCCAACACTATTACTCACTTGTCAATCCCCCTCAACACTCCCATTGCAGAGAGCGGGACTTGTGCGTTGCGCGCTGTCGAGATGATATATGAAGAACGACGTTGCTGAAATGTATGCCTTGTAAATAAATTACTATTCTACAAACAAACTTGTTGTATTTATGTATGCGTGCATGGACGACTAAAGATGCGGATCCGAGTTGAAAGTATTGAATTGTACAGATTCGAGGCTTTTGGTAATTTTGTAATTTATTATCATTTCGTCGGTTAATTTAACACAATAGAGCTAAGCTTTTAGGAGCTTCATGGAATATCATCAATTATCAAACGGGTTTTTATCTTTAATTGAGTTTGTGTTAGGACAGGATATGCCACTAGATTCCGCACACTTCCCAGTAAGGATGAAGTTATTGCTGAAACTGCAATGTCAACCTCATCTGCTAACTCTAACATGTTGTTTTATTTCATTTTCAACAGTTTATAATACTAAACGTCCTAATTGAGCTGCTCTTTAAAAAAGCTATGTGGCGGAACAGTTTTTAATTTTAAAACTCATCATTCCACGGCAAGAACAAGGACTCACAAGTCAATAATATTCGGCTACTGTTTGAATGGTGTTCCCAGTCACAAATTTAAACTGACGTATCTTGTGAATAAACCGCTTTGTAGAACCCCTATCTCTTGGTGTAATCTACATAAAGCTACAGATATTAGGTACCAAAAGAAACTAGGAAACTTCACAGTCATTTAGGCCCAATTTTAGGGAACACTAGGCACCGGTTGTCGCTGTGGCTAAGTGCTTACTACATTGGGCTGCTAAGCAAGCTGACACAGGTTTGAGACAGCAGAAGAAGAAAACATTTTTTCGCATCATCACCTCTCGGCCGGCTATGCCAAATCTTCGATAGTACCTATAAGTTGTCATGATAAACTGTCTTAATCCGCAACGCCGCCATTCGAAGTCCCATCCCTTTCATTCGTGCGAAAAATAAAACACGCACAACATGAATGGCTGCGAGAAGCAAGCCGTTGGCCCTCTAGAGCTGTCGCGCCAAATATTTATTTTTGTAATTGCTTTCCCGTTTCATTTGGGGACCCCAACAAGATTCAGTGAGTTCAACCTTCCGACCGAATTCATGGAGGTTTTCCATTCTCAAACTTTTTTGGAAGATGTTAAACGATTTAGCAAGGCCTTAAGCGCAGTCTGGTTCCACAGCAAATAGGATAGCATATATCTTCACTTGGAAGGCATGCTTGTCCAATAACTAGTAGAGCCTAGTTTTTTCGTAGGATAACCAGTGCGTAAGGTAATCAGATCACGATAGGTTCATAAACAGTTCCAATAATCGAAACTTTGAGCGAAGTCAGTCCTAGCTTTCGGTGGTTTTAAGTCATTTGATATTGATAGAATATACCTCGTTCAGATGAAACATGGTAATAACCAGTTGCCCAAATCTTGCATATATTCCGACTCTCTAGGAACAGTTAAAGTGACCTTCATACCTTCTCAACTCTCTCAACAGCTTTAATATCTACACTCCTACGTATGTAGATGGTGCTGTCGTGCTATAAAGCGGCAATGGTCCTGAGCATGCTCCAGGAGTGGAGAGGAATGAGCTTTCAGTTAACGTCTTGAAAACTGAGTAAGTTTCAGGACGAAGTGAGAATAAAAATATTCAAGTTGAAATCCAATAATGCTGTTGGACCTGACGGCTTACCCACTGAACTATTCAAAGCAGCTGGACGTGTTTTCTAGGATTTTTACCAACGTGTATGCATGAATGAAATGGAATCTCAGTATCGTTTGCCGTTGAAGCCGTTTATGACAGCATTTTTAAAGACAAGCTATACAGAGCCATGTCTAGTTTTGGCATCGATGCCAAACTCATCTGACTGTGCTGATTAGGATGGATAATGCTCGCTGCTCCCTGAAGTTCGGTTAAGACCTCACCAAGACCTTTAATTACAAAAAGAGTTTTATACGCGTTATGCGCACTCATATGACTTCTTTAATATCATACGTGATCTGATTGTGTATAACTAAAGAGCCAATATCACAGCAACAATCTTTTGAAACTCTGAATAATAATTTCCGTTCGCCGAAAATATTGCCATCGTTGGTCGAACTCAGCGAGCTGCCATTGGTACGTTCCTGAGTATTGAGGCAGAAGCGGATAAAATGTGTTAAGCAGTGAACGAGTATTTCCTGTCAACAAGAAGGGACACCCATCATCAATGAATCGAGCAATATATCATTGCGAACAGCTATAAAATCACAACGGTAAGAATCGTTTGTCTACTTTAGCTCTGATATCACTACTAATTACAACTCATCAGAAGTCGAAGGAAGAATAACTCTCGGCAATCTCTGTTTCTTAAGATTGAGAAAGCAATTAAGTGGTGAAGTCCTATCTCGAACAACCAAGGGCATTCTGTATAAGACCCTAATCATCCCAGTTCTACTTTATAGCGTTGTAGCCAGAACTCTGTAGAAGGCGGATGAAAATATCTTTGGTTGTTTCGGGCGAAAATTCTTCGGAAGATATTCAGTCCCGTTGGTATTGTTGGGCTTAAAAATAAACAACGAACTATAAGACTATACAGCGACATCTGGAAAGAAAAACTGCTTGTTGGGAGTTTAAGATGACTAGATCTTGCAGAACGAATAAACAATTACGCTTTGGTCCGTATAATTTTCGAATCTTACCCGAAGGCTGTGGCCAGGGGTCACACCGAACTGTAGTGCCACCTAAGTACCTAAGTAAAGTAGAGCGCGACGAATCTTTTGATATTATCGATATCGTTTTTTTCTTCTTTTTTTTCAAAACCTATTGAAATTTTATGACTTAAATCGTTCCAAAACGAAACACATTTCTTTTTCATTATAAAGTTATGAACTTGTTAGTTTTGGGAATCTTTTGAAAGCGTATACGAATCAATTAGCACAAAATTATTCCCGCCAGTTTCGACATATATATAAACAATGACAAATTGAATATTTATGCGTCGCAGTAAGTTAATGTTTTGGTGCGTTTCTCGTCTCAATTCCACTTAAAGCTTTGTCTTAACAACGCATAAAATTAATAAAAATAAAAAATTAACACGACCATCGCAAGCTATTATGTCGATCACTCACGTCTGGCGCACTGTTTAAAATTTAATTATCACGTATTTATAAATAAATATTCCTCAAATGTCAGTCAAAAGAGTTTTCCATCTAATTAATTAGATTGCTTAGACTTTCATGATCATTCCAAAAATGGTCTTTTTGTGCTTAGTTCACAAACTTCCATACCATCGTGATCATCAGCATATGCTGCATTTAAACGAAGATCTAAATAGAGAGAGGCACAAAAGAAAACGCACCGGAACAGGGCTCTCTCTATAGCTGTTTGTCTTTTGTCAATCTACATATATATATATTTTTTTTTATCAATTAAGATAGGGTATGCTAAGTTCTATAAATCCTTTGTAAGGTTTAATCACTCATCAATCAACATTTCAAATAAATTAAACGAAGAAGTATATATGGATTGGTTATACCAGTGCTCAAAGCTGTCAGAATACCACTCGCCACCGAAGCGAAATATGTAGGAGTATTCTTAGATAGGAAACTTCTGAAGTCGAGCATTGTCAACATTCTGGCAGTGCAAGGGCGATTTTGGCAAAACATGGGGCTAATCACCGAAAAAAGTCCTATGGTATAAAGCGATTGTAAGACCTTCCTTAGCTATGCATCGGTTGTATGGTGGAATAAGCTTTCACGCAAAACGTTACTGCTATTTTCACGAAACTTAAAAGAACAGTTTGTTTCGGCTGCACCGAGGCTTTTCCCAGCACGTCTGGCTCTGCTCTTGATGCAATGTTTAATCTACCACCCTTTGATGTTTACATCTTGAGCGAAACAATCACAGTCATCTTCCGATTAAAAAGAAGTGGTTTTTGGTTTAACACGCACTGGAGTTTTGAGGACCTTGCGTTTGACTCAAATCTTATGGATATCCCATCTGACGAAATGGTTCCGAAATATAGACTATCGCATAGATTTACGGTCGACTTACCCTGTCGGGCTTACTGAACCGGGTAAGGAATGTAGTCGAGACTTTCGAAAGTTACCCCATTCATGTGATCATGTACCTCACCATGTGCAAGGTAGTTTACCTAGACTGCAGTTAAAGAACCTTTTTTTTCCTTCAGATAGCTTAAGAACAAGCTTACGCCTTCTGAATGAAAACAATCCTAGCTTCTTTGCGTCTTCCCAACAATACTTACTCTCCTATCCTTGGATAGCAGGAATCACGACAGCTATGGCTTTAAGGAAGCCAATTCGAAATAGATTATAAGCGCTACTAAAATCCGATCCGGCAACCAAAGTAATTGAAATCAGTGCATCTGCACCATGTTTATTAATTTATTTTACTATTAAACAACATTTAACCAACATTCACTATATCTTTTCTATACATATCCCAATTTAAACCGCACAAGCTCGAAGAGAAATATCCCCAAGCTCAATCCAATCCCAACCGAATATGCAACCCAACACACAAACAAATATGAAATTGTCAACGGTTTAAACCCGTTCTCATTCTCGGCCCGAAATATCTGCAAATAATTTGTCGTCACTGCCAAATCAAAGACATCCGTTGACCACTTCTTGTACAAACCCGTCTGATACAACTGCAGCAAAATTGTATCAAAATTTCTTCGAAACGGTGAGTCCGTCTGCATAATAAAAGTCAAAAAAAATGTCCCCAACGTGCACTTTGACACATGCATACGTTTTTTCTCCAAATACTTCTGTTGTCCCAGAAAGAACTTTGTACGATCGTCGGCCAAGACAAACGCATACGTTCGATTCAAACTCTTACGATACTCGTTGATCAAGTCGATTTCTTCTATGTGAAAAATGTCATCGTAACGCGGATGAAAAACGTCAGTGTGACGTATTAAACTCGATTCGAAAAGGGTGGTCAATATTTTGATCCCACTTTGGTACAACTCCTCGAAAGTATCAATTTGTTTTCCTTGCACGGAGGTGGTAAGAAAAGCCGACAAAAAGGCCAAATAGACGTTTGTTAAAATAAAGCCGTAACAAAAGATTTGCATTTCGAATAAGACTGCTCGTAGACTGCATGGCGTTGTGGTCGATGGGATATTGAGGAATTGCGTCAAACTGCGGGATAACACCGGTCCGTATTCTGTCAGATGTCGACAGAAGCGTAGAGTGAGGTAACCCGCTACAGATATATAGACAAAGCTGCCTCCTAGACAAATCCATACTTTAATGTCGAACGGTAGAATCAAGTACATGTAGGAGGAGACTTCTCCCACATATGGAACCACTGCTTCCCATTGAACTTGACCGATGGGGTAACTATATGCGAAAAGATTTGGATTGAAATACGAGAATGTATGCAGTAAAATGTCAACCTTTCCCTCGCCAATTAATGTAAACGCGCGGTCAATTTGAAAGCTGTTCTGGCCGGTCCCATTTGTCAGCTTGTCAAAGGTAGCGTTGTGTCTTTGCACGAAGGAACGGAAAATCTCTGTGTTCACTCCGGTAACCTTGGAAATGCCATTTTTGTCGTCATAGATGAAAACTCTCGCGCCATCCTGCAATATTGGAGTGTAAAAGGTGTACCCCTTCAAATTGGAAAGCTTATCGGTAAAATATTCTTCAAACGGAGATGAGGAAAGGTTCTCTAAGTTAACTCTGGGAAATGGTTCGAAGCTTAGAACCTGATTTTGAGACATGATCACCACATTGACTATGCCCAGTCGTAGGCAAGTTTTAAAAAAACTGACCAAAGAGTTGTTATCCTTTGGTGACTGCTCCAAAATAAACACCATTTTTGACGAGTGTATGTGTAGTAGAGTGTCATTTACAACTCCCAGCATCTTGCGGTTATCAATTTGATCCATAAAAACAAACACTATTGCCCATAATCCAAGAAGTGATTTCAAAGGCTTGGTCTCACTATAGTTATCGTCAATTAATAGCACGGGAACAGCTGAGCTTTGCGAGTACAAGAACTTTTCGAATCCATTTAGGTTATCCGTGAAATGTCCTTGTGAGAATATCACCACCGAGCGGATTTCTTCTCGTAACTGAATGTGTTTGGATAATTCAATTAGTCGGCTAAAGTTAACTCCGACAGCAGAAGCTACTAAGGCTTGCACAAGCAATAGTTTTCCGAAGATCTTGTGCATTTTAGCGGTAAGGTTTGCTTTGCACTTTATAGCCTACAACTGCTACTTAGCAGAAGGTAGTAAGGCAATTTATAGTTTGAAATCAGTGCTCGTAAATTGTATAGATACACATGAGGTCTATTATCCTTTCAACAGATAATATGTGTAAACTTTGTCTCGCGAGTGGGGGCCATTTTAAATTGTTTACACTTTAATTGTGTGTAGATTAACAGGCGGTGGTGACTTTTGCTGGAATATTCACTTCTTAACTTTATGTGGATACTGATAGAAATATTTGTAAGCGGGCTAAATGTACGCAACTAGTTCTCAACATAATGCTTTTCAGAAGTCTAACAAGAGTTACCCAGAAGGAGCATAAAATTTTCCGTGACGGAATCAAAGATGACATTAACAGTCGGGCCTATGGGGATACCTTATATTCAAGCCTGAGCGGTGTTGTCCAGTTTTCAGATAGGGTTAAATATCTGGGAGTTGCTTTGCACAAAAGGCATAATTGCAACCTGGACACCTAAAACAAAACTGATATACCCACCAGTGCCATGTGTACATTTCGTAGTCTGTGCATATGCATGACAAAACCGGTGGTCTGAATCCTTAAGTTATTTTAAATCATAGATACAGACTCATCTTGGCATTTGAGGAGCACTCAAACTCGCTTCGGTCCATTTTATTGTGGTAGTTTTAGAAACTCGGATTTTGTTTGTTTCTCTTTTTATTTTCGGTGGCTGTTGCTGTTCCCCGACCAGGCTCAAAATTGCACAGTTCACGTCACAAGCGAACACACTACCAACTACATCATCCCCACCATACGAATCCGTTGTTGAGTAAAACAAAGCTAGCTATAAAGACCTTGATGCTGTGCACACCTGCTACATTTGGTTAGTTGCTTGCTTTTGGATGTTCTGAGACTTACCTGGCGGCGGGTGCCAGGGATGATAATGCTGAGCTCAGAAAGTGAAACAAAATTACCAAAAAAAACGAAGTAGATTTGAAAAATGTGAAGCAGATAATGAAAAAAAAATTTTTGAACAAAAAACATATTTATTTAATTATTCAGAACGAAAACATAACATTGACAAGTTTAACAATAACGTTTAAAAATGACTGCTTTTTAAAGAATAAGTTTCACAAATTCATACATTAGTTTATTTGTTATATTTTTTATGGAAAGGAACTTTTTGTTTTAATTAGATTCTCCTCTAAAGGATAAATAATACGAATTCATAAAATATTATACTAGATATATGATACAATGCAAATTATGAATTGTGACTAAAATTTATAATGAATGTAGTAGATTTTTTCGATGAGAGCATTCAGATCAAGCAATTGATTTGCAAAAATGAATCAATACAACACATCAAATGAAATTTTGATCGTTAGATAAAAATGAGTTCAAAGTAGTAGAAATAAGTTGCTACGTAGCAGATGCATACAAATAAATTAATGAAGTAGATCTACTACATAATACATATGAAGTAAATTATCATCCCTGGGCGGGTCTATTGTAGTCATTAAAGTTCATACGATAACGCCTTTTTTTCGGGAACCGCATAGAAATCCTGTAATTAACGATTCGAAAGTCCCCAGCCCATCAAAGAAGTTGGTGCAGGACACAAATTGTATTTACTCTTCGCCCCTGCAGTTTTTACAGTAGACGATGTAAAAAAGCCCAAGTCGTTATTTGTGAACTTTTATTGCACAGTGCCCTATGAAAACATCTAAAATGATTTGACTAAATTTAGGGCGTTTTAGGTAATTGCTGACCATCTAACCAGGAAAATTCTTTGGAAACTAGTATAGAATCTGAACATGTGCTTATGCTTGTGCAGAGGCTTACGCAGAGTAAAAGACCCATCCGTCATTCCAAAGGTACTTTCAAATCACAGAAGAGAAAAAATGACAATGAACTTCGGATCCGCACGTGAAATGCTAGTTCCCTTCACAGGATAAGTAGTCGAAGCCCTATTCTGTTATACAGTAGATATCCCCGTCATCCAAGAAATGCTGGCCTGGCAAAAAGATGATGAAAAACATCTACTACGAGGATTTTTACCAACAGAACACACGAAATAGTGCTCGACTGCTCTCGGTCACAGACACTTGAATGCTGTCCAGCACATACATCCAGAGCCGCTGGTGGAAAATTCTGGATAGTCTGGAGAATTTTCTGAAAAGCCCTGGTGAGCCCGTCCCTTCGCATTGGAGTGAGTTATTTTTACCCACTAAACCCACCTCCCTATATTTCTCCTCTGCTAGGAGCGGTTAAAGGACAAATCCACTTACACTTCCTGCAGAAGGCCAACCTCAAATGGAAGGTGTTAGCCAGCTGCGCCAAGCTGGAAGGAAGATATACGATAAAAATATAGCTAGAGACCTACTAAACAGAATCCGCCCAATTATCGCCAGAATTACTACGATAATCACGGGGCATTGGCCAATTGGAGACCATGCGGCCAAACTAGGTATCCCATACAATCCCCACTGCCGCAGTTGCGGAAACGAAAATGAGAAGGAAAATCTCTCTCATTTCCTCGGCAAATGTCCGGCACTAGCAGAAGCCTGACTGCTTGCACTAAACCTTAACACATCTCGGGTAAAGGGATACGAGATCTTACCCGTTTTCTTAACTCCACAGGCTGGATCTAGGCAACGACTGTCTCACATCCTCACCAACGCATATCATCAACCAGTTCACACGAGTAGTGGTAACAATGCACTTTCTAATGCTTCTTGGGTTCATGTTGAACCGCCACCATCTACTTACCATATCAATCCCCCATGTCCTCGCGAAATCTTTATTGGACATTGCTAGAATTTTGCAAACCATATTAGCGTCCAACGAGTCGGTAAAATTAAAGACCATCTGAGGCTTAGTCTCTTGGTCTTTTTACAAACTCCGGTACTCGTCAAATAAAATGTAAGAGCAATTGCGGAGCCACGATTTTTCACTAACTTGGGAAATCAAGTTCAATTCGTAAGTACGATTTGACGTCCTTGCTTTACTTCAATAAGCCAATCAATTGCAATCATAAGAACTTATGACATCTAATATGCAATAAAGACTGAAAATGAAGGCTTATAACAAGGTTGACTAAAGCAAACAGCAATTATATAATTACTACCCTTAAAAAAAAAACCGCAAGCAGGTTATCCATGCCGGCAATTACGTATAATAAGCCCTATACAAAAGCATTGTTACACATTTGCGAACGCAATCAGTATTTGTCCATACAGTTATTCATTCTGGCTTCCGTTATTGATCATAAAGTTGTTCTTCGTCAAAGTAAGCCCTTCTCTATCAGGAAATATATATATTTATAATCATCGGTTCACCCTGCATCAGGTGAGAGAACCAAATCCATAATGAGAGAAGAAAAAATTACTTCTTGTGAACATATCAAAAGTTTGCCCCAGTATAAAACCTTATACATTCAATTATGCAACAAAAGTTCCAAGACATAACAATCCCCAGTCCGTGTTAAGATCAGAAAGTGGTCAAGCAACCATGATAAGGTAAAAACCATGTAACAAAATTCTTCAATAAGAGAACATCGCAGGTTGGGTTTATATAAACTCTTCTCCGGCTAATCATCATCAAAAACATTCAAAAGAGAAAGCTTAGAAATTTTTGGAGAGTTCCTCAGTCCTCAGTTCCAAAGTTAGGAAACGCACTCTAAGCTGTGAACTCGACGTCAACCCCGGAAAAACTCAATTAATGCTTTAACCACTCAAAGTTCTCAAAGAAGTCATTCTTGATCCAAAATTTAAGTGAAAACTAATTAAGAACAGCAGGTCAAGATAGCATGAATAGCGTTCTACAAGAAATGGAGAATCCAGACAAAGATAATTCGAGTAGTTCTACATGTTGTACGTCCAATTCTCTCATAGATCTCTTTTCTGGTGGCCAGCTTTGAGTAAGGGTTGAGTTTTAGGGTTGGCTGGAGAGAGTTTAGTCGGTAAGCATCGGACACATTAGGAGAACTTGGACATAAAAAGTCTATATAATAAAGCAGTAAGTCCTGACTGACTCATCATCGCCGAGCCTAAACGGCTAACGCTAGAAAGTTGAAATTTGAACAGTTGTTTCAACTTTGCTTCAAAGAGGAGATACAGGGTTTTCAAGTTTGTATGGATGGATGTTTAAAGCGGCCTATACACACAACACTTGTGTGCACACTTGTGTCGGTGTACTAAGAAGTGTGCTGTGTATGGGCTGGTGTACCATCCGATTTCTCGGTGTCTGACACGGTGAATGAAAATATTTTGATTTTTGGTGTCGGTGTCTAGATCGGTGTTACGTGTGTGGTAGAAGGTCACACCGGTGTCATGACTTCTCAACCGATTTTAAAAATTCAATATTGGAATGGTGACACTTTTTGCTACCTTTTATCTTTGAAAGTTCCATAGGGACAGACGATTTCTAGCGACTTAGTATAAACCTTAGTATGTATTAAGCGCGGGCGAAGCCGCGGGTGAACTGCTAGTAAATAAATAAAAATCAGCATGAAAAGCAAAGCTGGTATTAATACCAATGATTCAGTTACTACATTCTTCAGACTTGTAAAACAATGCTGAAATAAACTTAAGTACCTAGGTGGTCAGTTATGGGATCACTCTTCTGTGAATCACAGGTCCGATGACCGTTGTCGGAAACAAACACGCGGAACTAACCAACCGGTGCTCAGCCCTCAACGACCCACTCAGGGAATGAGTCAATATTTCCCTAGGTACTACTAAGGTTGGTACACATACAAGGTGGCGCAAAAGTTGTCCCCCGATGTTCTTTGGCTGTAATTTTTTTTATGAATGAAAAACTTTGGTTCTGCCTTTCGATTATCTTAATTTTTTTTCTATTAAGTCGAGAAAATGATATCGGCTAAGTGACCGCCGCCAGAATTGATGACCATTCGAGCCCGATTTATGGCATTTTCCATCACTCTTGCCAGAACTTCCGGTGATAGGTCCTCGCATTCTTGACGGATATTCTCTTTCAGGGGTTCAAGAGTCTGAGGCTTGTTGACATAGACTCGTGACTTCAAAAAAGCCCACAAAAATAAGTCTGAAACGGTTAAATTAGGCGATCTTGCTGGCCAGTGCAAATCGCCAAAACGAGAGATTAGGCGACCCGGAAATGCAGCCCTCAGAATTTCGGTTTTAGCTCGCGCAGTATGCGCCGTTACTCCACCCTGTTGGAACCACATGTTCTCCAGTCCCAATTCATCCAATTGAGGAAGGAGAAAATCGTTGAGTCGATACTCCTCTGCGACATTCTCAGCAGAACCGCTGCTCCGGGGCCGGCCAGACCCGACAGCATCTCGTGTTGTCCCATGCTCTTTTAGATGAGCGGCTAAACGTCGGTCGTAGTGTTTGTCCAGTTGGTGTCGGCCGACCGGGAAATCTGCGCCGAAATTCACGCTGCGCCACCACCACCGACGAATTATTGAAGGAACTTAGGCATTTTAAAGATAACGACAAGGTTGGTTTCCCCTACAAAAAACATTATTGTATGTGTTTGGATGTAAATGCAAATTTTCCCAGCGTTTCCTTTGAAGATATCCGGTTCTAGCCAGAGCCTGAAGGTAAGCCCTTCCTTAACAAGCTTAAAGATATTCATATTTCCACCAGATGGTTTTGACGTTGTCTGATCCCCCTTTTTCTTATTAACAAACATCTAGAGCTAGGTAAAGTTAATTGTGGACTTAAAGCAGACCACTTTAGACCAATTTTATGCCTAAATCAATCTTGATTCTAGCATAAAGGGGGCAAACATCAATGTATTAACCGATAGTCTAGCGGCGCCTTAAGCACTGAACCCTCATTATTGTAACTCAAAGGCTATTACTGTAAGTTGCTTTAACCCTTAACCACCTACCATATGTCTCACAGACCCCGACGAATCTTTAGGCGTGAATATAATGGCGTCCGAGCTTCGTATAAACCTATTCGTTCTTGTACCTTTTCTTCGCGTCCCTCAATGCCACGCAACCGCTCGTCGCAGTCGGACGTAAGCGCGTTTGTCTCTGGTAAGTAAAAAAGATTTTAATTAAAAACTAACTTAATTCACAAAATGTTACAAACGCGAATGATTTTGTTCCGGGGTCTCACAGACGCATGTTAGGTGGTAGTGTGACAATAACTGATGCTAGGTGGTTAAGGGTTAATACTCTTTAAGACCTATCAAAGCAAAACAAATTTAAACTTTGGTGGGTGCAAGGACTCAGAGGCAAGAAAAGCACCGAACCTTTCTGCGATATCCTTAATTCCACGTTAAGAAAAAGTCAAGACATTTGGAGAGAACGTAACTACTTGTCCCATTGGGATAATATTTAAAGACTTAGACCACTTAAACAAAAGACATGGCTTGCCAGTTTCCTCTTCGGACACTGCAGCATATTTATTAAATAAATTTAGTTCAGAAAACTGAATGTCGACTTTGTCTAGACTCTAGACCTAGACCTACATCAAGATGCACTTTTTCCTACGGATATCCTGGCCCCAGAGGACATTCTCGACTTTTATTAGGAAGATCTAGGATCTAACAGGTTCCTGGCACAATACATCTTATAAGTCGTAGTGTCCGGAACTAATCAAACAAGAATGTCATAGAAATTTCGTCGCGAATTGTAAAAGAGGTCATGGTTTTTGAAATAATAAGGATGATGAACTTGCAAAAATCTAACGGAAAAGAAAGGACTCGCATAGCAGCAAATGACAAGTGAAACACTCCAATCTAAGTGTACTCCTCACTCCTTTTTCATTCCAATCCACACATATGTACAATACTATCGACTGCGTATCGTTTCCTTCTTTCTTTTTCGAAATTGCAAGAGAAAACTGTTTCCTTTTTTTTAAAGCTCCCTAACGAGCGCTCAATTCTTTTCTCAATTCACCGTTCGGAGTTGGCATTAAACTGTAGGTCCCTTCCATTCATGCGAAGAACATAACACGCACACCATGAATGGTTGTGAGAAGCTAGGCCTTGGCTCTCTTTGAGCTGCCGTGCCAAATATACATCCAACGAGCGCTCTATGGAATTTTTCTTCCACGATTCACTTGTTGCTCCAACTACTTTCTATTTAGACTCCCATCCACCACAATTGTATCCACAAGCCACCACAACTGCGTCCATGTAGTTCAATGTTCGCAACAACTGCATCTCTACATACGCCTCGCCGCTGTGCACTGCGTACAGAATTAAATTTGTTGTGCTGTGGGTCAGATCTTGAGGTCATGTTCCCGTTGCTGAGTCCCGCAGGATTTCCAGTAAAAGACGAGATGCTGTTCTATGTCTATAGGATGGCCTAACGCAACGCCCCAATGGAATCATAAAAATGAGCTATGGATTCTAGAAAATTACGCCGATGATGAGCCTGAGTCTAGGTCTCGAAGAATTCCTATCTAACACACACACACGAACACACAAAAGCCACCCTCTCTTCTTCCTCGTTCTCATGTGTTTTCCTGGACTCATTTGTCGGAGTTTTCGGTTTTTGTTGGTTTTTATGAGTCCATAACCTGTTTGTATACCTTTATCTGATTGTTCCGTTCAGTGCGATGCAATGTTCTTTGTTGCCGATGTTGTTGTTGTCTTGTTTTTTTTTTTTTTTTCTTAAAGCCTGAGTTACTTGGGGAATGTTCCCTGCTCATTATTTTTCTGCGGTTAAGAAAGAGAAAGAGAAGGAGATAAAATGAAAAAAAAAGAGCAAGCGAGTGTACACAAGTATTTTCTTTTGCCTGAGAATTAGTAAGAGGTCAGACGGTTTGTAAATTTGTGATAATTAAGAACGGAGCTGTTCGAATGTAGATTCAAATAAATACTAGGCGAAGCGGAAATTCCCAAGAAAATAAAATCGTTTAAAATGTAACTAAGTTGATTGAAGAGAAAGCGAAGAGGGGCGGAGAAAGAAACAGTGTGAAGGCGAACATTTAACACTATTGGAAGGTCTATCGTCTATAGACTGTCTGAAACATTGTAGATATGGCAAGCGCATGCTTACGATAAGTCGATTCGTATTTCTATTTACACATTTAACGCGTAATACTATTGACGTTAGCTTTATTTTCAAGTACAATGACCCATGATGTGCATTTCTGATGTTTATCCCGTCGATGGAGTTATTTTTAAATGAATCACTCTTTTCGTTTGATACAAGATGTTGTGGACAGCAATTTATCTGGAATCTGTAGACGTTAGTACAAGTACCTACCAAGTCTTTATGGACTTCCCAATGAATATGCTGAAAAAGAAATAACTACCCTTTTCCACCAGCACGAGGATCATAAGAATTATTCTCGACCCAAAGCTTAGCTGGAGACTTGAGAGAGAATAACGAGTTAGGAAAGCAAGCGTCGCCTTCTAAGCCTTTTTTGAAAATAAATACAGTCTTTAACGAAAGCTGCTGTGAAACGTCATTGGTATCCTGCGTTGAATATAGCAAACAACATCGAAAAACTTCATATTATTCAAATAACAGGGGAATTGAGTAATATCATTGTATATGAAACTAATAGTAGTATCATCAGGGCGAACGAAAAGTTAGCACCACTTCTCGGTGGTGGCGCGGTTCGACGAAACAGAAAAATAAAAAGTGGAAGACAATTCCTTTCGTTTGTGTATTCCTTCTTTTAGTGTTGGTTAAACATCGATAGAGTCTACCGATAGTTTTTGACTATCGATACTATCAAATTATTTAAAAAAAACGATCGATACGATTTAAAAAAAAAAATTGTACATTTTTGTTTGCGCATGCAGGATTGTGTGGTATTAAATAAATTATGGTTAGACTTTATTTGCTGTAACATTTCATCATTTTATTTCGCTATTAATGCAACTTTGGTAAGGTACAAGATTCGCGAAAAAGTTACAACAATCACCGACAACGCTGCCAGTATGATTAAAACGGCAGATATTTTGAAAATTCGTCACCTTCCGTGTTTTGCTTCAAGTTTAAATTTAACTGTCCAAGATTGCTTTAAAGTGGATTCCTTTGCTTTGATATTAACGAAGGCAAAGCCTATTGCAGCATATTTCCGGAGCAGTACGTAAGCGAGCGACACATTGCGTGGTATCCAAAAGCGCAAAAACAAAGTAGAACTAAAACTTTTTAGCAAGTAGATTCTCGCTGGAATAGTTTTTACTTCATGTTAAAGCGAGTTTCGGAGATATGTACGTAACAAATTGGCAGTCGCTATAAGTGAATGTGAAAAAGCTCCTAATACTTTGAGGATTTCAAAGCAATAGATAAAATGTTGATGTTTCTTAAGCTAATTGAACGGTAAAAATATCAGGTGAAAACTATGTTACTGCTTCACTTATAATACCGCTTATAAGAAGAATATCAGCAAAGTTATCTAGTTTTGAGACTATGGTCACTACTGTTGAGGGTCTAGAAGTTGTCAACTCGTTGAACAGCTCAGTCAATAAACGTCTGAAGTCGTATCACATGCGATCGGCTCTCATATTTGCAACGGTTTTAGATCCAAAGTTTAAAAAAAAATGGATTCAGAACTGAACAAGATGCCGATAGTGCAATTCAGCAGTTGCAGAAAGAATATTCTTTGCTGATTGCGTCTACACAGGAAAAAGTGACGACAGCACAGGCGTCTACTTCAGCATCTACTTCATCGCTTGCTTCGACGAGCAGTTCCGTGTTTCCCACAGCATCATCCAAGTTAGATTTATTGTTTTTTTTCCAAGTAAAGATCCAGTAAGGATTACAACTAGGGTTGCCAGTTCTCCCGATATTCCCGGAGTCTCCCGTTTTTTTACTAATGTTCCGGTCTCCCGGAAATTCTATGAAGTCTCCCGATTTTCCAATTTTTTTATTTTTATTTTCCCAAAAAATCACAAACAGTTCAGAAAAAGTGTAATCTGCGCCTAATGTAAGCATACAAAATAATTTGGCATTACTCTTTCTTGTTTTGGGACTGCCATAATACATTAAACATTGACATTTCCAAAAACAAGGTGGCGCAAAATTGATCATCCAATTTTGTTTTTGAATTACTTTTTTACTTCATAAAAAAAAAAAAGATTTTGAGTGATGGAAATCTTTATTTGGACCTTTACAATTTTGTTCTGTTAAGTGGAAAAGATGATATCCGTCAAGTGGCTGCCGCCAGTGTTGATACACATTTGTGCCCGTTTTATCGCATTTTCCATGACTTTCCCCAAGATTTCCGGTGATAACTGTTTGCATTCCTGTCGAATATTTTCCTTAAGGGCTGCGATTGTCTGAGGGTTGTTAGCATAAACCCGCGACTTCAAGTAGCCCCAAAGAAAGAAGTCTGGGATGGTTAAATCGGGCGATCTAGCTGGCCATGCCAAATCGCCAAAACGGGAGATTAAGCGACCAGGAAACGCTTCCGACACAATTATTCCACGCTCTTGCGGAGTATAGCGCTCCATTGCTTGTCTGTTTGTATACTGCAGCTGTCTAGTTCACAAATGTCAAATATAATTGACGTACGACGCCATTTGCAAAAATTATAACATCTTCCGATAGGGTGATTAATTTTGCGCCACCTTGTATATTTGTTTGCTAGAAGGAGAATGGTGGCTTGAAATTTCTATGGAGTAATGAGTTTTTATTTATTCTCCCGATTTTTTTCTCAATCTCCCGATAATTTCCTGAATTCTCCCGATTTGTTAAGAAATATTTCTGGCAACCCTAATTACAACACGATTAACAGAAGCAATAATTGACATCTGTCAATACTTGGAAAAGCCTGTGATTGATAGAAATTCATGTTCTATTGAATATTGGAACCGATCAACAAGTCAGCTTCGAGAAATGGCATTCAAATATTTATGCATCTCAGCAAGTTCAGTTCCTTCTGAACGAATTTTCTCCAGAGCTGGCGAGATAATGACTAACAGAAGAAATCGACTTAAGGATACAAATTCAAATAATTTATTATTTATAAAACACAACTCAATTTTTTTTAAACACATACCTATTGCTTTTGTCATACTCTTTTGCATTAACTTTAAACTTTTAATTTTTCTTATGAGAATTAACTATCTTTTGTTATTTTTATTGACAAAGATTTTTTTTTTTATTTTTAATAAAAACTAAAGTGGAAAAATATTTTTGAATTTTGTCTTAATTATTTCTCTAATATGTAATATGTATAAACGTATTAAGGGCAGCTCACAGAAAAGATAGAAAAAACTATCGATAGTTTTTTGATAATAATATTGATACTATCGAAAATGGAAACTATCGATGTTTAACCAACACTAATTCGCAAACATGTGTTTTGTTTTTGTTTTCGTTGTAAGTTTCATAAACAATGACAATACCGAAAATAAAACGAAGATGAGAATGGAAAACCAAGAGATTACGAGGAAGATGAAAGAAATGAACAGAAGAAAAGAAGAAGTTAGTCGATGTTATAACCATAAGGAGTGAACAGGAGAAAAGCAGGAGGTAGCTACACCACTTCTCGCCAGTGGCGTAATGATCGGATCCCTAGAATGAAACTACTATAAGCTTTATTAGTAATACAGTGATCCCCGCTTAATTGAACATCGCTTAATTGATTTTCCCGTTTAATTGAACAAAAAAAGTGGGCTCGAATTTTTCCTATAAATTAACTATTTGTTTCCGACTTATTCGAAAAAAAACAATTATTCACTTTCTTGGATATCGACCGCTTTATTGTATGTCCGCTTATTAACTAACTTAATGACAATTCTCTACTTCACTATTTTTACTCTACCTTGCTAACTCAGCTAAATTTGATTTGCGCGTGGCGACTCATTATGGGATACCGGGTCCCGTTACACAATTCACCGGTTCAGTGTTATCATGCTGCGCGTGCACCGATGCACATTGACCTTGATGAGTGTGGGAAAATGAATTCAACTATTGGAGTGAAAAAATGGAATGGCTCGTGTTCCGTATGGGATATGTAACCTCTCCCCCGTTAAATTGAAAATTCTCCTGAATTTTATTTCGTTTCGGAATTTCGCTATCGCAATTTTTTATTGACAGTTTTAGCTTTTTATTTTTCTTCGTTAGGATTATTATTGAGACAATTATTACGATTATAATTATAAGCATAGTTGAGTTAGCAATGTATTGAATATTCTTATGAAATTTAAGTAATTTAATGTGTTCCAGGTTTACAAAATTTTTAACAACAATATCTTCGTAATTTAATTGTTTTGTAAAATTATAGGTTACATCTTCAGTATAGAAAAATCTGTCTGTGAATTCTAAATTATTGTTACTAAATGTTTCGTTTAATATTTCAATTGCACAATTGTTAATAGTGACCAAATAATTTCCATTTAATTTTATTTTTCTATCGTCACATTGGTTTATTATTTTTACGTTTTGCATATTCTTACAAATTATAGTACTATCATCTAATTTCTTGATTTCTGTTACTTTATTTTCTTTTATCTTACAATTATTTTTTGTAATACAATTATTTATTTGTTCTAATTCATCTTTGTATTGGATTTTATTATCGTACTTATATTTTATTCCATTAATTTCTACCATATATTGATCGTTTATTATTATTTCCATCATATTTTTTGTAGGTATTGCTGTAATTAGCTTATAGTCTACAAGTTTATACGAGTGTGGTATTTTTAATGCTAGGATCAATCTATCTTTATCATATTTCAATAGTCCTATCTTTACATTTTTCAATTTGTAGACATCTAGTTCTGTCTCTCTAATTTCTACTGCTGTTAACAGGCTCGGGTGTACTAATCCCTGCTTTACTAATGCTATGCTATCTAGAATTTGATCGAGTTTTTCTTCTAATATTTTTAACTTCAATATTTGATCTGTTTTTAGCTGTTGTAGTATAATTCGTTTTTCATTAGCTGTTAATTCTCCGTATGCTTGGCTTAATTGCTTCCTGTCAGTTTCTATGATATTTTTTAGACTAGTTATTGTTTCACTAAAATGAGAGTTAATTTCAATTTGCTTATTTAGGTTATTGATGGCGTTATCATTATTTTCTTCGACTACTTTCATATGATCTGTTATTTCTAGTCGGTCGTCGTCGTCCATGGTTCCGAATAACCATTTTTCTGCTGTTCCTATAAAATTCACTAGCCCTCTTTTCTGTCTAACGGTTTTCCCTGGTTCTATTGCTGTCATTTTCGCATATATCGTTTCTAGCTGCTTTCTTATTGTTGGGTCATTGCCTACATGTAGTCTTTGTATGTTGTCTTCGATGGAGTTAATGGTTTGTCTTAATTCGTTCGTATTTATAATGTGTACTATCGTTTTCGTGTCCTGTACTATCTCTGTTTGTCCCATGTTAATTTCGACGTATCCGTTGTCTGTTGTAATCCTATCAATCGTTAGCATTGCTGTTGCTTGTCCCGTCGCTAGTATCGTCAGTATGAGAACCGCTGATGTCGTCACCTGCAAACATACGAGGTCTCTTAAGATTCATTGGATGTTCCCTATCTATTTGTTTTAATCTATACCTAGGTTCATTTTTATAATAGTTTCTTTTATAGTTCTTAACTGGAGCCACTTTTCTTTTTTCCTGATAACTTTCCCTATTCTGATTTAGTTTTTGAGTTCGTTTTTCTTTCTGTGTCTGTATGTTCTTAGCTAAACTTGCAAGATCTGCGAACATAGCTTCTTCAGGCGTCATCTTAATAGTGCAATGATATCTATTGTTATATTTCTTTACTGCTCTATGTACTCTTTGGATAAGTGTTAAGTCTACATTCCTCATAGTTACTAGTATTTCTTGTAACGTAGAATGGAACCTCTCTATGTCACTATTGCCTGTGTGGGTGTTGGGTTTGGTTAGGTGGAGTTCGACTTCCTGTTCTCTTAGAAATTCTTTCAAATGCTCTGATTTAAATTCATTGTCTGTTATGATTTTTGATGGTTTACCGAATTTGGAGAAATGCTCCTCTAGCGTTTCTATCTTTTTTGTCCAATTCCTGTTTGGCAAAAAGTAAGCATATGCTTTCTTTGTGAGCTTATCAATAAGAGTTAAGAATGGGTGTTTTCTAAAATAATAGATATCCATATGAATAATTTCATTGGGCCTACTTGGCGTTTGACTAAGTTCGTATTTAAGTTTTATCGGTTTACGTTCGTATTTGGTTTCTAGGCATGTTTTGCAATTATTTATTATTCTGGTAATTTCTTTAATTAGATGGGGAAAGTATATTTCATTCTTCAAGCTGTGGTAAGTTTCAATTATCCCGCTATGGGCACTTTCTCGGGTGTGGTATAAAGAAATTTGTTTATGCGCTTCTTCCAATGTCTTTATTTCTCTTGCTCTTAACGTGGTTTTTATAAATTTAATTTGGTTGTTATGTCCGAAAAGTTCTATCAATAATTGTTGTATTTTGTTAAACTCATGATAGGAGAGTTCAGTATAGATCCCGATGAGGCCTGGTTTTATAAACCTTCTCAGTACGTCTGTCCAATAATCTTTTTCTTTTGTCATGTCGACGAATATTATGCGTCTATTGTGTAGTATTTCTATTTCCTTATCAGCGTCATTAGTTAGTATAATTTGTGTTTTGTACTTATTTACGATTGTTTCTTTTATTTGAATGTGGTCCAGTTGCTGCTCCTCTTGCGAATGTGTTGTTGCATTGTCTGACAAATTGTTAATTGACTGAGTGTCGCCAACTTCTTTTTCTTGGTTATTTTCAGGAATCCTGCTTAGGAAGTCTGCTACCTTGTTCTCCTTGCCTTTCAGGTATTCTATGTCGAATTGGTATTCCTGTAACTTGAGTAGCCATCTCTGCGTTCGCTGGCTAAATTCTTTTCCTGAATATTTTTTGTTTAAATATTTTATCGGTAAATGGTCTGTAATAATTTGAAATCGCTTCCCCCATAAGTACGGCCTAAAGTACGTTACTGCCCATACGATCGCCAAGAACTCTTTGTCTGTTACAGAGTAGTTCTTTTCGTGATCGTTGAGGGATCTCGATGCGTAACACACGGGTTGTCCCTCTTGCGTTAATACCGCTCCGATTGCGTAATTGCTTGCATCGGTAAATAGTGTGAACCTTTTAGTGAAATCGGGGAATTTTAAAATGGGGTGTTTTATTATGTTTAATTTCAATGTCTCAAAAGCCTGAATGTATTCTGGGTCATTTATGTTTATTCTCTTATCTTTTTTTAAATATTTTATCATTGGATTAGCGATTTTTGCATAATCCTTCACGAATTTCCTGTAGTAACCTGTAGCTCCTAAAAACCCTTTTAGCTGTTTCTCGGTTTTAGGCAGAGGGTATTCCTCGATGCATTTGATCTTGATCGGGTTAGGTTTCATTCCTTCGGCTGTCAAGATATGACCTAAGAACTCGGTATTTTTCTTCATAAAGGAACATTTGTCGAACTGTACTTTAAGATTATGTTCGGCCAATATACTGAATATTATTTTTAGAGAGTTAATGTGTTCTCGTAGACTTGTTGAGAATATCAAGATGTCGTCAAGGTAAACGACACATATTTTATTTATATAGTCTCTGAGTATGTTGTTCATCAACCGTTGGAATGTTGCCGGTGCATTTTTGAGCCCGAACGGCATTCGAAGGTATTCATACAGTCCACAAGGCGTGATAAACGCTGTTTTTGGGATATCATTTGGGTTTACCTTAATTTGATGGTACCCTTTCGCAAGATCCAAGGACGAGAAGTACTGCGCTTTGCCCAGTTTATCTAGTATGCCCTCAATGTTCGGTAATGGGTGTTTGTCGTCGATCGTTATCTCGTTAAGTTTTCGATAATCTACGCAAAGTCGGAACTTCTGCTTTCCCGAGTTATCCATTTTTTTCTTCACGACCACAACTGGCGAGGCATATCTGCTGTTAGACTTTCGAATAATACCTTGTTCCTCCATTTCTTTTATCTGTCGCCGTACTTCCTCTTCATGCTGTGGAGGAAGCCTATATAGCTTGGCATTGATCTGCTGATCTGTCGTTGTTCGAATTTCGTGCGTTATTGTGTCCGTATTAGTTAATAGATCGCCGTCCTGGTATATTAAATTCTTGAATTGGCGTAATAAGGTTGCCATTTCTTTCTTTTCTTCTCCGTTCAAATGAGTAAGGTCCACTTCTTTTCCAGTTGAAAGTTCGAAGCAATCCAAAGTTGTTTCGTTGTCTACTGAATAGAGTGGTATCTTGGTACCGTTTTGTAATACGAGACATTTATTGTTAAAGTCGAGTGTTTTCGCAATTTTGCTTAACAAGTCCATTCCTATTAGTATGTCATAAGGCTTATCACCTAGATCTCTCTTGTACCATCTGGTAGCTCCCTTTTGATCGCAGTTAAATTCTGTTGGTATTTTAGTTATAATCCTATCTACCATTTCTGTCGTCGTTTTATTGATTGTTTGGAGTTTTAAATTAATTCTTTCGTAAATTTTGAAATTACTACAATCTACCCTACTTGAATTTATTATGCTCATAGTTGAGCCCGTATCGATTAGTCCTCTATGTTTTCGTCCGTCAATAGTCACGTCCATAAATATTTTATTTCCGAGGCCTAGTTTAGAAAAAACTCGGGTTCGATATTATGGACCTCCTCTGTTCGACTACCAGCCTGCTCCCTACCTGTTAGGTTATCGTATGCCAATTGTCCTATCTCCATAGACTCTGGCTGACGTTGGGCATTCCGGAGTTGACCGGATGGATTAAAAACTGGTTGTCTAAAATTTCCTGAATTTCGGTGTTGACCTGATCTACCTGGTTGGGAATAATAATTATGCCTATACTGTTCTGAATCTCCTCTATAGCGATAATTATTGTTATAATGACGTTGATTCTGATTAGGATAGTAGTTATTGTGTGGGACATTATTTTGGTGATTACGAGAAGAAACATTATTATCTGATCTGTTAGGTTTTGTATTTTGTGTAGGTTTTCGATCGTGAGTCATAAAATCTTTATCTAAGTTGTGGTGATCATACCCGATGTATGTGTATAAAATTTCTTTTATCTCATGCAAATCAAATTTATCTTTTATTTCTCTAGATAGGTTACCTGAAGTTAATTGCTTTATTCTATTTATCAAAAGTATATAAAATGTTTTTTTTGACTCTACAGGGTTTGTTTCATATGTGGAAAATGTGTTAATTTCTTGGATAATAACTTCTAGTTTACAATTTAAATCATCAATCGAACTTACTCTTAAATTAGATATTCTTCGAGAGATATCTTTGTAGTTGCACGCCGGTCTGAAGTGCTGCTTGAACAGGTTCTTTGCTTCGTCCCAGCTTTGCGGATGGTTGTTAAGTAGGAGTTCCTTTGCTCTTCCTGTGATCTTCGAATTATAGATGGCTTGCCATAGTTCTGCTTGACGTGAGGCGTCCACTGCGCTAAGATGGGTTCCCACGACGTTGATGAATTGTGTAAGCTGGTTTTTGTCTCCATCAAATTCTTTTATATAGGCGATCTCTTTCATTAGAGTCACCGCTCTACTTGGTCGAATTTGGTTATTTTGGTTGTTCGTGTGGAGTGCGACGAGTGCCTCCAGTGCTGCTGACATGCGTTCCATTACTTCGCGTTCCATATTTTCTTGTTCAATTACAAGTTTCCAAAACTTGTCGATTTTATTTTTACGTGGAATTTTTGAGTTAATAAGATTAGTTCTTTTCACTAGCGCGAGTTCTGTTCACTGATTTTTAGTGGTTTCTCCCGACACTGTTCGGACTTGCGGTGATACGTAATTATTTCGTATCTTAATCACTGATTTTTAGTGACTTTTTCGACACTTTATTGATACGTATTCTATCACTGGTTCTTAGTGATTTTAATATATTTTACACTTTATTGTTGCGTATTTTGCCACTGATTACTTGACACTATTTAAAAAAAAAAACCGGTCACGATGACTTGGTTCGTTCTCTTTTGGATCCCTCAAATATAGTGGAATCCTACCGACTGCGCCAATTAACTATTTGTTTCCGACTTATTCGAAAAAAAACAATTATTCACTTTCTTGGATATCGACCGCTTTATTGTATGTCCGCTTATTAACTAACTTAATGACAATTCTCTACTTCACTATTTTTACTCTACCTTGCTAACTCAGCTAAATTTGATTTGCGCGTGGCGACTCATTATGGGATACCGGGTCCCGTTACACAATTCACCGGTTCAGTGTTATCATGCTGCGCGTGCACCGATGCACATTGACCTTGATGAGTGTGGGAAAATGAATTCAACTATTGGAGTGAAAAAATGGAATGGCTCGTGTTCCGTATGGGATATGTAACCTATATAAGCTATACACGTATTTGCACGATTAATTGACTTTCGTATAATTGATTTACCCGCTTAATTGGTCTTAAAAATGTATACCAAACAAACTAAATGCATCCAAATTTTTCGGTTAATTGATCGGCGACAAACAAAACATTATAACAAAAAGATGGACAAATTCTAGTAATTCCGGAGCGCTGTTTTCACATTGAAGTTGACAGCACTGCACAACAGATGGCAGCGAGCTGTAGTTTGTCAAATTCCAATTCTGATAGCGCGATTCATTTGACAACAAAGCTTATTGGGCACGTTTCGATTTCTAGATATCTAAAATTTCAGATAGAATACGGAACGCTGAAACTTGACTGAAAAACAAGACAACGTCAGATATGACATCCAAGTCAAAACAACATTTTTACCTTTGTTTCTCGCAATGAAGTTGCTTTGTAACTTGTAAATCTGCGCACAATAATAAAACACAAACTTCTCTGAAGGTAACATTTTATGAAAGTAATACACTTATGCGCTTTTTCAAAAGCAGTTTATTTATATCACAGGTTAAGTGTAATCATTTGAGCTCAACAATTTGCTGAAGACTACAAAATCGATGAATATTATAATACAATAAAACTGTGTAAAGATTAAACTATTAATTTAAACCAATATTCGTCCAAGTACAAAAAAATGTCTTAAAAAGTTCAGCAATCTTGCAGAAATACGTTTGGCATAACAACTGTTTTGTGACAATTTTCAACTGACAGGATATTGTAAAATTTCAAATGAGTTAAGACAAGAATTTTCCAGTCCACTACTTCACAAAAGTTGTCTTGCTCATCTGTTAAATCTCAGGCTGTTGTCGAATCAGAATGCTCTCTTTATTTGAAACTTCAGATGGTCTAGAAATCGGAACGGACCCATTTTCACCACAGTTTTCATCGTTTAATTGACTTACTGGCTCAATTAAGCAAATCTCGTTTAATTGCACTATAGAAGCAATTAAGCGGGTTTTCTTTAATTGAACACTCGTTCAATAATTGGTCGAAAAAATCGGACAAAATGGTCGGTTCAATTAAGCGGGGAAGACTGTTATATAATCTTACAAGTACCTACTAGTCTCGTGAACAGCACTGGACAAGAGGAAAAGTAAGGTTCTTCTGGAAATAATGCATCTGTATAACGCGTGCTTTACCTGCTGCTGTGCTGGGAAACAAATGGCAGCTAAAGCAGCATTAAGGCTTAGAAGCTCCTCACAGTTGACTTATGCTAATACAGACCGCTGCAGCAGAATCTTGAGCAGCAAAACATATTACTATTCTTGGTCAAAAAGACCAGAGGTTCCCAACCTGCAATATATTTTCATCCAAAAATCCGTTTAAAAGAGTAAAACTTTCGTAATTTTTTTGGTTAACACATTCCATCCAAAAACCAAGTTTGGTTTTAAGTGAATATACTTTGTTTTTAACTATAAATTTGGTTGTGGCATAAGGTCCATAATAAAAAGGGGAGAATTCAAACCAAAACGATTAAGAAAAACTCCCGTTACATATCCGATGTAACCAATTGTTTTGACATGCAGTTTTGTTTGAATAGCTAAAACAGCCCCTGCCTACATTTATTCATACACAAGTGTGTGTACCCACGTGACATTCTTCCCAATACGCAACACCTATTATAACACCGACACAAAAAAATTCAAAATATTTTTTCGCGGATGACAGATGTATGAATTTGTTTGATGTATGAATTTCGCGACGGCACGATTGTTTTTTCTACGAAACCCCTTTGACCCTTCCACGTAACCCCAGGGTTCCGCGGAACACCATTTGGGAAACGCTGCAACAGACTTTATCGGCCATTTTTCTTTTTTTAAAAAAAGGAAATTTCCAAATCCAAGGAGACTCGTTTTCGGTCCATTGTACTCACAGGCAGAAACCCCTTTTTGGGCTGGGAGAAACTTAGATTCTGTTCGATTCTCTTCTTTATTTTCGGTGGCTGTTGCTGTTCCCTGACCGGGCTCAAACATGCACAGGTCGGAACACAATCGAACACGCTATCCACTACGCCATTGCCACCTATTTATCGTCCCTTACATTGACTTCAGTGTCAAATACAAGTCAAGAATTCCTAAAAGTTTTTGTGTATCTTTGTGAAACCCGCGGATGGTACGGGGGCAGGAGTCTTTTTAAGTTCACTTAAGATCACCAGACAACTGCCATATCATTGTAGTGTATTTTCGGTATTTTCGGACCAGAGCATTGATGTCCATCCGTTCTACATACCCCAGCCACCTCAATCCTTGGACCTTCACTCTTCTGGCTAAGTCGACGTCGCTGTACAGCCCGTACAGTTCGTCGTTGTATCTCCTCCTCCACTTACCGTCTATGCAGACGGGACAAAAATCACCCGAAGAATTTTCCTCTCGAAGCAGCCATCCATTTTTGATAAAGTCCATCGCTCTGCCCCGTAGAGCAGGATTGGGATTATTAAAGTTTTATATAGGGTCACTTTTTTTGTTCGAGAGAGGGCTGTGTTAGTCAATTGTCTTCTTAGCCCAAAGAATCAGCAATTGGTAAGGCTTATTCTTTGTTTGATCTCAGTGCTAGTGTCGTTGTCTGGATAGATAGCGGAGCCTAGGTAGACAAAGTCCTTAACTAGCTCAAAGTTATACATATCTGTCGAGGGAGATATTCTGTCCGAGACGTCGGTGTTGAGTGTCCTTTCTTGTTGACCGCATATACTTGGACTTATCCTCATTTACCATTAAGCCCATCTTTGCCGCTTCCGTCTCAATGATCGGGAAAGCGCCACTGACATCATGCTGCTTTCTCCCGATTATGTCAATATCATCGGCGTATGCGAGTAATTGGACGGACTTTTGAAAGATTGTGCCTCTTGTGTTGGCCCGTGAGTTTTGCACTATTCTTTCATGAATTATGTTAAGGAGATCGCATGACAGCGCATCGCCTTGTCTAAATCCTTTTTTAACATCAAAGGTCTCGGTGACTTCTTAATCGACCTTGATTGAGCAGCGTGCATTCTTGATCGCCATCCTGCACAAACGGACGAGTTTGGCAGCGATGCCAGAACTAGACATACGGTAGTAGGATCTTGTAGGCGATGTTAAGAAGACTTAATACCTCTGTATCTGTTGCGGTATTGTGTTAACTTTTGCTGTATGCTGCAGCTAATATTAAGGTCACCCTCACCAAATAAACTTCTTTTCGTTTGTACAGTTGCATTTTTTTTTGTATAGTATTTTTTCTGTCGTCATTATAGCGCGAACAGTATCCTTTCTTGAAGATCGGACAAACAATGCTGAGGTTCCACTTCGGCGAGTAAAATGTTTTTATACTTTCTATCATATCCAAGATGATGTGCCACATCTACAGCCAGGCCGAACCAGTAGAACTACAAAACAGAGCTCATACAGATATTATCATTATATTGATACGATACTATCCAGAACCAGACTTTAGAGCTAAGGCGAACGTTTCTTCGGGAACTGCTTACATTCAAAAGAATCTGCAATACCTTCTTAAACACAGTTTCACGCGTGAGCTGCGGTTTGGGTTCCTGATCGGGTAGCCTCTATTTTTCTACGTTATTGAAAATTGTCTGCCTCTAAGGATTTCCAAATCCAAGTCAGCCCTGGAAAAAAAATGAATGGCCGGATAAACCCTTAATGGACCAACGGCGGCACTCACACCCCTGAAGTGGGTTAATGGCATCATTGTAACCGACCCCGCGTCCAAGGGGTTCTCAAAATGGAACTGCCAGACTATATAAAAAAGGAAATGTTACGTACCGACTACATGCCTCGGACAAGAATGGCACAACTGTAAAACCTGATTAATATAGAAAGAAAACTATTAAGGTACACGTAATACACCGTTCACCTTCTTCTTTGTTATTTAAACTCTCTTAACTCATCTCGTTCGTCAATTAAGGAGAAAAAATGGAAAGAAACCACAATGTATTCATCGCATAAAAACATTGCAAAACCAAAGCATTACTTTATTGCCTAGTACCGTCGTACGCCCCACATATGTATACACATGTATGCCACCGTCATAACCCCGTAGCATTAAACTACATCTACTCGTTATCTTTAGAACCATCGCAGATATGTAGATCGTTGTGGAATACGTTTGGATCGTTGGGATAGCTAATTTGTGGCACTTAGAATAGAAATGATGAGCAGCTGATTGAGATTTCCTTAACACAAACGAAAATAAAATAAAATACCGGTTCCAAGTAACATCCCTGAGGAACCCCTTAATTTAATTTCTCATGCATCACGTACGTTGTCGATTCAATTATTGTGATGCGAATTTTAATTAAATCATAAGGATCACAATAGAATCCACAAATGGAATCCAAAATTAACCCAAAATGTCAACGATTATGTGAAAAAAAAAAAATTCCACTCAGACTGAATCGTCGAATTTTATCGATTGTTTCGATGCTTCATTTAGTTCTTTTTCTCCTTCATTCGTTGAATTTTATTCCTTTTTTTTGTCGTTTTAATGTGGAATATACAGTGAGGGGAGAAGTAGAGATGGAAGCTCGTTGTTGTCAGCCATGTTCAAGTCCATCTGCTGTGTGATATTAGTCGTCGTACGTGTGTGATAGCCTTTACAATGAAAGTTTTGACTAGCTGGTTGGTAGCTTCTCCTGTGTTCTTTTATGGGTTCTTTTGTTTCCTTCTATTCAGTTGAACACATGTATTGAGCCGGGTTTGTTGGATACATTCTTGGTTTTCTTTTTGTGTTTTAATTTTAGTAGGAAATTTGAGTACAACTATGATTCGACGATAGTGCCGCAATGTACCTAGGTACATAGATAGATACAGGGAACTCTCTCATAAGCGGACACTGACGGTACCAAGAAATTTGTCCGCTTATGAGAGGTGTCCGCTTATGAGGAAAAAACCTAAATTGAAAAGCTTAAAAAAATACATTTGTGTCTATGGAATTCAAGCTTGAAATTACACATGCACTTACATAAATACATATTCCTATTCAAAAATGTAACGGAAATTCATGATCGGATAGTCGGCGGCCACCGCAGCCTACTCTGTTTAGATACCTGAATCTTTTTTTTTTCTCCAATTTTTCACCTCATAGGCACACTCCCCAATTGCAATTTTTTCGTTTCTTGTCAAAGCGAAAAGAAAAAAAAAAAAAAACAGCATAACGGAGAATGTAAAACTTAAAAAAGTGCTCGAGTTGTTTTTCGTCCGTTTAAGAGAGAGCGAAATTCTATTGGGGTCATGAAAATTGGTGTCCGCGTCCGGTTATAAGAGAGTCCGCTTGTGAGGGAATTATTAATATGAAAAATCATGTTTTAATTTTCGTTCTTTGAAATCTGTCCGGTTATAGGAGGTGTCCGCTTATAGGAGGTGTCCGTAAGGAGAGAGTACACTGTACATTCCACCGGTAAAGATATTTATTATTTCCTTGAACTTAGTCTAACGTGAACAAATACATCCAGCTGCTGGGATACGCAGACGATATCGACATCATCGCCCGTTCCCAACGTGCCATTATTAAGGCTTTTATGGCAATAGAAGAATAAGCCAGTGAGTTGGTCTCATGATGAACGAGGATAAAACAAAGTACATGCTTGCGACCAAAAACCGATCCCTCGAACACCGTCTAGGACAAAACCTAACAATTTACAGCTTATAGCTGAAATGAAGGAGTTTATCTACCTCGGTACAAATATAAATTCCACAAATAACACCCTAGAGATTCAGAGAAGGATAACCTTAGGTAACCGCTGCTGCATCGGCTTATCCAAAAATCCTAACTCGGAGGTCCAAAATCATGCTCTGCCTGCTCATGTCCTGATCTTGCCAGTCTTGCTTTATGGAGCTGAATGCTGAACGATAAATAAGACAGCGGAGCAGATCTTGGGATGCTTCGAAAGAAAAATTCTACGTCGAATATTTGGTTCCGTCTGCGAGGAGGGCGAATAGAGGAAAAGATATAACCGCGAGCTCTACGAGCTGTACAAAGATGTGGATGTAGTCCGGAAGGTAAAAATCCGTCGATTGCACTGGCTCGGCCACATCGAACGAATGGACGAGAATAATTAAACCCAGCAAACCTGGTTCACGAAGAAAAGGAAGACCGATCCTCTGGCATAAAGATCAGGCAATCGCGGAAGCCTGAAACCTTGGTTTAGTAAACTGGAAGCAACATGCCCGGGACCGTGAAGGATGGAAAGCGGCTTTGAACCCGAACACAGGCTCTTCGACCCAGCGAGGGAAATCTACTCACGGAGCAGCAACTGCGTAGTGAGCACCAGATGGAGAGAATGATAGGATAAGAAGATAACCGAAGACCAAATCCAATCAAACAAAAGGTAGGACCCCCTCCCAGCTTAGAAGAGATTGCTGCAGCTATTTTAAAGCCACACTTTCACACAATCGAACTGAGCCGAAGGGCAGTTAGCCGAGATCAGAACAGCCATACGACCTAAAACATCTTTCGGGCCGAATAAAGTTATCTACAATTGGAAAATGTTATGATCCTTAGCACGATCGAGGTTCGTTCTTGCCGATGAATGGTTGACTAATTCTGGGAGGATAAATCATCTGCCCGAAATGTTTTTGCCTGCTATGGCGGGACATTTGAAACAAGATGTGCTCCGCAGTTTCTTAATCTTCTCAACAGAATCGCCACAGATGTATCCATGGGACTTAAAACGTTAGAAGCTTACTTATTACATACGAGAATTTCTTGACTCCTCCGACTCCTTTTTAGATTGTCAAAGTCCTGTAGTTGAATTTCATTTTGAAAGCTTTCATGGAAGCACCATGCTTCCATGAGTTGAGCTCCAATTTAATGTGGCTGGTGGTTGAGTCTCAGGGACTATCAATGTTAATCGAGCTCCTTACTTCACGAGTTAATCGTCAATCTTATTATTCTCAATGGCCTTGTGCCAACTCAACATGTTAATTCTGCAGGTGCTATACAGTTCCAAGCAAGTCTTGGTTTTACCGCTGCCTGCCGGTCGAAAATGATAACAGTCTGTTTTCTATGGAGCCTACGTCTCATATATACTCTGGTGCAAAGCTCGATTGCATAAACATACTTATAGGTATGTATGTATGCATGTACCCCTGCCTGAAAAACGGAAGTCGACCAACCAAGGAAGACTAAAAACTTGAAGTTTGGGACGTATGTAGGTATCAAAGTTTAGATAGAAATTCTCTATCGAACATTTCAGGGACACAAATCCTCGAGAAGTCTAGATACTCTTAATATCCTGAAACCATTTGTGAACACTTTCCTCTTGTTAAAAAATAAATGTAATCCAAATAACAATTGCCATAGAAAACTGACTTCTCTAGAGAGATGAACAGATCATCTATGGCTAGCCACCTGAGCACGCCACATGCAAATCGTTATGAAATGGCATCCTTTAGATCAAAAAATAATTCCACCAACTACCTACCTGCTGGTTCAGACGAAAAATCTGCCAAACATCCGTAAACCAGCAAATAAACTGGAAAACCCATAAAACATGCCACACCACACATATCCAATAGATAAGCCCAGGCCCAACTGGTGGAAGGAAACAAAGAAGACGAAGAATTCTCTTTCTCTTTGCAGCCACACATAGTGTTGTGAAGTGAGTAAGCAACCGGTAACCAAAACTTGTCTTCCCTGCGTAACGCAAACATGATATCTACCTGCACAACGTGTCTGTGGGATATCAAAACGGACACTGTCCTCAGAACACAAATATCCCACTCCCAGACCCAGCATCTTCTCATAATCGGTATCGCTTCGACCGGATTGTGTCCATGTTTCACGTTAGTCTGATTTAAGCACTTCTACCGTTTAGGACTCCTACAATGTCAAACAGACAGTTTGTTCGGATTGCTGTTTGCCGGGTATGTGACAACAGTTGAACACCTGGGAATGGGAATGCGAATGTGTAAAATGATTGGATTACACATACACTCACAGATACTCACGCATACAACGATCATGTTATGTAAAATGAGAGAACCGTCCGAAGGGTAAAATATTGAATCAAACCAACAGCAGCCGACGACGATTTCGAACATTAATTTCGAATTTCGAAGTTATAGCGTTTTTCATTCTTTTTCTTATACGTTCTTCGGTTTGTTGATGACGGATTTTTGTTTACTTGAATTTTTTTTTTGTTCTTTTCTCAGTCAAATGAGAAGGCTAGCAGCAATCAGCCAGACAAACAGAGGAATGTTTGACAACAGCGAGTGAGAAAGATGAAATATCTTAGAATATCTACGAAAGAACGAGATGTGCGCCAATTCAAAGAGGGTAAATGACCCAATTGCTTTTATAAACGATTGTGAGCCCCTTCGTTTCGGATTATAAATTTCACGACACAAAGACCTTGGTATGATGCTGATGAAGGATTTTTTCATTCAACATTAAGTCACATTCTTCACAAACGTCATCTAGGTAGGTGAATATTCGACAAAGGCTTCACAGTTAGATAAAACAAGAGACTCCCAACAGATCGCTGATCCTCTATTTCTCCGAGTGCTAAAGGAAAGCAGAAAAGATTTTGAACTTTCTTGTAAGAAAAATTTTTCAGTGAATCGTTGGGCAAAGGCCGATCTACTTAGGGCATTATATGTTCATGCAGAAAGGAGCAGTTTATAGCTCGAATGAGATCGCCTTTTACTCTATGATCCAGTTGGGTTGGTAGATACCTACCAATGATCTAGTCCGTAGGAATATTGATCTTCTTATACTAAGAGGTGGATCATGGTCATGCAGGTCTACCTACATAGTTTGAATTCGATTGGAAAACTGAATCTGCTTAATCTCATCTAGGTCCCTGGACACAGCGGGGTTACCGGCCCGGAAGCTACGTTGGGTTTGCCCACATCTTTGATTAGGACTTCTGTCGATGGTTGGATTCTTAGCAAACACAACTGGCATGACTCTTCAAGATGCAGGCAGACTTAACCGATATTATCCGACGTCTATAAGAAGTTCGCGGCATTTTTGCTGTCTCTCAGCAGAAAATATTGTAAGCAACTTTTTGGCGTTATTACAGGACGCTACGCCTTTGCCAAACAATTCAATGTTTTCGACTTAAGAGACACCATTATCGTTGACGCTAGTGGAAGGGGCGATAACACTGCGGAACACCTTCTATGTGATTGTCCGCAAGGTGGCGTCCTGTCGCTTCTATTGCGGTCTGTTGTCATTGCCAACCTACTCAATAAACTCAACAAACATGGCTATAGCGCTATTGGCTACACTGATGATCTTGTAATCATAATCGTCTGAAAGCACGAAAGCAAATTATACGAAAATACCCAAAACATACAGAGTGTCATTTCTGACTGGTCCGTCAAAGAGATCCTCTCTTCGTCAAGCCAAAATAGAATGATCAGCCGAAGGGTGCTTCAATCAATGCTCTCCAAGATAAGATAATGTTCAAGGAAGCAAGCAACCAAAACGGCTCATCGGCCCGATTCATAAAAACTTAAAGAATTTCCTTAAATATTTTAAACGTTTTATCAAGATGTGCATATCAAAATGTAGACCAAAATTAAAAGACCTCGCAACTACATTGGCGTCGGACATATCGAGCGTATGGACGACAACGTCACAAGTCAAAAAAAAATCCCCAAATATCAGTCAGTAGGTTCGAAATCTCATGAACGGCGGAAGCTCCACTTTAAATATTAGGCAGACAGGATGTCTGGTCGAGTGAATTAGCAGCAATGTGGTCAAGAGCGGTTAAGATGGTGATGTGCGAACATCAGAGAAAGATTGGGAATCGTTGCGCGCTAAAAAACAAGAAATGTTAAACAATAAATACTTAAGATTTGGATATGGAAAGGTACATTCTGTATGTACATCTGTGACGACTCTTGGCTGTTGAATGGCCACGATAGAATTCTACAATTGCTATGAAGCAACTTCTTAGATCTATTAGTGTGACCTAGCACCACTTTCTTATTTATCTTTACTCGAAATAAGCTAAAGAAGAGTATAGTCAATGGATACCATCTTTCGCAATTGTGCATATTCAAGCATAAACCAAGGAATACAACTCTCAAATGGAGCTCGCCGAAATTACTCAATCAATCAACAGACTTCTACAGAAAGATAAGAAATCCCTATCGATTCTTGTATGAATGTTTACTGGATACAATATTCTGTGGAAGCATTTGACAAAGCTTCTTACCTCTGTAGGAGTCGTGAAGATAAGGGCACAATCCACTTTCTCTTTCCTTGCTAAGACTTACGAATACAAATATTTGATTCGACAGCTCGTAGAAAACCAATGCCTAAGCAGCCCTATCTTCTCTTACAGTTTTCATTGCGGACAATTTATACACTGGAACGTTTGTCATTGTCTGCCGAGATGTGTTGTCACTTAAAGTTCGAATTTCTTGGAAAACAGTTCATTGAAGAACTACATAGGTATTAGATAAACTTGGGAGCAATATTCACAGCTTTATTAAAGCATCAGGATAATTTATAACCCCTAAGGCAGTGGGGAAGTGTTGTGAATACATCGTCCCAGGAGCAAGGGATTTCCTCTTCGCAATTGGCATCAGTAAGGGCGTATGTATGCACAGAATAGTTGTGTTTGGGTTCAATGTAATTTCCACAATGGCTGTAAGCAAATGAAGAAGTAATCCCTGGTTCCGGGACCTACCAAGTTTAATGTTTATTAGATTATATTTATATGACCCGTCAAAAGAAAGCAGAGCTAGATAAATGTATCTTTGAAGAAATGACTTGTGACTTGCAAATTCTTCTTTTGTAGACGACCCTGGTCTTAATAGAATATCTAAGGAAGGTAAACTTAAATGATTTCTTTCTTGAGACTACTACATACATATATCCTTTCGAATCTTATTATATGTAGGTACGTTGTTGGAAATGCCATACTACAACCAAGTTAATGTAAACAAAATAATTCAACAGTCTATCAGACGTTGAATTACATTAAATAAGCGACATGGTCTTAGAAGAGAAAGAAGAAAACCTTGTTTTATTATAATCATATGATTTTGCTTCCCCTCTTTTCTACTTTCTCAACGAAACTAGTAGTTACACAATAAAATCTGTGTCGACGACCCTACCTCCCTTACCAACGTAACATTTTATTTCCTCTTACCTTTCACGCGCCGAATTTGTTGCACAAAAGCTGTGTAGTGACGTCCAAAGCAACAATAACTAACGCCCAAACAGACTTTCAACAGGTTGCTGCAAACTGTCAAAACCAAATCCTCCTTGTCCACATCAAGACAGATTATTCAATTAAAACTGCACCGCTGCTGATTAGTATGAGTATCCTATCGGTGGAGGAGGGTTCACCGTTCGCCTCTTGCGTTACCGTTTGGTGAATTTTGTTTGAATTAATCTTCTCCCAATTGTGCAGCGTATGCAACCAACACAATAGCATATACCACACACACTTTCAAACAATAAACAATTTCAATTAACACTTGCACACGATTTATTGCATTTGCCTCACTCGCTTATACAACACACACAAACATAATGAAAATGTATAGAAACATAGGCACGCAGCAAACGGAGAATGAAGCAAAACAAGAAAAAAAAAAAAGGAAACGATGAAACAAAACCGAGTTGAATGAAACTATCGCGTAAACGGAACTGAGAAACTGTCAACAGCGCGCTACCGACAAAACACAGACCGAATGTATGAAAGAGAACGAAAGATTGTTTTCGGAAGTACTCCTTTTATAAAATATTCGGACATTCGCTCTAAGGACAGTTATTCACTTTGAGGTCGAAGCAATTATTGGATAAAAGAAAAAATAATTTCACTCTATTTAAACAATTAGAGAGCCAGACGATGATTTAAACAAAAGACGCGCGCCGCACTACTGCTCAGAGAAAAATCTTTGCGAGAGAAACAAAAATGTCGTTCACTCAATCGAGAACATGACCAGAAACTGAGGGCGAAAGAAAAAACCCAAAGATGCAATAGCAACAACAGCAGCCGGTCCGTGAAATTTTATTCTGTCTCCCGCGTGCAATGGGTGTGTGACAGAGATGGTGGGTAAAAGTGAAATTCATTATTGCGATGGTGTGGTGTGTCGTAGCGGGGAATATATGAACACATTCTTGTGGTATATGCAATCAAATGTCAAAAGTAATTAATTGCCAACCAGTTGTGAGACTATGGATTCGTGAGATTTGTATGTGTGCGTGCTGGTTTAATTCACGTGCCTTGGAATTGGAATCGAAGGAGTGAGCGAGCAGAGTAGAGTGGGAATATTTTTGTTTACGTTTTCGAAATTGGGGAAAAGGAGAATGAGTCGAAATTCGAATTCCGTATGGTGAGATGTTGTCCCTTTTAGCGACACTAGCGCTGCGATTTTTCTGTTGTAACCAATTGGTTTAGTGTATGTCATCCGATTCTCGGCAACATTATTCGAATATAAAAAAGTGGTTTTATAGATGAATGTTTTTAAGATTAAACCCAAGTAGAAACGGTTACCTAAGGCTTTTCTTCGTCCAATCTCCAGGGTGACATTTTTGAAGGTTATATTTGCCCTAAGGAAATGAACTCCTTCACTACCTCAAACTTATTGGCTGTCGATTGTCACGTTTTGTCCTAGACATTAGCCGTGTTTTTTTGATAGCTGTATACCCAGCCCAGTAAGATTTTACACACAAAGCAACAACAACACACCAAGTGGGGATAAATTTCCCAGTAGCAGCAAGTGAGGATAGAACTACATAAGTTGACCACCAGACCTCGAAAAATCTCATAAATTAGCCTTTAGCCGATCGTATTTGTTGCTTTTCTTCGGTTTTGACATTTGCAAACTGTCAAACGAAGAAAAAGAAATCGAGCCGCAAACCAATTGGTTGGTGCGGCTGCTACTGTGGATGAAGTGAGTATATATCGTTTTTTTGACTGAAGTGAGTATAGTTATCAAAAAAACACGGCTAGTATTTGACGGATCGGTTTTTGGTCGACAACATTGTATTGGTTGTACAGTAAAATGAGGAAAAATCCTAATTTGAATTTCAATTAACCGGGTTTTTCATTTTAGCGGACCTCGGATAGTTGAAAAAAATTCTATTTAAACGGACTTTGGATAACAGAACAATATTTCATTTATGCAAACCTGGAATATTTCGTCAAGAAACACGAACAAATGAAACCATCTAACGAAAGAAAATTAATACATTTATTTATGAAATAAAAGAAAGAAAAAACAAACATAAGATAACAAAATTCATAAAATCCCCCTTCTTCTTCTTTTTTTGTGATACATTGGCATTTTTTCATTTAAGCGGAGCTTTTTCTATGAAGAGTTAAGGTAAGATTAGACTGCTTGCCAAGTTGGCAATTGAATGACCACAGGCGAATGACCAAATTATCTTTCAAATGACCAAAATGACAATGTTTTCAATTTTCTATATTACACTATGTGACCAAAATGACCAAATTTGCCGCTGGTTCAAGGCATTTTGTTATATTTTTGAAAGTGAATTGTGGTAACGCTGTATGTGTCATCGAAAGGCACATCAGAAATAAAACAAAGCAGATAACAAAAAGACAATCCACTAATTTTCACTGAACTGAACACTCAAATAATAAACAAACAACGAAACAACAATAAAAACCAAGAAACACGAACAAAAACACAACAACTGCAACAACGAATACCGATGGCAATTGAATTATTAAATGCCAGAAATGCCATCACCAAATTTCAATAGCCGTGTTTTTTTTAGAGCTGTATACCCAGCCCAGTACATTTTACAAAAGCCGTGTTTTTTTTAGAGCTGTATACCCAGCCCAGTACGTTTTTACACACAAAGCAATAACAACACACCCAGTAGCAGCAAGTGCGAATAGAACTGCATAAGTTGACCACCAGAGCGCGAAAAATCTCATAAATTAGCCTTTAGCCGATCGTATTTGTTGCTTTTCCTCGGTTTTGACATTTAAAAACTGTCAAATGAAGAAAAAGAAACCAATTGGTTGGTGCGGCTGTTACTGAGTATGAATCGTTTTTTTGACTGAAGTGAGTATATATTTCAAAAAAACACGGCTAATGAATGGCAAATGGTCATTTGGTCATTACGATGGCATTCGTACTAATTGTCCGATTACACTACTTGCTATTTGGGCAATTTTATCTGTCAAAACGAGTGTGGCAATTTATGGCCAAATGGTCATTTAGGAAATGTCCATTACACTACATGTCCTTATTTTGCCAGGAGAACTGTCAGACATTTTCATTCAATTGCCAACTTGGCAAGCAGTCTAATCTTACCTTTATACATTTTTAAAGGATTTTTTTTTCAGTTAACCGAGTTTTTTACTTAAGCGGAGTAGATCGTATGAAAATTTGTGAAAAGTACACAGGGTTAGATGAAATTTTTCATATAAGCGGGGTTTTCAATTAAACGAGTTTCAAATAAGCGAGTTCGGCTGTACCACATAAAATGTTCGTTTTTCACTCAGTTCGAAATGAGAAATTCTCGAGTGGACATCTTTATATGTCAGAAGTTGCAATTTTACTTTTTTAGAGGGTAATGAGGTTACTCCCGAGACTGTGAGAACTGTTGGTTCTGAAACTCACCACCCGAAGAAATCCTCTTCGCTGCACCGCCTGCCATTTGTCTTTTATACTTTTGTAGCAGTTTTCATAATAAACGCGTTCCACAAGGTTCCAGGTTCGATTGCAAAGAGTCGTAAGGGGCATTGTGGGCGAGAACGCGAAACAAAGGCTTAGATGAAAACATTTTTCGTTTTTCGAACATTCGTTTGACGGCGGGTTTGTCGGACGTGTTGCATTGGTTGGACAGACATACCTTATCGTGTGAACGTGTGTCCGACCGGGAGGAAATTTCATTTTCGAGAAGTTATTCAAGCCGTGCGGTTGTTCGCGGAGAATTAAAGTGGCTCTAAAAATGGCGGTTTACGGAAATATAGTATTCTGGAAGAATTTTTTTTCTGTACCGAAGTTTACCGGAGACTTGGAAAACAAATATTTAAGATTATAAGAACAAAAATTTAAGAAACAGAACATATGAACTTTTACTAAGCAAATTGAGCCAAACGTGACGGTTGATATAGTAAAAAAAAAAATTATAACCTTCGAAATTCCTATCGAAGGAAGCTAAAAAAATTTTAAAAAAGAGAATTCTGGGTGTAGTGCGGATGACGTGCATGTACCGTCCCTGTGGTATTTTGAAAACCTGACCTTTTTGCAGGACCAAGAAGGAATTGTCGATGGTGTGTCTTGAATGGACGAGGAAATTGACACCAACTCTTCCATCGATGCCAAAGAAGTGAGTACATTTTTTTTTAATAGAAACAGTTATTAATATTAGCATAAATATCTGTACATATGTATATATTATTGATATTTTAGTTCCATATCTATATACCTGTGTGCTTTGGAAGTGCTTTGTATGTAATCACAAAAATGTTTGCGAATATCCTTTGCATAATTTGGCGGATTTTTATTCTTTCCTGGTTACAAGTTCAGCAATAGCCGTGTTTTTTTGAGAACTGCATACCCAGCCCAGTAAAATTTTACACACAAAGCAATAACAACACACCAAGTGGCGATAACTTCCCCAGTAGCAGCAAGTGAGGATAGACCTACATAAGTTGACCACCAGAGCGCGAAAAATCTCATAAATTAGCCTTTAGCCGATCGTATTTGTTTCTTTAGTGAGTATAGCTAGTTATCAAAAAAACGATCTATACTCACTTCATCCACAGTAGCAGTCGCACCAACCAATTGGTTTGCGGCTCGATTTCTTTTTCTTCATTTGACAGTTTGTAAATGTCAAAACCGAGAAAAAGCAACAAATACGATCGGCTAAGAGCTAATTTATGAGATTTTTCGCGCTCTGGTGGTCAACTTATGTAGGTCTATCCTCACTTGCTGCTACTGGGGAAGTTATCGCCACTTGGTGTGTTGTTATTGCTTTGTGTGTAAAATTTTACTGGGCTGGGTATGCAGCTCTAAAAAAAACACGGCTTGTGTAAAGTCTTACTAGGCTGGGTATACAGCTCTCAAAAAAAACACGGCTGATATTTCGTTTGCATTTGTGGTTGTGTTTTCTATAGGCGTGTTTTTTTAAAACCTTGCTAGCCAGTAGTTGCTAGTGAAGTCAAATTTCACACGTAAAACAAATACAACAACCGGCTGTCTACAGCTCTTGATATTAGGCGTGTTTTTTTGCAACCTTGCTAGCCAGTAGTTGCTAGTAAAGTCAAATTTTACACGTAAAACAAGTACAACAACCGGCTGGCTACAACTCTTGATTTTATCCCCAGTCAAAAGCAACCGGCTAGGAATATTACGATATCTCATGGGTAGGCGGCGTCGAAAGCGATTTTTTTATTTATAGACGTTGGTAACTGTGTTCTTTTGACAGTAGTAGGGACACACACGAGAAATAAGGCGTGTTTTTTTAAAACTTAGCTAGCCAGTCGTTCATTTGGACGATTCCCAGCCAGCCAAAGCCAGCCAATTTTTTATACCTTCAAGTTGGCAACTGTCAAAGTATTAAAGGGTGTTCCGTGTATAAAATAAGTGAATGTAAAATTTAAAACTTTGGAAGTGGGTAAACATTTTTATAAATTACTACGTTTACATAAGGATTCAATTCGAATTGAATCCTCAAAAACTATCATATATACCCAGATCGAATTCAATAAGCTTACTCGATTCGATCACAAAAATTTGTGCGATTGAATTTAATTTATGCATGTATACCCAGATTGAAAATCGAGTTTGACAGCTTAAAAAGTGCAGTGACGCCAAGGAGCAAAAAATTTTGGTTTAACCCTAATTATCTTTCCAAGTATTGCCATCAGACAAAGTTCCGAACAAAAATTTGGAAATATAAGTATAAAGAGAGGTAAGCAATAATCACGAAACAAAAAAAAAATGCCTAACTAAAATTGTGTCCATATTAGAAGTAAATGTACTGTCCTTTTCTAATTCAAGAAGAGCAAAGTGGTTTAATTCCATTAAAAAATTAGGCTCATTACATGAGAAGACTTCGATGGATTTGAGGATCTCGGAAGCATTTCTCGGGAAAAATGTATTAAAAGTTTAAGCATTGCTTAAAATTTAGCCGCAAATTTCAGTTTTAAAATGTAAAAATGTAAATGTTAAATGTAACAATATTACAGAAGGTAAAAACAATGATCGAAAGGAGAAAAATATCAAACTAAGTGACAACAGAGATAAAGAATATCCTACAAAATTGTAGGTACGAGTGCGCATGTACCATATCTTTAAGTATTTTAATAAAAATAGCACGCAATCGAATGACAAAACAAAATTATTTAGCCTATCACATATGTGAATGCTTTATTTACTGTTATAAAATGCTTTAAAAAAAGTTATTAAAAAATTACATGAACGGAACACCCTGTGCAGCATTCTGAAATAATTTTTCTGATCTTTTGTCTTTCTTTCACTGCCGTCTTTCTATTGCTGTCTATTTCCCTACTTCTGTCAAGAGAACATAGTTACCAACGTCTATAAATAAAAACATCGCTTTTGGCGCCGCCTAGCCATGAGATATCGTAAGATTCCTAGCCAGTTGCTTTTCACTGGGGATAATATCAAGAGTTGTAGCCAGCCGGTTGTTGTATTTGTTTTACGTGTGAAATTTGACTTTACTAGCAACTACTGGCTAGCAAGGTTTCAAAAAAACACGCCTAATATCAAGAGTTGTAGCCAGCCGGTTGTTGCATTTGTTTTACGTGTGAAATTTGACTTCACTAGCAACTACTGGCTAGCAAGGTTTCAAAAAAACTCGCCTAATATCTCATGGGTAGGCGGCGCCAAAAGCGATGTTTTTATTTATAGACGTTGATAACTGTGTTTTCTTGACAGTAGTAGGGAAATAGACAGCAATAGAAAGACGGCAGTGAAAGAAAGACAAAAGATCAGAAAAATTATGTCAGAATGCTGCACAGGGTGTTCCGTTCATATAATTTTTTAATAGCTTTTTTTAAAGCATTTTATAACAGATACATAAAGCATTCACATATGTGATAGGCTAAATAATTTTGTTTTGTCATCCGATTGCGTGCTATTTTTATTAAAATACTTAAAGATATGGTACATGCGCACTCGTACCTACAATTTTGTAGGATATTCTTTATCTCTGTTGTCACTTAGTTTGATGTTTTTCTCCCTTCGAGCTTTAATTTTACCTTCTGTTATATTGTTACATTTAACTTTACATTTTTACATTTTAAAACTGAAATTTGCGGCTTACTTTTAAGCAATGCTTAAACTTTAAATACATTTTAATACTTCCAAGACCCTCAAATCCGTCGAAGTCTTCTCATGTAATAAGTCTAATTTCTTAATGGAATCAAACCACTTTGCTCTTCTTGAATTGGAAAAAGACAGTACATTTACTTCTAATATGGACACAATTTTAGTAAGGCATTTTTTTTGTTTCGTGATTATTGCTTACCTCTCCTTATACTTATATTTCCAAATTTTTGTTCGGAACTTTGTCTTATGGCAATACTGGTGGAAAGTTAATTAGGGTAAAACCAAAATTTTTTGCTCCTTGCCGTCACTGCGAGAAAAATCCCCTCCACCTTTTTAAGCTGTCAAACTCGATTTTCAGTCTGGGTATAAATGAATAAATTGAATTCAATCGCACAAATTTTTGTGATCGAATCGAGCAAACTTATTGAATTCGATCTGGGTATATATGATAGTTTTCGAGGATTCAATTCGAATTGAATCCTTATGTAAACGTAGTAATTTATAAAAAATGTTACCCACTTCCAATGTTTTGAAATGTACTTTCACTTATTTTATACACGGAACACCCTTTAACCCATTTATACCCAAAATTTTTTATTTCACTTTTTTCGTTTTTGTTGTAATAACTGGTCCTTATTATCATCAAATTGATCATAGAAAATTGATTTTGTTTTGTTTTTGTGTTTATATAGGAGATAATGGGTGGTGCACTAAAGCACCATTGGGATTTGGAAGGAAAAAAAAAGTGATTATGTGACAAAATTTTATTCATTTGCGTGAAAAAAAAAAAGAGAACAGTTTTGTGATAATTAAGTAACAAAAATATTAAAATACAGAAAATGAGAAGGTTATTTTAAATTGTCGTGAAAAAACTTGAAGCATTTGTCGTGTAGTGCAACGCAGCATGCTCCGCATCTTTTGAAGGTCTGACAAATGCATCGGCTAAGAGTTGGTTGCCATTCAAATGGTTTGGATCGTTTCCCTCTTCACAATCTGAATCCGAATCAGTTAAATAATTGTTTTCCGGGGGCAAAATAAAAATTTCATCGGGAATAATACTATCTTATGACCCATTTTCAAATTCCTCCAAAACTTCAGCAAGTGATAATTTTGATTTCCTAAAAAAAAAAATAAAAAAATTAATTCTTCCAACAACCCTAATGGTGCATTAATGCACCACTGACATTGCTTCTAGACAAAAGTATTCAAAATGGTTTTTTTTTTTAAATTTTTTTCAGCAGATGTTAAATGTATTATTAAACAAAACACTACACAACACGACAATAGATAAATAAATAACAAACTTACCAGTATGCAACATTTTATGCGTCCATGATAAATTGAATTCAAATCGTTTGCACAATTCAACATATAGCCAAAACTTTCAAAAACAAAATAACTCACGATTCTTTCAATTCGGTTTCACCGCTATAGTGTGTAGAACAGTGGCTCTTAACCGGTGGTCCGCGGACCACTGGTGGTCCCTGGAAGCTTAACTGACAAGAACAAAGAGTTGCTGGATCAGTTCTGTGAGTCCAAATTTCAAATACGTTTTGCTTATTTGATAGATTTTTTCGCACAACCAAATAAATTGAATCTTCAACTGCAAGGGTCAGGAAATTTTACGTTGCACGGCACCAGCAATATATTTTCATATGAAGATAAAATCAGTGCATTTATCGCGAAAATTGAGCTATAGATCAATAAAGTCGAAAGAGACAGAGAAAGGCGTTTGATACCCTGAATCAAATTATTCAAGGACAGTGTGCTGAGATTAAAGGAGAAATACAGAATAATATTACACTTCATTTGAAAAACTTAAAAAGAAAATTCAATCGCTATTTTCCTGACTGCGACGACAACGGTATTCGGAAACTGATCCGCAATCCTTCCACTGTAAACGTTTCTGAGGTGGCTGATGAAATCCAAGAAGTGATTGAAATGCAACACGAAAGAAACTTGAAAGATACATTCGAGACAGTTTCTTTTCCAAGGATTCGAGAAATTGCTATACGTCACCTAACTTTGTTTTCATGGACATATCTATGCGAGCAGGGGTTCTCGGCGCTTCTGATAGTCAAAAACAAGCACCGAAATCGGTTGGATGCCTGTGCCGACATGCGTTTGACTTTAAGTAACACTGAACCAAGGATTCAGAAGTTAGTAAAGAGTATGCAGTCACAAAAATCTCGTAAAAAAACTAAAATACTGTTGGCTTTGAACAATTGTATGCGTGTTTTATTTATAGGTAGAACAACCCTTTATTCATTTACATTTACTGTATTTTACCTCTAAAGTTTAGAGTCTAAACAGTTGGTGGTCCATAGGAAGACAGACATTTTGTCAAATGGTCCCTCATCACTTAAAGGTTAAGAACCACTGGTGTAGAATGACATAACGTACACAAATAAATTCTTGATGCCTAATATATATCAGTATATGCGATTTACGCGCGGCGCCTACTTTGGTGCATTGATACACCAGTGGGATAAAATGGATTAATACTTTGACAGTTGCCAACTTGAAGATATAAAAATCGGCTGGCTTTGGCTGGCTGGGAATCATCTAAATGAACGACTGGCTAGCTAGGTTTCAAAAAAACCCGCCTTATATCTATACAAGTGGGTTCCAGAAATCAGAAACGCAACCGTTCAATAAACAAAATCAATATAATTCAACTTAAAAAAAGAGTTACAATTAAATTAAATTAGAGATTAGGATGAATTAGAAATAGTGAAAATTAGCGAATTAGCCACAAAAATCTCGTCCCGTCGTTCGTCGTTCTGCACGTCGTAGATCTCGTCGTCAACTCCCCGTTTTTTCTCCTTCCATCCAACTTCCCTGCTGAGTCGCTGAGTGAAAAGAACTTGAGTGAAAGCTGTCCAATACAGTGGCGTAGTCTGACTTATCCTTAAAATCGGCCATCCTGTGTAGAGGCTGTCCTCAGCTTATTAAGAAAAGAAAGAAACAAATAAAATCAAAAGGTTATTCGCCGTCAGAAGACGAGCTTGAATCGAAATCGGTTTGCCGCCAAGGCTTCAATCATATCCGCACTACTCGACGTTACGACAGGCCCCTCATGTTCGCCGACTTTCTTCACTTCGTATCTGTCATGGTTTCCCACGCTGAATACATATCTTGTAGGGTCCCAAAAACTTCCCTGCTAACTTTAAATTCGGCCCGAATTGGGTACGACGAATTGCAACTAGATCCCCTTCCTGGTATTGTTTGGCAGGACGTCGCTTCCGGTTGTACATTGCTCGATTTTCCTGCTGAATTTCTTCAATGGACTTTCGTGCAAGCTCTCTGGCGTCTTCTCGCTCCTTGGTGAATAACTGCCTTATTTCTAGGTTAACTAATGCAACTAGACTGGGGTCAGTGGCATTTTTCATCTTAATGCCGAACATTAGTTCGAAAGGTGTAGTTTTTATACTCCGCTGCCATGTGGAGTTAAGGCACCTCTGAAGCGGACTCGTTTGCGTATACCACTTAGTTGAATTTTGGACGGACAATTTGATTACTACCGAGATTATAGTTCGATTGAGACGTTTGACCTGACCGTTACCTCTTGGGACTCCTGTTGTAATGACTAAATGTTCAATTTTCTCCGTTTGAGAATATTCCTCAAAAGCATTGCTCATAAACGCCGATCCCCGATCTGATATAATCCTGGCCGGGTTTCCAAATGTGGCCTTTTGTAACTCCAATTTTGCTAAAACTTCTGCTGCCGATGTCGTTTTGGTGGGGTAAATCCAAGTAAATTTGGAAAATGCGTCTACAACGCAAAATATATAGCTGTATTGCTTCGCCGTTTTTTCAAGAGGTCCAAGATGGTCCACATGGTAAGTGCTTAGAGGTGCACTTTCCTTGTCTATCGGTGAAAGGAAACCCTCCTGCTTTCCTGCCTTTCTTTCCGACGGAATGCACGCAATGCAGTTGTTCCGCACCTTCTCCAATTTCGTAGTCAAGCCGGGTATGTTATACTCCCTCTTCACAATTTCCTCCATCTTTTTCGTAGCGAAGTGCCCGTCGTGGTGCATGTTGCGCAATAATTCAGCTTGCATCCCTTTGGAGATGTACAATAGTTTCCGCCCTTCGTTATCCTCTTTAAAAACAACCCCTCTTTCGCTAACAAAGTCGTCGTAAGCACTATGTTCCAACAGAGCTTTAATCAAACGAACGTGGTCGTCGTTTTCCTGTGCCTTAATTATTCTGGAAAGAAATTCATCCTTAATTAAACTTACAGCGTTTCTGCTTAAGGCGTCTGCGTGTCGAATTTTCCCTGCACTTCGATGCTCTAATGTGAAGTTAAACTCCTGCATCACCAGAACCCATCCTGCAATCTGGGGAATCTGGGAAAATTCCTTCTTCTCCATTGTCCCCTTGAAGGCCGCACAGTCGGTAACTATCTTGAAGCTAAGACCAAGCAGGTAATGACGAAACTTCTTAAGGGCGGTCAGGACAGCAAGCGTCTCCAACTCGTAGCTACTGTAGTTCTGCTCTGCAGCCGATGATTTCTTGCTTTAATAAGAAATGGGAAAAAAATTATTATTTTCTTTTTGCAGCAAAACGGCGCCAAATCCCCATTTGGTGGCATCGGTCTGAAGCTCTGTTTCGGCATCTTGACGAAATAACTTCAGAACCGGGGATGTTGTAAGGATTCTTTTAAGTTCTTCGAAAGCCGCGATTACTTTGGCAACGAGTTGAAATTTGGCGTCCTTTTTTAATAGGTCTGTTAGCGGCCTTGCAATGACAGAGTACCTCGGAACGAACTTCCTAAAGTATTTATTTATTTATTTACTAGCAGTCCTCCCGCGGCTTCGCACGCGCACCATATATACTAAGGGTTATACTTAGTCGTTAGAAATCGTCTGTTCCTATTGAACTTTCAAAGGTAAAAGATAGCAAAAAGTGTCACCATTTCCGTATTGAATTTTTGAAATCAGTTCAGTAGTCTCATAGATATTTAAAGATCCATCCAACCAAATCATACACACACCCGTTCCCCGTCGAATTGCTACAAACTGCGAATGCACCCTGTATCTCCCCTTTTGGAGCTGAATTCCGAAAAAAAATTTCATAGTGGATGTCTACGTCACAAAAGGAAACCACTGTCCATATTTCAACTTTTTAGCATCAGCCAGTCAGTCAGGACTTATGCTTTTATTTGCAAACTTTAACACCCTGTATCTTGGCCCTTGGATATAATTTTGAAAAACGGTGAAACACGTGTTTCTTTATTTTTGTTGCAGAATTTACCTACCAAATTTGAATTCTTAATTCCAATTTAAATTTTTTTTCCCATACAAACTGGAACACCCTGTATCTCCCTTTTGGAGAAAAAATTCAAAAAAGTGGCTCCATTGTTTTTCCCTACGCTACAAAAGGAAACTACTGTCCAAATTTCAACTTTCTAGCGTTAGCCGTTTAGGCTCGGCGATGATGAATCAGTCAGGACTTACTGCTTTATATATATAGATTTATTATTACGCTTAATACAAGCTAAACAAACTTAGAACTAACGTAAAATTAAACTTAAAAATTAAGACTAGTAGGAGTGGTGGAGGAGATCGAATTGAGGGGAAGGCGTGGAGCGGTTGAGGTCGAAGATGGTGGGGGTAGAGTATATTTATATATTTATTTAAGCTTAATACAAGCATCTTCTTAAACTAGAGTTATTAAAGTGGAGACTAACTGAATTAGACAGGGATAGATGGAGGTGAGTTGAGGATAATCAGTGGTAGGATCATAGGGAAGAATAGGTGTTGTGTAGGGCCGTGCGGAGTGAGTTTTTGCTCTTATTAAAGTCAAAAATCGGTAAAGCGTTATTTGCTTTGCGCAGCATCCTTGCCATTAGTTCGTAGTGACTATAATCAGTACGGACGGCGGTGTGAGGCGAGACGAAAGAGAGGGACATATCAAAGGTTGCGGGGATTGGTGTTAGGGGAGATCATTTCCAATAACGCGGGACAGTCAATGTATCCAGATAGGAGTTGGTGGACAACAAGTATGTCTGCAGTATCACGACGTGATTCCAAGGATTGTAGGTTTATGAGTTTGAGGCGATCAGCGTACGGGGGTAAGTTGAGGTTATCAGTCCAAGGTAAGCCGCGTAAAGCAAAACGAAGGAACCTTCGCTCGACCGCTTCAATTCTCATAGAGTGGACAGAGTGATGGGGCGACCAAACCTGGCTGGCGTACTCGAGGAGAGGCCTGACGAAGGTAGTATAGAGAGCTTTTGTAACGTATGGATCCGAAAATTCTTTTGATCACCGTTTGACAAAACCTAGTGCAGAGTGGCACAATAATATAAATTGTAGTAAAAACAATAGTAGACAAGGCCAAAATACAACCGTTCCTGAAGGTACGGAACTCGTATGTTATTCCCGTGAAGTTAGTCCACAAATTTATCTAGCTTCATCCGTAGGTCAAGTCAATAATGGTTCAATAGTAGTAAGTTTAGCTAATGTAAGCACAGTCGACGCAACCTTGAACGATAAAGAGATTCAATTCTTCCCAATAAAAAACTATAATATTGAAAATTTAAATAAAGATAAATCAGACATTCCCCAAAGGTCGTCATACCCAATCAGCACCAAATCCTCAACTCAAAATAACGATGTAGAACGCACAAAAAAACTCGTCGAAGAACTAAATTTTCCAGATGATCTTAACCACGAAGAAAGATCCACAATACAAGCTATATGTGAAAGATTTTCTAGTATTTTTCATCTTGAAGGTGAAAAATTACCATATACCAACTCAATTTATCACAAAATTTCAACTGAACAAAGCAAAAGCCCTATAAATACAAAACAATACCGTCTACCGGAGGTACATAGGCAAATAATAAATGAACAAATTGAGCAGATGTATAAAGACAATATTATATCCGATAGCAAAAGCCCCTGGAATAGTCTGCTGTTAGTGGTTCCTAAGAAAGCTGACAAAAATGGAGTTCGAAAATCTAGAGTAGTCGTTGCTTTTCGAAAAATTAATGACATAACAGTTGGCGACGCTTTTCCCTTGCCCAGAATTGACGATATCCTAGAACCTAGATCAATTAGCAAACAGTAGATATTTTTCAACCTTAGATCTTGCCAGTGGATATCACCAAGTACTAATAGATAAAGCAGACAGACAGAAAACAGCTTTTAGTACAACCACAGGACAATATGAATTTAACCGAATGCCGTTTGGTCTAAAAGGGGCCCCAGCCACTTTCCAACGCCTTATGAATCTTATTCTAAGCGGGTTACATGGCATTAAATGTTTCGTCTACCTCGATGACATCGTAGTGTACGGAAGAAATTTAAAAGATCATAACAGCAAACTAATTTCAATTTTAGAACGATTGGAAAAATTCAATCTGCGTCTCCAACCTCGAAAATGTAATTTCCTTCAACGGGAGATAGTTTTCCTTGGTTACAAAATTACAGAAATGGGAGTGCTGCCGGACGACCAGAAAGTAAACAGTATAGTTCAGATACCGTCTCCCACAAATTCTAAGGAAGTCCAATCATTTTTAGGCATGATTAATTTCTATAGGAGGAGCATTCCAAATTTCTCAAAACATGAAAAACCGTTACGGGATATAACACACAAAGATAAAAAATTCCGCTGGAACGCAGAATGTGAAGTAGCCTTTACAACATTAAAAAAAATAATAACCAACCCACCAATACTGATTTATCCGGACTTTGCTAAAGAGTTCGACTTCTCCACTGATGCTAGCGGTACTACCGTTGGCGCTGTCCTATCTCAAAGAAGGGAGGGTTTAGATTTGCCCATTGCTTTTGCGAGCAGAATTTTAAGTGCGACAGAGCGTCGCTACTCTACAATTGAAAGAGAAGCGTTGGCTATGGTTTGGGCAGTGAAGAATTTTAGATGTTACCTCCTGGGCCGAAAGTTTACCCTATATACATACTATAAACTCCTGATTCATTTTTTCAAAATTACCAATGAATCGACTAGGATATCCAACTTTAAGTTCAAGTTAGCGGAGTACGACTTCGAAATTAAATACAAACCAGCAAAACAAAATGTAGTAGCTGATGCACTAAGTCGTGTGCGATCACAGAATGAAAGAAGTCCAAATATTCGGGTCGTAACTTGAGCCCAAGTGCGTAACGTTCAGTCTCATAGTGATGCATGCGAAATCAATTCGAAGGAAAAAAGAAACAGGAAGGAAGTAACTACAAGTACTCGAAGTGATACCAAAGGTGGCAAAGCACAGAGTTTGAACGTTGGTATCGATAGCACCGATGACAACACTAGTGATGAAGACATATCGATCGAGGATGAACAGAGCAGAAAATCTTTTCTTCTAACAGATATAGAGAAAATAAACAAAGTTCTTAAGAAGTACCACGATTCTCCATTAGGTGGTCATCAAGGAGTCCTCAAAACTTATCTTCGGATCCGACCACATTTCAAATGGAAAGGTATGTTTCGGATAATCAATAAATACGTCAAAAGTTGGAGAAAATGCCAAACGAACAAAAAGGCTAAACATACTATTATGCCTATGATGATCTCAGTCACATCAAAAAGGCCATTTGACAAAGTATTCATGGACATTGTTGGTCCACTGCTAACAACTACACGAGGTAACAAACTTATTTTAACTTTCGAAGACGATCTCACCCGTTTTATGGACTGTTACCCACTCCCAAATGCAGAAGCAGAAACTGTAGCAAGGGTTTTCTATGATGAAATCATATGTAGGTATAGAATTCCTAGACAGTTATTAACTGATCGTGGGGCTAATTTTTGTAGTAACCTTTTTGAGAGAGTATGCAAATTTTTAAAAATAAATAAGCTGGAGACAACAGCATACCATCCGCAAACAAATGGAGCTCTAGAAAGAAATCATGGACCTCTGATAGAGTATTTACGAACATTCTCTAATACTTATCCAGCAGATTGGGACGAATGGCTTCGACAGGCTATGTATGCCCATAATAACACTCCTCATGCTAGTACAAAGCTAACACCCATGGATGTGTTATTTGGTGTAAGCTCTGAGATACCAACTAGTATTAAAAAACACCCTTCTCCCATATACGACAATGAAAACTATTTTTTTGAATTAAGGCATAAATTACAAAAGGTGTACCAATTAGCTAAAACTAATTTAGAGATTAGTAAGACAAAAACTAAGGAATATTATGATAAGAAAATCCAACCACATTCTTTTAAGGTAGGAGATAAGGTATTACTTCAGGACATGGCTAGAAAAAATAAATTGTACCCCTTGTACACTGGTCCGTTCGAAGTGAAACAAGTTCACAACGAGGTCAACACGACGATTTTGCGAGGATCAAAACTAGAAAAAGTACATAACAATAGACTGAAACCATATTTCGAAAATGATTAACAAAATTATACCATTGGCCAATTCTAAAGCAAAATCTAATTCCCCTAGTTTTCGACTATTGTTTTGTATTGCCGTACTGTATTTTCTATACAGAAAACAAAAAACAGAAAACCCCATAAGTAGACCTAGACCAAGGCCCCGAAGAAGAGCTAATCTAACTTATTCGCATGCTGTGTTCGAAGTTGCCTCTGACACCTGTTAAAACCTATTCCTTTTCTTTCATTTCCTCCCACGCCTCTCACGACCATTATTCCCCCCTTTGTCCACACTTTCCTCAATCAAACGAAAATTAAATGTAATGTAAAAAAAAAAAATCATATACTTATAAAAGTTAATATTGTTAAAAGAACTGTTAAAAATTAAAATAAAATAAAGAAAAAAAAACAAATCAATGTAATTTAATGTTGTTCAAGAATAGTTATAAGTCAATATTGTAAAAAGAAATCTTTTAAAAAAAAAATAAAAAATAAAAAATATCAAGTTGTTTTGCTGTTCACTATGTCAAATAAAAATAAATCTGTCGTATCATTTTGTGTTTTGATTGTGAAAAAAAAAAAAAAAAAAATAATAATAAAAAATAAAAAACTATGGGTTGTGTACTAACATAACATACATTTTTATAAAAAATTAAGTTAATATACATTTATATACATCTATTTATACCAAAAAGAAATTTTTGTAAACCTAATGTAAAAATTATAACTTCATTCATTAACTAGTTGCTAATTCTTTAAATATAACATGTTTTTATCTATTCTATAATCAGTAAATAATTTAATTATAGTTTCCCGTCATATATGATTAAAATCGTTACAATTGTTAACTTTAAGCTGAATACATGTTTCAATAAAGAAATGCTCGCTTCTCAAAAAGGGGGAGGAAAATGTGGTGTAAAATATCGCAAGCGTCTACACAGACAAAATGCATCGCTTGCATTTCTATCGCCGTGCGAACCTCGAAACACTATCCGGCGTGTGACAAGTGAATTGCGATGATCCCACGGCGAGCCTCCGCCTGACCATGAAGCGACACTTCATTTGACTTCGAATCGATTTGAGGAGTCGAGTTGGGTTTAGACACGAAAGAGTTCGGTGGTTTTAATTTATGTAACAGACAGGTAAAAGTACATGCAAATCTGCCAGAAGTATACAAAAAATGTAAGAAAAACATTTGAACAAAGACAGGTAGAAGGACATGCAAAACTGTCAGAAGTATACACAAAATGTAAGAAAAACGTATGAACAAGGACAGGTAGAAGTACATGCAAAACTTCCAGAAGTGGACACAAAATATAAGAAAAACATACGAACACGGACATTTAGAAGGACATGCAAAGCTGCCAGAAGTGGACACAAAATATAAGAAAAACATTCGAACAAGGACAGATAGAAGTACATGCAAAACTGCCAGAAGTGGACACAAAATATAAGAAAAACATACGAACAAGGACAGGTAGAACTACATGCAAGCCTGCCAGAAGTGAACACAAAATATAAGAAAAACATACGAACAAGGACAGGTAGAAGTACATGCAAAACTGCCAGAAGTATACACAAAATGTAAGAAAAACATACGAACAAGGACAGGTAAAAGTACATGCAAAACTGGCAGAAGTGGACACAAAATATAAGAAAAACATACGAACAATGACAGCTACAAGTACATGCGAAACTTCCACAAGTGGACACAAAATATAAGAAAAACATACGAACAAGGACAGGTAAAAGTACATGCAAACTGCCAGAAGGGGACACAAACTATAAGAAAAACATACGAACAAGGACAGGTAGAAGTACATGCAAAACTGGCAGAAGTGGACACAAAATATAAGAAAAACATACGAACAATGACAGCTACAAGTTCATGCGAAACTTCCAGAAGTGGACACAAAATATAAGAAAAACATACGAACAAGGACAGGTAAAAGTACATGGAAACTGCCAGACGTGGACACAAAATATAAGAAAAACATACGAACAAGGACAGGTAGAAGTACATGCAAAACTTCCAGAAGTGGACACCAAATATAAGAAAAACATACGGACAAGGACAGGTAAAAGTACATCCAAAACTGCCAGAAGTATACACAAAATGTAAGAAAAACATATGAACAAGGACAGGTAGAAGGACATGCAAAACTGTCAGAAGTATACACAAAATGTAAGAAAAACGTATGAACAAGGACAGGTAGAAGTACATGCAAAGCTTGCAGAAGTGGACACAAAATATAAGAAAAACAAACGAACAAGGAAATGTAGAAGTACATGCAAAGCTGCCAGAAGTGGACACAATATATAAGAAAAACATACGAACAAGGACAGGAAGAAGTATATGCAAAACTGCCAGAAGTGGACACAAAATATAAGAAAATCATACGAACAAGGACAGAAAGAAGTACATGCAAAACTTCCAAAAGTGGACACAAAATATAAGAACAACATACGAACAAGGACAGGTAGAAGTACATGCAAAACTGCCAGAAGTTTACACAAAATATAAGAAAAACATACGAACAAGGACAGGTAGAAGTACATGCAGAAATGCCAGAAGTGCACACAAAATATAAAAAAACCATATGAACAAGGACAGGTAGAAGTACATGCAAAACTGGCCGAAGTGGACACAAAATATAAGAAAATCATACGAACAAGGACAGGTAGAAATACATGCAAAACTGCCAGAAGTGGACACAAAATATAAGAAAATCATACGAACAAGGACAGGTAGAAGTACAGCCAAAACTGTCAGAAGTGGACACAAAATATAATGAAAACATATGAACAAGGACAGGTAGAAGTACATGTAAAACTGGCAGAAGTGGACACAAAATATAGGAAAAACATATGAACAAGGACAGGTAGAAGTACATGCAAAACTTCCAGAAGTAAAACATAAGAAAAATATACAAAGAAGAACAGGTAGAAGTACATGCAAAACTGTCAGAAGTATACACAAAATGTAATAAAAACTTATGAACAAGGGCAGGTAGAAGTATATGCAAAACTGCCAGAAGTGGACACAAAATATAAGAAAATCTTACCAACAAGGACAGGTAGAAGTACATGCAAAACTGCCAAAAGTATACACAAAATGTAAGAAAAACATTTGAACAAGGACAGGTAGAAGGACGTGCAAATCTGTCACAAGTATACACAAAATGTAAGAAAAACGTATGAACAAGGACAGGTAGAAGTAAATGCAAAACTTGCAGAAGTGGACACAAAATATGAGAAAAACATATGAACAAGGACAGGTAGAAGAACATGCAAAACTTCCAGAAGTGGACACAAAATTAAGAAAAACATACGAACAAGGAAATTTAGAAGTACATGCAAAGCTGGCAGAAGTGGACACAAAATATAAGAAAAACATACGAACAAGGACAGGTAGAAGTACAGGCAAAGCTGCCAGAAGTATACACAAAATGTAAGAAAAACATACGAACAAGGACAGGTAGAAGTACATGCAAAATTGCTAGAAGTGGACACGAAATATAAGAAAAACATTCGAACAAGGACAGATAGAAGTACATGCAAAACTGCCAGAAGTGGACACAAAATATAAGAAAAACATACGAACAAGGACAGGTAGAACTACATGCAAGCCTGCCAGAAGTGGACACAAAATATAAGAAAAACATACGAACAATGACAGCTACAAGTACATGCGAAACTTCCACAAGTGGACACAAAATATAAGAAAAACATACGAACAAGGACAGGTAAAAGTACATGCAAACTGCCAGAAGGGGACACAAACTATAAGAAAAACATACGAACAAGGACAGGTAGAAGTACATGCAAAACTTCCAGAAGTGGACACAAAATATAAGAAAATCATACGAACAAGGACAGGTAGAAGTACAGGCAAAGCTGCCAGAAGTATACACAAAATGTAAGAAAAACATACGAACAAGGACAGGTAGAAGTACATGCAAAATTGCTAGAAGTGGACACGAAATATAAGAAAAATATACGAAGAAAGACAGGTAAAAGTACATGCAAAACTGCCAGAAGTGGACACAAAATATAAGAAAAACATTCGAACAAGGACAGATAGAAGTACATGCAAAACTGCCAGAAGTGGACACAAAATATAAGAAAAACATACGAACAAGGACAGGTAGAACTACATGCAAGCCTGCCAGAAGTGAACACAAAATATAAGAAAAACATACGAACAAGGACAGGTAGAAGTACATGCAAAACTGCCAGAAGTATACACAAAATGTAAGAAAAACATACGAACAAGGACAGGTAAAAGTACATGCAGAACTGCCAGAAGTGGACACAAAATATAAGAAAAACATTCGAACAAGGACAGATAGAAGTACATGCAAAACTGCCAGAAGTGGACACAAAATATAAGAAAAACATACGAACAAGGACAGGTAGAACTACATGCAAGCCTGCCAGAAGTGGACACAAAATATAAGAAAAACATACGAACAATGACAGCTACAAGTACATGCGAAACTTCCACAAGTGGACACAAAATATAAGAAAAACATACGAACAAGGACAGGTAAAAGTACATGCAAACTGCCAGAAGGGGACACAAACTATAAGAAAAACATACGAACAAGGACAGGTAGAAGTACATGCAAAACTGGCAGAAGTGGACACAAAATATAAGAAAAACATACGAACAATGACAGCTACAAGTTCATGCGAAACTTCCAGAAGTGGACACAAAATATAAGAAAAACATACGAACAAGGACAGGTAAAAGTACATGGAAACTGCCAGACGTGGACACAAAATATAAGAAAAACATACGAACAAGGACAGGTAGAAGTACATGCAAAACTTCCAGAAGTGGACACCAAATATAAGAAAAACATACGGACAAGGACAGGTAAAAGTACATCCAAAACTGCCAGAAGTATACACAAAATGTAAGAAAAACATATGAACAAGGACAGGTAGAACGACATGCAAAACTGTCAGAAGTATACACAAAATGTAAGAAAAACGTATGAACAAGGACAGGTAGAAGTACATGCAAAGCTTGCAGAAGTGGACACAAAATATAAGAAAAACAAATGAACAAGGAAATGTAGAAGTACATGCAAAGCTGCCAGAAGTGGACACAAAATATAAGAAAAACATACGAACAAGGACAGGTTGAAGTACATGCAAAACTTAAAGAAGTGGACACAAAATATAAGAAAATCATACGAACAAGGACAGTAAGAAGTACATGCAAAACTTCCAAAAGTGGACACAAAATATAAGAAAAACATACGAACAAGGACAGGTAGAAGTACATGCAAAACTGCCAGAAGTTTACACAAAATATAAGAAAAACATACGAACAAGGACAGGTAGAAGTACATGCAGAAATGCCAGAAGTGCACACAAAATATAAAAAAACCATATGAACAAGGACAGGTAGAAGTACATGCAAAACTGGCCGAAGTGGACACAAAATATATGAAAAACATACGAACAAGGACAGGTAGAAGTACATGCAAAATTGCTAGAAGTGGACACGAAATATAAGAAAAATATACGAAGAAAGACAGGTAAAAGTACATGCAAAACTGCCAGAAGTGGACACAAAATATAAGAAAAACATTCGAACAAGGACAGATAGAAGTACATGCAAAACTGCCAGAAGTGGACACAAAATATAAGAAAAACATACGAACAAGGACAGGTAGAACTACATGCAAGCCTGCCAGAAGTGAACACAAAATATAAGAAAAACATACGAACAAGGACAGGTAGAAGTACATGCAAAACTGCCAGAAGTATACACAAAATGTAAGAAAAACATACGAACAAGGACAGGTAAAAGTACATGCAAAACTGGCAGAAGTGGACACAAAATATAAGAAAAACATACGAACAAGGACAGGTAAAAGTACATGCAAACTGCCAGAAGGGGACACAAACTATAAGAAAAACATACGAACAAGGACAGGTAGAAGTACATGCAAAACTGGCAGAAGTGGACACAAAATATAAGAAAAACATACGAACAATGACAGCTACAAGTTCATGCGAAACTTCCAGAAGTGGACACAAAATATAAGAAAAACATACGAACAAGGACAGGTAAAAGTACATGGAAACTGCCAGACGTGGACACAAAATATAAGAAAAACATACGAACAAGGACAGGTAGAAGTACATGCAAAACTTCCAGAAGTGGACACCAAATATAAGAAAAACATACGGACAAGGACAGGTAAAAGTACATCCAAAACTGCCAGAAGTATACACAAAATGTAAGAAAAACATATGAACAAGGACAGGTAGAACGACATGCAAAACTGTCAGAAGTATACACAAAATGTAAGAAAAACGTATGAACAAGGACAGGTAGAAGTACATGCAAAGCTTGCAGAAGTGGACACAAAATATAAGAAAAACAAACGAACAAGGAAATGTAGAAGTACATGCAAAGCTGCCAGAAGTGGACACAAAATATAAGAAAAACATACGAACAAGGACAGGTTGAAGTACATGCAAAACTTAAAGAAGTGGACACAAAATATAAGAAAATCATACGAACAAGGACAGTAAGAAGTACATGCAAAACTTCCAAAAGTGGACACAAAATATAAGAAAAACATACGAACAAGGACAGGTAGAAGTACATGCAAAACTGCCAGAAGTTTACACAAAATATAAGAAAAACATACGAACAAGGACAGGTAGAAGTACATGCAGAAATGCCAGAAGTGCACACAAAATATAAAAAAACCATATGAACAAGGACAGGTAGAAGTACATGCAAAACTGGCCGAAGTGGACACAAAATATAAGAAAATCATACGAACAAGGACAGGTAGAAATACATGCAAAACTGCCAGAAGTGGACACAAAATATAAGAAAATCATACGAACAAGGACAGGTAGAAGTACAGCCAAAACTGTCAGAAGTGGACACAAAATATAATGAAAACATATGAACAAGGACAGGTAGAAGTACATGTAAAACTGGCAGAAGTGGACACAAAATATAGGAAAAACATATGAACAAGGACAGGTAGAAGTACATGCAAAACTTCCAGAAGTAAAATATAAGAAAAATATACAAAGAAGAACAGGTAGAAGTACATGCAAAACTGTCAGAAGTATACACAAAATGTAATAAAAACATATGAACAAGGGCAGGTAGAAGTACATGCAAAACTGCCAGAAGTGGACACAAAATATAAGAAAATCTTACGAACAAGGACAGGTAGAAGTACAGGCAAAACTGTCAGAAGTGGACACAAAATATAATAAAAACACATGAACAAGGACAGGTAGAAATATATGCAAAACTGCCAGAAGTAGACACAAATTATAAGAAAAACATATGAACAAGGACAGGTAGAAGTACATGCAAAACTGTCAGAAGTATACACAAAATGTAATAAAAACTTATGAACAAGGGCAGGTAGAAGTATATGCAAAACTGCCAGAAGTGGACACAAAATATAAGAAAATCTTACCAACAAGGACAGGTAGAAGTACATGCAAAACTGCCAAAAGTATACACAAAATGTAAGAAAAACATATGAACAAGGACAGGTAGAAGGACGTGCAAATCTGTCACAAGTATACACAAAATGTAAGAAAAACGTATGAACAAGGACAGGTAGAAGTAAATGCAAAACTTGCAGAAGTGGACACAAAATATGAGAAAAACATATGAACAAGGACAGGTAGAAGAACATGCAAAACTTCCAGAAGTGGACACAAAATTAAGAAAAACATACGAACAAGGAAATTTAGAAGTACATGCAAAGCTGGCAGAAGTGGACACAAAATATAAGAAAAACATACGAACAAGGACAGGTAGAAGTACATGCAAAACTTAAAGAAGTGGACACAAAATATAAGAAAATCATACGAACAAGGACAGATAGAAGTATATGCAAAACTTCCAGAAGTGGGCACAAAACATAAGAAAAACATACGAACAAGGACAGGTAGAAGTACATGCAAAACTGCCAGAAGTGAACACAAAATATAAGAAAAACATACGAGCAAGGACAGGTAGAAGTATATGCAAACCTGCCAGAAGTGGACACAAAATATAAGAAAATCATACGAACAAGGACGGATAGAAGTACATGCAAAACTGCTAGAAGTGGACACAAAATATCAGAAAAGCATACGAGCAAGGACAGGTAGAAGAACATGAAAAACTGCCAGAAGTGGACACACAATATAAGAAAAACACACGAACAAGGACAGGTAGAAGTACATGCAAAACTGCCAGAAGTGGACACAAAATATAAGAAAAACATACGAACAAGCAAGAGTAGAAGTACATGCAAAACTGCCAGAAGTGGACACAAAATATAAGAAAAACATACGAACAAGGACAGGCAGCAGTACATGCAAAACTTCCAGAAGTGGACACACAATATTTGAAAAACATACGAACAAGGACAGGTAGAAGTACATGCAAAACTGGCAGAAGTGGACACAAAATATAAGAAAATCTTACCAACAAGGACAGGTAGAAGTACATGCAAAACTGTCAGAAGTATACCCAAAATGTAAGAAAAACCTATGAACAAGGACAGGTAGAGAAGTACATGCAAAACTATCAGAAGTGGACACAAAATATAAGAAAAACATACGAACAGGGACAGGTAGAAGTACATGCAAAACTTCCAGAAGTGGACACAAAATATAAGAAAATCATACGAACAAGGACAGGTAGAAGTACAGGCAAAGCTGCCAGAAGTGGACACAAAATATATGAAAAACATACGAACAAGGACAGGTAGAAGTACATGCAAAACTGCTAGAAGTGGACACGAAATATAAGAAAAATATACGAAGAAAGACAGGTAAAAGTACATGCAAAACTGGCAGAAGTGGCCACAAAATATAAGAAAAACATGCGAACAAGGACATTTAGAAGTACATGCAAAACTGCCAGAAGTGGACACAAAATATAAGAAAAACATATGAACAAGGACAGGTAGAAGTACATGCAAAACTTCCAGAAGTGGACACAAAACATAAGAAAAACATACGAACAAGGACAGGTAGAAGTACATGCAAAACTGCCAGAAGTGAACACAAAATATAAGAAAAACATACGAGCAAGGACAGGTAGAAGTATATGCAAACCTTCCAGAAGTGGACACAAAATATAAGAAAATCATACGAACAAGGACGGATAGAAGTACATGCAAAACTGCTAGAAGTGGACACAAAATATCAGAAAAGCATACGAGCAAGGACAGGCAAGGACATGCAAAACTGCCAGAAGTGGACACAAAATATAAGAAAATCTTACCAACAAGGACAGGTAGAAGTACATGCAAAACTGTCAGAAGTATACCCAAAATGTAAGAAAAACCTATGAACAAGGACAGGTAGAGAAGTACATGCAAAACTACCAGAAGTGGACACAAAATATAAGAAAAACATACGAACAGGGACAGGTAGAAGTACATGCAAAACTTCCAGAAGTGGACACAAAATATAAGAAAATCATACGAACAAGGACAAGTAGAAGTACAGGCAAAGCTGCCAGAAGTGGGCGCAAAATATAAGAAAACATACGAACAAGGACAGGTAGAAGTACATGCAAAACTGCTAGAAGTGGACACGAAATATAAGAAAAACATACAAACAAGGACAGGTAGAAGTACATGCAAAACTGCTAGAAGTGGACACGAAATATAAGAAAAATATACGAAGAAGGACAGGTAAAAGTATATGCAAAACTGGCAGAAGTGGCCACAAAATATAAGAAAAACATGCGAACAAGGACATTTAGAAGTACATGCAAAACTGCCAGAAGTGGACACAAAATATAAGAAAAACATATGAACAAGGACAGGTAGAAGTACATGCAAAACTGCCAGAAGTGGACACAAAATATAAGAAAAACATACGAACAAGGACATTTAGAAGTACATGCAAAACTGCCAGAAGTGGACACAAAATATAAGAAATACATACGAAGAAGGACAGGTAGAAATACATGCAAAACTTCCAGAAGTTTACACAAAATATAAGAAAAACCTACGAACAAGGACAGGTAGAAATACATGCAAAACTGGCAGAAGTTGACACAAAATATAAGAAAAACATACGAACGAGGACAGGTAGAAGTACATGCAAAACTGGCAGAAGTGGACACAAAATATAAGAAAAACATACGAAGGACAGGTAGAAGTACATGCAAAACTTCCAGAAGTGGACACAACATATAAGAAAATCATACGAACAAGGACGGGTAGATTTATATGCAAAACTGCCAGAAGTGGACACAAAATATAAGAATATCATACGAACAAGGACAGGTAGAAGTACATGCAAAGCTGCCAGAAGTGGACACAAAATATAAGAAAAACATACGAACAAGGACAGATAGAAGTACATGCAAAACTGCCAGAAGTGGACACAAAATATAAGAGAAACATACGGACAAGGACAGGTAAAAGTGCATGCAAAACTGCCAGAAGTATACACAAAATATAAGAATAATTTATGAACAAGGACAGGTAGAAGGACATGCTAAACTGTCAGAAGTATACACAAAATGTACGAAAAACGTATGAACAAGTGTCATAAAATAATATTAGTTTGAAATGTAACGTTTTCATAAAACTTGGTGGATGATTTGACTTGGCGAATAGATCTTATTTTGACATTTGACAGCGTGCTAAAACCATTCTTAAACTTCAGTTGCACAATTTAAATGCACATTTCATCGTCGTCAACCGCCAAGCTCAAATCATCTGCCAGATTCACCAACAAGTAAGTAAAACAATAATGTATTCAAAACAAACTGTATTTTAATATGTAATTATCGTAAATATAGAGAATAAACAGCACACGTATAAAACAAATGCTAGTTAATTCTTGGTGAGGCGGCGCCGACGACATCTTTATTCTTTGTTGCCGTTGCCCAGCCCCGCAGCCAGCGGACATACGGATACAGTTTTGCCATCGCCCTGAACCGCAGCCAGGGGACATACAGAAACAGTTTTGGAGATACAGGTCTGCCATCGCCCTGAACCGCAGCCAGCGGACATACAGTTTTGCCATCGCCCAGCCCCGCAGCCAGCGGATATACAATTTGCCAGCGCCTTGCCCCGTAGTCAACGGACATACAATTTGCCATCGCCTTGCCCCGTAGCCAACGGACATACAGTTTGCCATCGCCTTGCCCCGTAGCCAACGGACATACAGTTTGCCATCGCCTTGCCCCGTAGCCAGCAGACATACCAGCCATCGCCTAGCCCGCAGCCAGCGGATATACAGTTTGCCAACGCCCAGTCCTGCAGCCAGCAGACAATAAAATTATTTGTCATCACCCAGCACGCAGCCAGAGTTCATACAGTTTCTAACAGTGCACCAGCCCGCAACCAGTGTTTCGTCAGCCACCGTTAGCCCGGTTAGTCCAGTTATTCTCACGTTGATACATTTTCATCGAATAGTATAGCTGTGTACAATGTCTTTGAACAAGCGAACGACGAGACAAACGTCGAAAATGGATCCATTAAATTCAGATGAGAGTGCAGAAGAGGAAGAAGAATTAATAGTGGGAAAGAGCATCCAAATAGATGATCGATTAGAACAGCTACGAGCACAACTTGCAGTAGCTTTAGCAGCTGTAAATGAGGAGAAGCAGAAATTCCAACGCTTGGAACAAATATTGTGCGAACAGCAGGCTATTAGAACGGAGCACGCCAATTGTGCGTCTGGTTCAAATATTACCGTTACGTCTGCTGCTCCCGTAATCGCCACAGTTGCAGCTGCCGTTACAACAGACACGTCCGCTACGACGACGGTTCCAGTTACGGTTGCACATGCCGCCGCTACTTGTCATAAACCAATATCAGAGCGCTCTATCGCCTTCGAAGATCTCATAGCATCACAAGGAGTCACCGTAATGCCGCAAATGCCGTGGAATTCACAAATATCAGATGCCTGGCCACCAGTAACTATATCGAATGCGGCTTCAATGAACGCCACGCCATGCAGTTCAGCGACATCAACAGCGGTTCCAACGTTCCTGCCACCGCTGAATGCTCTGCAGAATCTCGACCATCAACGCTACACTCCTCGATCAGCCTTTCTGTCTCAACCAACTCAACAGCCTACATCGTCACCAGCGTATAGATCGCACCATAAACTACACGATCTACCCGAGTTCCATGGGAGGCCGGAAGAATGGCCAATGTTTTCGACGGCCTTCATAGAATCTACAGACATGTTTGGATACAGCAAACTGGAGAACATGTTCCGTCTACAGAAGAGCATGAAAGGAGAGGCGAGAGATGTGGTCGAGTCGCTACTCATCCACCCCAACAACGTTGAACAAGTCATGGCTAATCTGGAGTTTCGTTTTGGACGTCCAGAGTGTTTAGTCCAAAGTCAACTTAAAAAAGTCAGAGAAATTTCGCAGATTCCAGACGGGAAACAAGAGCTAATCGTACCGTTCGCTACCAAGGTGCAAAATTTAAGCGTGTTCCTGGAAGCGAGCGGAATGCACCAACATATGGCCAATCTCACCTTATTGGAGGAGATAGTGGGGAATTTGCCGATGAGTAAGAAACTGGAGTGGGCACAGTGCAGCGTGTACATTCAGCCTTTTCCAACAATCAAGCATTTTAATGACTGGTTAAGCCGAGTAGCCCGTCTCGTTTGCATCGTTACGCCGACACCGCTGCTTCTATCGGCATAAAATGGAGCCTCGATAAGACACAGATCCGGGAACGTGCAACATACGACCGATACGACAGCAAAAGTGGAGAAAAACAAGTGCCGCTACTGTAGAAGAGGACAGCATCCAGTTCTGGAATGTAGCAGCTACATCGAATCAGATACGCCAGCCAAGGGGGACTTCGTAAAACGCAATAAGCTTTGCTTCGGATGTTTAAAATATGGACATGGCGTCCAAACTTGCCGTGCCAGAAGACCATGCCCAGTTACCAATTGCCGGAAGATGCACCACGAGTCGCTACATGAAGAAGCCCCAAAGACGACATCAGGACCAGTGAACAACAACAACAAGCGAGCAGAAATCCAAATCCCACTGCTCAACTGCAACGAAAAGGCCACAACGAAGGTTATGTTTCGTGTATTACCAGTGAAAGTTTACAATGGTTCTGTGGTAGTGCGAACCTTTCCGCTGTTCGGTGAAGGGTCGTCTGTCACCATGATGAGCCAGGAGCTTGCTAAGCGACTGCAGCTGAACGGAAGACCCAACGAGTTGAATCTGAAGTGGTTTGGTAATGAAACGCTTCGAAAGAAGTCCTTCGTCGTAGACGTCCAGATCAGCGCAGACCAGGACGCGGCTGAAAAGTTCCAAATGAGTGGAGTACAGACTGTTGATGACCTACACCTACCTACTCAGTCCTTCGTCGGCTCCGAGTTGGGATCACAAGCCAATCCTGTGGTCCCGTTGATCCGGTATAAAGATGCGAGGCCAGAAATCCTTATCGGACTTGATAATAGTGAGCTCGGTGTTCCGGTAGAAACCTTCAGCTGTTCCCCAAATGGACCGATCGCAGCAAGAACAAAACTTGGTTGGGTCGTGTACGGGAGAACACCGCCTAGACCGTCGGTCTCGAATCAAGAAGAAACCGTTTTGTGTGGCAGCCGAGAACGAGATCTGTGGCGGGATCGCATGGTCGATGACTACTTCTCCATCGAAAACTTTGGAGTGAAAGGGCCGAAGGAAAACTTATTTTGCCAGAAAGACAGACGAGCACTGCAGCTGCTAACCAGTATAATGGTGAAACTCGATGATCGATACCAGACCGGTTTGTTGTGGAAGGACGACAACCCTGAATTGCCAGATAGCTATCAACTTGCCAAGAAGAGGTTACTAAGCCTAGAAACCAAGATGAGGAAGGATCCGGTTTTTGCCAATACATATAAAGAAACCGTCACCAGTTACTTCCAAAAAGGTTATGCGAAGAAGCTGACGCCAAAAGAGGCGGACGTACGCACATCAAGGACTTGGTACCTCCCTCACTTTGGAGTCACCAACCCCAAACCGGGAAAGGTTCGTTTAGTATTCGATGCGGCGGCGGAGGTGAATGGCACCTCCCTGAATACCTACCTGGTAAAAGGTCCAGAAGATTATGCGCCTTTAGTAGCAGTGCTATTCAACTTCCGAGTAGGATCTGTAGCTGTAGCAGGAGATATAAAGCAAATGTTTCACCAAGTGCTGATACAACCGGTAGACCAAAGCTCGCAACGTTTCCTATGGCGGGAAGATGAAAACCAACCTATAGAAGTCTGCGTGATGAAAGCAATGACCATCGGCGGCAGCTGTTCTCCATGTTCTGCAAACTATGTCAAGAATCTTAACGCCTCAAGGTTCTTAGAGGAGCGTCCGCGAGCCGTCAAAGCCATCATAAGCCACCACTACGTGGACGATTACGTGGACAGCTTTCAAAGTGTTTCGGAAGCTATCGAAGTCACCAAGCTTGTCATCGAGATTCATCGGCAAGGTGGGTTCGAATTGCGCAATTTCGCCTCGAACTCCAAGGAACTCTTAAAAGCGGTATCTGATTCGAAAGTAGAAGACAACCCCAGCCAAACTGTCAACATGAACATCGAGCCAGTAGTGACAAACGAAAAGATTCTCGGGATGTGCTGGGACACCGCAGAAGACATCTTCGTATTTCGCTTGAACTTCGCGCGTATCAGCCGAGACATCATGGTCGAAGACAAGTGCCCTACGAAGAGAGAATTTCTAAGTATTGCGATGTCAATCTTCGACCCTTTCGGGATGATAGCCAATTTTACTCTCCCTATAAAACTGCTGCTGAAGTCAATCTGGCGTTTCGGCGTTCAATGGGATGAGCCTATTCCCGACGAATGTTTCATGCGGTGGAAGCAGTGGAAAGCGGAGCTACAAAATCTGAAGCTGCTTAAGATTCCGAGATTCCGACAGTCGTCACTTAGCCGGAGCCAGGAAGATAGATCTCCACACCTTCGTGGATGCCAGCGAAGAAACCTTCAGCGCCGCCACGTATCTTCGGATTGAATATGAAGGGGAAGTACATGTCTCCTTCGTGTGCGGGAAAACCAGGGGAGGCCCGAAGAAACTTGTAGCCTTCCGAATCGCGGAAATATTAGACGGAAGCCGAGTGGGACAATGGCGATGGATTCCATCTAAACTGAATCCAGCTGATGAAGCGACGAGAGCCCGCTATCCACCGCAGTTTCTGACAGCCAACAAATGGATTAATGGACCGCCCTTTTTGGAGCTTGAGAAAGCCGAGTGGCCAAAAATGCCGTCCGACATCGCCGACCACAGCTGTAGGGAGGAACTGCGTCCGAAGTTCACGCTTACAGTGAACCTGGTCAACGAGCCGCTCTTCGATGCGTCAAGATTTTCGAGGTTTTCTAAGTTGAAGAGAACAATGGCCTGGGTGGAACGTTTCATCGCCGTTTGCTTACGTAAAACAACTAACAGAGGTGAACTATCCGTAGCTGAGCTCAACAAAGCCGAACGTCTCATATGACGTCATGTACAAATGAAACGTTCGCCGATGACGTCGCAAAATTGCGGCTCAATCAGCCGATCAGTAGGGATAGTAAACTCCTTAGCCTGACACCCTACCTTGACGAAAACGGACTCCTGCGCGTCAAAGGGCGAATTGATGCTGCCACGACGATACCATTCAACGCCAGGCGGCCAATCATCCTGCCAAAAGACCACCATGTGACGAGGTTAGTTTTGGATAGTTTTCACCGTCGTCTCCGCTACCAGAACGATGATACAGTTGTCAACGAAGTCCGACAGAAGTTCTGGGTGCCAGCTCTACGCCCTGCCGTGAAGCGAGCGAGGAAATGCAAAACCGTTTCCACCATTAATGGGTCAATTGCCGGAGGATCGCCTAACTCCGTTTGTGAGGCCTTTCACTTATACAGGCCTTGACTATTTTGGGCCCGTCACCGTCAGCATCGGCCGTAGCCAGGAGAAACGGTGGATCGCCCTCTTCACATGTCTCACCATCAGAGCAGTGCACGTCGAAATAGCAGCCGACTTGTCCTCAGATGCCTGCCTACTATGCATTCATAACTTTGTCAACAGGCGAGGAGTTCCTCTGCGCATTCGGACCGACAACGGGAGCAACTTTATCGGAGCCAAGAAAGAGTTAAGTGACAACTGCATTTTCGACGAAGAAGCACTGAAAGCCGAGCTTTCTTCAACAGGCATAGAATGGGTATTAAATTGCCCCCTAAACCCTCACGCCGGAGGATGCTGGGAGAGACTCGTTCAATCCATTAAGCGAGTTTTATCGTCAACACTTCGTGAGAGAGCCCCGAAACTGGACACGCTGCAGAGCGCGCTGATCCAAGCAGAAAACATCGTAAATAGTCGTCCACTAACTCATCTACCAATTTCAACTCAGGACGAAGAGCCACTCACTCCGAACCACTTCCTACTTGGAGTCCCGAACTCAACGCAAACGCCAGGACCGGAGGATGAGAGGGCATTGTGCCTTAGAAAGCAGTGGAGAGTCAGTCAGCAGTTAAAGAACCAAATCTGGAAAAGGTGGAAACGGGAGTACTTACCCGTCCTTACAAAACGCTGCAAATGGTTTCGAGAAACACCGCCGATAAAGGTCGGGGACTTGGTGCTCGTATGCGACGCAGACGTGCCCAGGAGTCAGTGGATTCGCGGAAGGGTTGTGAAGGTGTTCCCAGGAAGTGATGGCCAGGTTCGATCCGCCGAAGTAGCGACAGCGACCGGAGTATTTCGCAGGTCGGCGGTGAAGATAGCCGTGTTGGAGGTAAGTGAGGCTTCGATAAAGAATCGGTCGCCTCACGGGGGGTGGGATGTCATTAAATAATATTAGTTTGAAATGTAACGTAGACATAAAACTTGGTGGATGGTTTGACTTGGCGAACAGATCTTATTTTGACATTTGACAGCGTGCTAAAACCATGCTCAAACTTCAGTTGCACAATTTAAATGCACATTTCATCGTCGTCAGCCGCCAAGCTCAAATCATCTGCCAGATTCACCAACAAGTAAGTAAAACAATAATGTATTCAACACAAACTGTATTTTAATATGTAATTATCGTAAATATAGAGAATACAGCACACGTATAAAACAAATGCTAGTTAATTCTTGGTGAGGCGGCGCCGACGACAACAAGGACAGGCTGAAGTACATGCAAAACTTCCAGAAGTGGACACAAAATATAAGAAAAACATACGAACAAGGACAGGTAGAAGAACATGCAAAACTTCCAGAAGTGGACACAAAATATAAGAAAAACATACGAACAAGGACATTTAGAAGTACATGCAAAGCTGCCAGAAGTGGACACAAAATATAAGAAAAACATATGAATAAGGACAGGTAGAAGTACATGCAAAACTTCCAGAAGTGGACACAAAATATAAGAAAATCATACGAACAAGGACAGATAGAAGTACAGGCAAAACTTCCAGAAGTGGACACAAAACATAAGAAAAACATACGGTCAAGGACAGGTAGAAGTACATGCAAAAATGCCAGAAGTGCACACAAAATATAAGAAAAGCATATGAACAAGGACAGGTAGAAGTACATGCAAAACTGCCAGAAGTTGACACAAAATATAAGAATATCATACGAACAAGGACAGGTAGAAGTACATGCAAAACTGCCAGAAGTGGACATACAATATAAGAAAATCATACGAACAAGGACAGGTAGAAGTACAAGCAAAACTGTCAGACGTGGACAGAAAATATAAGAAAAACATACGAACAAGGACAGGTAGAAGGACATGCAAAACTGCCAGAAGTGGACACAAAATATAAGAATATCATACGAACAAGGACAGGTAGAAGTACATGCAAAACTTCCAGAAGTGGACACAAAATATAAGAAAAACCTACGATCAAGGACAGGTAGATAATACATGCAAAACTGCCAGAAGTTTACACAAAATATAAGAAAAACATACGGTCAAGGACAGGTAGAAGGACATGCAAAACTGTCAGAGGTATACACAAAATATAAGAAAAACGTATGAACAAGGACAGGTAGAAGTGCATGCAAAACTGCCAGAAGAGGACACAAAATATAAGAAAAACATACGAACAAGGACAGGTAAAAGTACATGCAAAACTGCCAGGAGTATACACAAAATGTAAGAAAATCATACGAACAAAAACAGATAGAAGAAACATGCAAAACTTCCAGAAGTGGACACACAATATAAGAAAAACATACCAACAAGTACAGGTAGAAGTACATGCAAAACTGCCAGAAGTGGACACAAAATATAAGAAAAACATACGAACAAGGACAGGTAGAAGGACATGCCAAACTGTCAGAAGTATACACAAAATGTAAGAAAAACGTATGAACAAGGACAGGTAGAAGTACATGCAAAGCTGCCAGAAGAGGACACAAAATATAAGAGAAACATACGAACAAGGACAGGTAGAAGTACATGCAAAACTGCCAGAAGTGGACACAAAATATAAGAAAATCATACGAACAAAAACAGATAGAAGAAACATGCAAAACTTCCAGAAGTGGACACACAATATAAGAAAAACATGCAAACAAGTACAGGTAGAAGTACATGCAAAACTGCCAGAAGTGGACACAAATTATATGAAAAACATATGAACAAGGACATTTAGAAGTTCATGTAAAACTGCCAGAAGTGGACACAAAATATAAGAAAATCATACGAACAAAAACAGATAGAAGAAACATGCAAAACTTCCAGAAGTGGACACAAAATATAAGAAAAACATACGAACAAGGACATTTAGAAGAACATGCAAAGCTGCCAGAAGAGGACACAAAATATAAGAGAAACATACGAACAAGGACAGGTAGAAGTACATGCAAAACTGCCAGAAGTGGACACAAAATATAAGAAAAACATACGAACAAGGACAGGTAGAAGGACATGCCAAACTGTCAGAAGTATACACAAAATGTAAGAAAAACGTATGAACAAGGACAGGTAGAAGTACATGCAAAACTGCCAGAAGTGAACACAAAACATAAGAAAAACATACGGACAAGGACAAGTAAGAGTACATGCAAAACTGCCAGAAGTATACACAAAATGTTAGAAAAACATATGAACAAGGACAGGTAGAAGGATATGCAAAACTGTCAGAAGTATACGCAAAATGTAAGAAAAACGTATGAACAAGGACAGGTAGAAGTACATGCAAAACTTCCAGAAGTGGACACAAAATATAAGAAAAACATATGAACAAGGACAGGTAGAAGAACATGCAAAACTTCCAGAAGTGGACACAAATTATATGAAAAACATACGAACAAGGACATTTAGAAGTACATGCAAAGCTGCCAGAAGAGGACACAAAATATAAGAGAAACATACGAACAAGGACAGGTAGAAGTATATGCAAAACTGGCAGAAGTGGACACAAAATATAGGAAAAACATACGAGCACGGACAGGTAGAAGTATATGCAAAACTGCCAGAAGTGGACACAAATTATATGAAAAACATATGAACAAGGACATTTAGAAGTTCATGCAAAACTGCCAGAAGTGGACACAAAATATAAGAAAATCATACGAACAAAAACAGATAGAAGAAACATGCAAAACTTCCAGAAGTGGACACAAAATATAAGAAAAACATACGAACAAGGACATTTAGAAGTACATGCAAAGCTGCCAGAAGAGGACACAAAATATAAGAGAAACATACGAACAAGGACAGGTAGAAGTATATGCAAAATTGCCAGAAGAGGACACAAAATATAAGAGAAACATACGAACAAGGACAGGTAGAAGGACATGCCAAACTGTCAGAAGTATACACAAAATGTAAGAAAAACGTATGAACAAGGACAGGTAGAAGTACATGCAAAACTGCCAGAAGTGGACACAAAATATAAGAAAAACATACGAACAAAAACAGATAGAAGAAACATGCAAAACTTCCAGAAGTGGACACAAAATATAAGAAAAACATACGAACAAGGACATTTAGAAGTACATGCAAAGCTGCCAGAAGAGGACACAAAATATAAGAGAAACATACGAACAAGGACAGGTAGAAGTACATGCAAAACTGCCAGAAGTGGACACAAAATATAAGAAAATCATACGAACAAAAACAGATAGAAGAAACATGCAAAACTTCCAGAAGTGGACACACAATATAAGAAAAACATGCAAACAAGTACAGGTAGAAGTACATGCAAAACTGCCAGAAGTGAACACAAAACATAAGAAAAACATACGGACAAGGACAAGTAAGGGTACATGCAAAACTGCCAGAAGTATACACAAAATGTTAGAAAAACATATGAACAAGGACAGGTAGAAGGATATGCAAAACTGTCAGAAGTATACGCAAAATGTAAGAAAAACGTATGAACAAGGACAGGTAGAAGTACATGCAAAACTTCCAGAAGTGGACACAAAATATAAGAAAAACATATGAACAAGGACAGGTAGAAGAACATGCAAAACTTCCAGAAGTGGACACAAAATATATGGAAAACATACGAACAAGGACATTTAGAAGTACATGCAAAGCTGCCAGAAGTGGACACAAAATATAAGAAAAAAATACGAACAAGGACAGGTAGAAGTACATGCAAAACTTCCAGAAGTGGACACAAAATATAAGAAAAACATACGGACAAGGACATGTAAAAGTACATGCAAAACTGCCAGAAGTATACACAAAATGTAAGAAAAACATATGAACAAAGACAGGTAGAAGGACATGCAAAACTGTCAGAAATATACACAAAATTTAAGAAAAACGTATGAACAAGAACAGGTAGAAGTACATGCAAAACTTCCAGAAGTGGACACAAAATATAAGAAAAACATACGAACAAGGACAGGTAGAAGAAAATGCAAAACTTCCAGAAGTGGACACAAAATATAATAAAAACCTACGCTCAAGGACAATTAGAAGTACATGCAAAGCTGCCAGAAGTGGACAAAAAATATAAGAAAAACATACGAACAAGGACAGGTAGAAGTACATGCAAAAGTTGCCGGAAGTGGACACAAAATATAAGAATAATATACGAAGAAGGACAGGTAGAAGTATATGCAAAACTGGCAGAAGTGGACACAAAATATAGGAAAAACATACGAGCACGGACAGGTAGAAGTATATGCAAAACTGCCAGAAGTGGACACAAATTATATGAAAAACATATGAACAAGGACATTTAGAAGTTCATGCAAAACTGCCAGAAGTGGACACAAAATATAAGAATATCATACGAACAAGGACAGGTAGGAGTACATGCAAAACTGCCAGAAGTGGACACAATATAAGAAAATCATACGAACAGGGCCAGGTAGAAGTACAGGCAAAACTGTCAGACGTGGGCAGAAAATACAAGAATAACATACGACCAAGGACAGGTAGAAGGACATGCAAAACTGTCAGAAGTATACACAAAATGAAAGAAAATCGTATGAACAAGGACAGGTGAAAGTACATGCAAAACTTCCAGAAGTGGACACAAAATATAAGAAAAACATACGAACAAGTACAGGTATAAGTACATGCAAAGCTGCCAGAAGTGGACACAAAATACAAGAAAAACATACGGACAAGGACAGGTAGAAGTACACGCAAAACTTCCAGAAGCGGACACAAAATATAAGAAACAAATACGAACAACAACACGTAGAAGTACATGCAAAACTTCAAGAAGTGGACACAAAATATAAGAAAATCATACGAAAAAGGACAGGTAGAAGTATATGCAAAACTGACGGAAGTGGCCACAAAATATAAGAAAAACATACGAACAAGGACAGGTAGAAAGAAGTACATGCAAAACTGGCAGAAGTGGACACAAAATATAAGAAAAACATATGAACAAGGACAGGTAGAAGAAAATGCAAAACTTCCAGAAGTGGACACAAAATATAATAAAAACCTACGATCAAGGACATTTAGAAGTACATGCAAAGCTGCCAGAAGTGGACACAAAATATAAGAAAAACATACGAACAAGGACAGGTAGAAGTACATGCAAAACTTCCAGAACTGGACACAAAATATAAGAAAGTCATACGAACAAGGACAGATAGAAGTACAGACAAAACTGCCAGAAGTGGACACAAAACATAAGAAAAACATACGAATAAGGGCAGGTAGATATACACACGCAAAACCTATAGAAGTGGACACAAAATATAAGAGAAACATACGAACAAGGACAGGTAGAAGTACATGCAAAACTTCCAGAAGTCTACATAAAATATAAGAAAATCATACGAACAAGGACAGGTAAAAGTACAGGCAAAACTTCCAGAAGTGGACACAAAATATAAGAAAAACATATGAACAAGGACAGGTAGAAGTACATGCAAAACTGGCAGAAGTGGACACAAAATATAGGAAAAACATACGAAAAAGGACAGGTAGAAGTATATGCAAAACTTCCAGAAGTGGACATAAAATATAAGAAAATCATACGAACAAGGACAGGTAAAAGTACAGGCAAAACTTCCAGAAGTGGACACAAAATATAAGAAAAATATACGAAGAAGGACAGGTAGAAGTACATGCAAAACTGCCAGAAATGGACACAAAATATAAGAAAAACATATGAACAAGGACAGGTAGAAGTACATGCAAAACTGGCAGAAGTGGACACAAAATATAGGAAAAACATACGAGCACGGACAGGTAGAAGTATATGCAAAACTGGCAGAGTGGACGCAAAATATAAGAAAAATATACGAAGAAGGACAGGTTGAAGTATATGCAAAACTGGCAGAAGTGGACACAAAATATAGGAAAAACATACGAGCACGGACAGGTAGAAGTATATGCAATACTGCCAGAAGTGGACACAAATTATATGAAAAACATATGAACAAGGACATTTAGAAGTTCATGCAAAACTGCCAGAAGTCGACACAAAATATAAGAATATCATACGAACAAGGACAGGTAGAAGTACATGCAAAACTGCCAGAAGTGGACACACAATATAAGAAAATCATACGAACAAATCCAGGTAGAAGTACAGGCAAAATTGTCAGACGTGGACAGAAAATCCAAGAGAAACATACGAACAAGGACAATTAGAAGGACATGCAAAACTGTCAGAAGTATACACAAAATGAAAGAAAAACGTATGAACAAGGACAGGTAGAAGAAAATGCAAAACTTCCAGAAGTGGACACAAAATATAATAAAAACCTACGATCAAGGACATTTAGAAGTACATGCAAAGCTGCCAGAAGTGGACACAAAATATAAGAAAAACATACGAACAAGGACAGGTAGAAGTACATGCAAAACTGCCGGAAGTGGACACAAAATATAAGAAAAATGTACGAAGAAGGACAGGTAGAAGTATATGCAAAACTGGCAGAAGTGGACACAAAATATAGGAAAAACATACGAGCACGGACAGGTAGAAGTATATGCAAAACAGCCAGAAGTGGACACAAATTATATGAAAAACATATGAACAAGGACATTTAGAAGTTCATGCAAAACTGCCAGAAGTGGACACAAAATATAAGAATATCATACGAACAAGGACAGGTAGGAGTACATGCAAAACTGCCAGAAGTGGACACAATATAAGAAAATCATACGAACAGGGCCAGGTAGAAGTACAGGCAAAACTGTCAGACGTGGGCAGAAAATACAAGAAAAACATACGAACAAGGACAGGTAGAAGGACATGCAAAACTGTCAGAAGTATACACAAAATGAAAGAAAAACGTATGAACAAGGACAGGTGGAAGTACATGCAAAACTTCCAGAAGTGGACACAAAATATAAGAAAAACATACGAACAAGGACATTTAGAAGTACATGCAAAGCTGCCAGAAGTGGACACAAAATATAAGAAAAACATACGGACAAGGACAGGTAGAAGTACACGCAAAACTTCCAGAAGCGGACACAAAATATAAGAAACAAATACGAACAAGGACACGTAGAAGTACATGCAAAACTTCAAGAAGTGGACACAAAATATAAGAAAATCATACGAAAAAGGACAGGTAGAAGCATATGCAAAACTGACGGAAGTGGCCACAAAATATAAGAAAAACATACGAACAAGGACAGGTAGAAAGAAGTACATGCAAAACTTCCAGAAGTGGACACAAAATATAGGAAAAACACACGAACAAGGACAGGTAAAAGTACATGCAAAACTGCCAGAAGTGGACACAAAATATAAGAAAAACATACGAACAAGGACAGGTATAACTACATGCAAAACTGCCAGAAGTGGACACAAAATATAAGAAAAATATGCGAAGAAGGACAGGTGGAAGTACATGCAAAACTGCCAGAAGTGGACACAAAATATAAGAAAAACATATGAACAAGGACATTTAGAAGTACATGCAAAACTGGCAGAAGTGGCCACAAAATATAGGAAAAACATACGAGCAAGGACAGGTAGAAGTATATGCAAAATTGCCAGAAATGGACACAAATTATAAGAAAAACATATGAACAAGGACTTTTAGAAGTACATGCAAAACTGGCAGAAGTGGACACAAAATATAACAATATCATACGAACAACAACAGGTAGATGTACATGCAAAACTGCCAGAAGTGGACACACAATATAAGAAAATCATAGGAACAAGGACAGGTCGAAGTACAGGCAAAACTGTCAGACGTCGACAGAAAATATAAGAAAAGCATACGAACAAGGACAGGTAGAAGGACATGCAAAACTGTCAGAAGTATACACTAAATGAAAGAAAAACGTATGAACAAGGACAGGTAGAAGTACATGTAAGGCTGACAGAAGTGGACACAAAATATAGAAAAAACATACGAGCAAGGACAGGTAGAAGTATATGCAAAACTGCCAGAAGTGGACACAAATTATAAGAAAAACATATGAACAAGGACATTTAGAAGTACATGCAAAACTGCAAGAATGGACATAAAATATAACAATATCATACGAACAACAACAGGTAGATGTTCATGCAAAACTGCCAGAAGTGGACACGCAATATAAGAAAATCATAGGAACCAGGACAGGTCGAAGTACAGGCAAAACTGTCAGACGTTGACAGAAAATATAAGAAAAACATACGAACAAGGACAGGTAGAAGGACATGCAAAACTGTCAGAAGTATACACTAAATGAAAGAAAAACGTATGAACAAGGACAGGTAGAAGTACATGCAAAGCTTCCAGAAGAGGCCACAAAATATAAGAAAATCATACGAACAAGGATATTAAAAGTACATGCAGAACTGCCAGAAGTATACACAAAATGTAAGAAAAACATATGAACAAGGACAGGTAGAAGTACATGCAAAACTGCCAGAAGTGGACACAAAATATAAGAAAAACATACGAACAAGGATGGTAAAAGTACATGCAGAACTGCCAGAAGTATACACAAAATGTAAGAAAAACATATGAACAAGGACAGGTAGAAGTACATGCAAAACTGCCAGAAGTGGACACGCAATATAAGAAAAACACACGAACAAGGACAGGTAAAAAGAAGTACATGCATAACTTCCAGAAGTGGACACAAAATATAGGAAAAACACACGAACAAGGACAGGTAAAAGTACATGCAAAACTGCCAGAAGTGGACACCAAATACAAGAAAAACATACGAACAAGGACACGTAGAAGTACATGAAAAACTGGCAGAAGTTTACACAAAATATAAGAAAATCATACGAACAAGGACAGGTAGAAGTACATGCAAAACTGCCAGAAGTGGACACAAAATATAAGAAAAACATACGAACAAGGACAGGTAGAAGATTATGCAAAACTGTCAGAAGTGGACACAAAATATGAGAAAAACATACGAACAAGGACAGGTAGAAGATCATGCAAAACTGTCAGGAGTGGATACAAAATATAAGAAAATCATACGAACAAGGATAGGTAGAAGTACATGCAAAGCTGCCAGAAGTGGACACAAAATATAAGAAAAACATACGAACAATTACAGGTAGAAGTACATGCAAAACTGCCGCAAGTGAACACAAAATATAAGAAAAACATACGAACAAGGACAGGTAGAAGTACATGCGAGACTACCAGAAGTGGACACAAAATATAAGAAAAACATATGAACAAGGACAGGTGGAGGTACATGCAAAACTGGCTGAAGTGGACACAAAATATAAGAAAAACATACGAACAATAACAGGTGGAGGTACATGCAAAACTGGCAGAAGTGGACACAAAATATAAGAAAAACATACGAACAAGGACAGGTAGAAGTACATGCAAAACTGGTAGAAGTGGACACAAATTATAAGAAAAACATACGAAGAAGGACAGGTAGAAGAACATGCAAAATTTCCAGAAGTGGACACAAAATATAAGAAAAACATATGAACAAGGACAGGTAGAAGAACATGCAAAACTGCCGCAAGTGGACACAAAATATAAGAAAAACATACGAACAAGGACAGGTAGAAGTTCATGCGAGACTACAAGAAGTGGACACAAAATATAAGAAAAACAAACGAACAAGGACAGGTAGAAGTACATCCAAAACTGGTAGAAGTGGACACAAATTATAAGAAAAACATACGAAGAAGGACAGGTAGAAGAACATGCAAAATTTCCAGAAGTGGACACAAAATATAAGAAAAACATACGAACAAGGACAGGTAGAAGAACATGCAAAACTGCCGCAAGTGGACACAAAATATAAGAAAAACATACGAACAAGGACAGGTAGAAGTTCATGCGAGACTACAAGAAGTGGACACAAAATATAAGAAAAACATATGAACAAGGACAGGTAGAAGTACATGCAAAACTGGCAGAAGTGGACACATAATATAAGAAAAACATACGAACAAGGACAGGTAGAAGTACATGCAAAACTGCCAGAAGTGAACACAAAATATAAGAAAAACATACGAACAAGGACAGGTGGAGGTACATGCAAAACTGGCAGAAGTGGACACAAAATATAAGAAAAACATACGAACAAGGACAGGTAGAACTACATGCAAAACTGCCGCAAGTGGACACAAAATATAAGAAAAACATATGTATGAACAAGGAAAGGTAAACATACATGCAAAACTGCCAGAAGTGCACACACAATATAAGAAAAACATACGAACAAGGACAGGTAAACGTACATGCAAAACTGGTAGAAGCGGACACAAAATATAAGAAAAACATACGAAGAAGGACATTTAGAAGTACATGCAAAATTTCCAGAAGTGGACTCAAAATATAAGAAAAACATACGAACAAGGACAGGTAGAAGAACATGCAAAACTGCCGCAAGTGGACACAAAATATAAGAAAAACATACGAACAAGGACAGGTAGAAGTACATGCGAGACTACAAGAAGTGGACACAAAATATAAGAAAAACATATGAACAAGGACAGGTAGAAGTACATGCAAAACTGGCAGAAGTGGACACACAATATAAGAACAACATACGAACAAGGACAGGTAGAAGTACATGCAAAACTGCCAGAAGTGAACACAAAATATAAGAAAAACATACGAACAAGGACAGGTGGAGGTACATGCAAAACTGGCAGAACTGGACCCAAAATATAAGAAAAACATACGAACAAGGACAGGTAGAAGTACATGCAAAACTGCCAGAAGTTGACACAAAATAAAAGAAGAACATATGAACAAGGAAAGGTAAACGTACATGCAAAACTGGTAGAAGTGGACACAAAAAATAAGAAAAACATACGAAGAAGGACATTTAGAAGTACATGCAAAATTTCCAGAAGTGGACACAAAATATAAGAAAAACATACGAACAGGGACAGGTAGAAGTACATGCAAAGCTGCCGCAAGTGGACACAAAATATAAGAAAAACATACGAGCAAGGACAGGTAAACGTACATGCAAAGCTACCAGAAGTGGACACAAAATATAAGAAAAACATACGAACAAGGACAGGTAGAAGTACATGCGAAACTGCCGCAACTGAACACAAAATATAAGAAAAACATACGAACAAGGACAGGAAGAAGTGCATGCAAACTGCCAGAAGTGGACACAAAATATAAGAAAAACATACGAACAAGGACAGGTAGAAATACATGCAAATCTGTCAAAAGTGGACACAAAGTATAAGAAAAACATACGAACAAGGACAGGAAGAAGTACATGCAAACTGCCAGAAGTGGACACAAAATATAAGAAAAACATACGAACGAGGACAGGAAGAAGTACATGCAAACTGCCAGAAGTGGACATAAGATATAAGAAAAACATACGAACAATGACAGCTACAAGTACATGTGTTTGATGCCCGAATTGTGTTTCCACCTTACAAAAAAGGTTTCCTCCCGAGCGAGCTTTATGAATTGTTTCAATTTACTGCCATATATGTCTTTCTCTTTCCATGTCCTAATAAAAAGATTGCTTTTGTTCTGGCGACGTTGAGTCGATAACACGCGTGTTTTTTTGTTCAGTAGTCAAATTAAAATACAATTCTAATTTTCAGCCAGGAAATCCAGGATAAGTATCTTCTCGGCAAATACGCATACAAAATTGGTCCATTCGATCGCGGATTTATAAGATTTTTCTGGATTTCCATAGGCATCGGGTTTTGTGCAAACGTGGGAGCGTCAACGGTGTACGCAACGCGCACGGTACTTGCCGTTAGCCTAGAGTTAAAAAATATATAAAAACGTTTTTTTGAAAACGAAGACCACCAAGTGGCAAAGCTTATCACCCATATTGTGTTTTTATCGTGACTGCTGCTGCGGCGTGTGTTGTGATTTCGGTTTTGCGGTGAACAAGTGCGATGGACTCTCTAAAGTGGCAACGGGCAGCCCTCAAAGGGCAGGTAGCACGGATTGCTTCCTATTGTGACTCATCTTCTGTATCGGTGGCGGAGTCCACATTGCGCCAGGCTAAATTAGAGCAGCATATGCAGGAGTTTGAGCGAATCCAAAGTGAAATTGAATCGGTAGTCGAGGATTCACAGATGGTGGATGAAGCACATTATCGTGTTGAATTCGAGAACCCATTTTTTCCGTGCATTCGAAACTAACCGAGTTAATTCAGTTTCAAAAGCCAAGTGAACCGCGGGCGGAAGAAGTTGATCTCGGTAAAACCCTCCAGTCGTTAATGGAGAACCAGTGTGCGTTAAATGAAATTGTAAAAACATTGTCGGATCCATCGCGGCGATCGATTACGATAACACGACCGGAAGTGTCATCAAGGCTCCCCGAAATTAAAGTGCCAGAATTCAGTGGGAAGTTTGACGAGTGGGTGCGATTTCGCGATTTATTCACGGCTCTAGTGCAATCTAAAGACTCAATAACGGGCGTCGAGAAGTTTGAATATCTGCAAACGTGGCTGAAGGGAGATGCATTATCAATCATTAAGCATCTCACTCCAAGCAATGGAAATTTTGACGTAGCGTGGAAGCTGGTGAAATCATATTATGATAAGCCGCAGTTTATTATGATCGCTCACTTAGATAACATATTCGAGCAACCACCTCTCAAAACGGGCGCGCTCAGTGAAATTAAACGGTTATTCACGATAACGAGTGAAAACGTCAACGTACTGCGGGCTTTAAATCAACCGGTTGATATGTGGGATGTGCTACTGGTCTATGTGTTATCCAAAAAATTTGATTCTGAAAACCGAATGTTGTGGATTCGATTAGTGAAAGATAAACCAAATCCATCGTTGTCCGATTTCAACGGGTTCCTAAAAGATCGTATTAACGAGTTGGAAAGCTTAAATTTATCGAATGTCGGTCGTGGTCAATCGAATGTTTACAAAGCAGTGTTAAAAGATTCGGGAAAACGGGTTATGAACGCGACTGTTCCCTCCTGCCCCAAATGTAAACAGAAGCATTTTTTATATAAGTGCCAACAATTTCGTGTCCTTGCGGTGCCTGAGCGATGTGAATTCGTTAAATCTAATAACATCTGCCTAAACTGCCTTCGCGCAAAACACGGCTTAGCCGAGTGTAAGTTTTCTAGTTGTAAAGCGTGCGGTTTAAAGCACAACACGATGCTTCATTGGGAATCCCTGTCACAATCGCAAGTCCATACAAACCCGTCAAATAGTGTCTCGCAATCTACGGTTCAACATAACGCTTCCAATGGTCTTTCGCAGAGTCAAGGCCAACCCAGCGCTGGGAATGGTTTCGCGCGGTCTCACACTCAATCAAGTTCCTCGAAAAGTTTGGTTGTCAATACGATACAATACTCCGGTCGCGAGTGCTTCACGATGCTACCGACAGCAATGGTCAGAGTTCAGGATGAGCATAACGAGTGGCAGATGTGTAGAGCTCTGCTCGACTCGGGGTCGCAAGTAACGCTTATCTCGGAATCATGCCTCCGAAGGTTAGGGCTCAAGCGCTTCCATGCAAGAATACCAATTCTCGGTTTAGGACAGCGCGAAAGTGTTCACGGTACCCGCGGTGAGGTAAAACTCAACATTTCGTCAATACTAAGGCTCTGTCGGTGAAGGCCTTTGTGCTGTCGTCCCTTACTAACGATTTGCCATGTGTGGAAATACCAAGTGTCAACTAATCGTACTTGAATAATCTGTCGTTAGCAGATCCAACGTGTAATCGCCCATGTAAAATCGACATTTTAAAGGGTGCCGATGTATTTTTTGACATTATCGCGGAGGGTAGGATTACGCATCCCTCAGGTTCACCGGTCGCGCACAACACCCATCGGATGGGTGCTTGCCGGAAACGTCCCACTGGCCCCAGAGCATAGTCTAAGTGTTTTCCATTCCACGGTTGAGCTTGATACCGACGTGCTTCTAAGAAAATTTTTTGAGTGCGAAGATATCGGGGACGGGCAGTGCAACGATAACGAGGTAAGTGGCACCATTGAAAATCATTTCGCCTCTACACACTTTGCTAACTCCGAGGGGAGATTTGTAGTTAGTTTGCCCTTCGCAAAACCATCCATCGAATTTGGTAACTCGTGCGACGCAGCGCTAAAACGGCTTGCCGCAATGGAGAAACGATTCTCTAAGGATTCCAATTTAAAGCGTGAATACATATCTTTTATGCGGGAGTATGAGCGGTTAGGCCATATGTCTGAAGTACCCGATGATGAGCGCGAACGTTCCTCATTCTATTTACCGCTTCATGCGATATTCAAGCCCACTAGTACTACTACCAAATTAAGGGTTGTTTTTGACGCGTCATGTAAGTCCACGAATGGGCGTTCCTTAAACGATTATCTCCTAGTAGGGCCCACTTTACAAAGCGATTTAATAACAAACCTTATCAAATTTCGGAAGTGTCAGGTCGCGGTAAAGGCCGACATTGCGAAAATGTACCGCCAAATTTTGGTAAATGCGAATGACGTACATTTTCAACGGATAGTTTGGAGGGAAAGTATTACAGAAGAGCCCCGCGACTGGCAACTGCTAACAGTAACTTATGGAACAGCTTCCGCGTCCTTCTTGGCCACGAGGGTCTTAAAACAAATCGGTATTAACAACGTAGCGAGATTTCCGCGGTCTGCGGAAGATGCGATAAGCGTTAAGATGCGTGGAAGATGCGATAAGCGTTAAGAATGATCTTTGTCATATTCTAAAACAATCGGGAATGGATCTTCGAAAATGGTCTTCTAATTCGTTAAAATTCTTAAATACCATCGATGCCGAGCATCGATAATCATCGACCGAGTTGTGCATTGGCGAGGGTGGAGTAAAAACGTTGGGCTTGCTATGGAATGTAGAAGCTGATTGCTTCGAGTTCCGCTCATCGTTACCTACCATAGGCCCACAAGTTACGAAACGAGAAGTTTTATCGGATATAGCGCGTATATTTGACCCGCTAGGGTGGCTTTCACCGACCGTCGTCAAAATGAAAGTTTTTACGAAACGCCTTTGGTTAAGGCAAATTGGATGGGATACTTTCATTCCCAGTGATCTCTACGTAGAGTGGTCAGATTTTAGATCGGATTTGGATTCCTTGCGCATAATCAGTATTCCGCGGTGGCTGCAGTCAACTCGAAAGGAGGTTATGAAATTGCACGGCTTTGCTGATGCACGGCTTTGCTGCTGTATATTCCAGGGTGCTAGGGCTTGATGGCGTTCGAACTTCGTTAATCTGCGCAAAAACGCGAATCGCCCCAGTGAAGTCTTCGCTTTCAATTCCTCGCCTTGAATTAAACGGCTCTTTGCTGCTAACGAAATTGCTTAGCAAGGTGAAAGATGCCTTAATGATTCACAACATCGAGTGCTTTGCTTATACGGATTCAACCACCGTCCTGCACAGGATCCACGGACATCCTCGATCGCGGAATGTATTCGTGGACAATCGAATATCGCAAATCGTCAGCCGTTTCCCTGTGTCTATATGGCACCATGTTCGAACGACGGACAATCCCGCTGATTGTGCCACTCGTGGTATAATGCCACATCGCTTACACAGTCTGGATTTATGGTGGAACGGGCCGCAGTTTTTGCGCGATGAGGTGATTGAGTTTTCCAGTCTGCCAGAGTACAGGAGAAGTGCAAGTGATGGCGAAGTGGTATGTCTAACTAATATCCCAAATCCTCCACCGTTCGATATAACTAAGCGTTTTTCAAATTTCAACCGACTTTTACGCGTCGTTGCTCGTTGCATCCTTTTATTTCGGAGACGTCGTGCACCGGGCATTTGCGTAGTTACTTTCTTTCACATCAGGATCTCCATGCGGCTAAGATCGGTTTTGTGCGAATTTCGCAAGATCAATGCTTTCGCGAGGAAATTAATCGTTTGAGGCACGGCGGCGCGGTCTCGGGAAAAAGCAAATACCACTTCATGGATCCTTTTGTTGACGAATTTGGCGTGCTCCGCGTAGGAGGAAGGCTTGAAAATGCTGCGATACCATTCGAGCAAAAGCATCCGATTATCCTTCACAAAGACGATCACCTGACAACGCTTATTGTCAACGATTGCCACCTAAATAACATTCATGCCGGAATGCGTCAGATGACTTACCTACTACATCTTAACTATTTCATCCTCGGCGCTCATCACGTGATAAGGCGATACATTTATCGATGTACAACATGTGTACGTCAACGCGCCGTCCATTATCAACAGCAGATGGGCAGCTTACCAAAACAGCGATTGAAGCCAGGTGTAACATTCGGTAATGCTGGTGTCGATTATGCGGGCCCTTTTACGGCTCGGTCATGGAGAGGGCGAGACGCCAAGCAGTATAAGGTGTATGTGGCCTTATTTATCTGCATGGCAACGAAGGCGATACAGGTAGAAGTACATGCAAAACTGCCAGAAGTGGACACAAATTATATGAAAAACATATGAACAAGGACATTTAGAAGTTCATGTAAAACTGCCAGAAGTGGACACAAAATATAAGAAAATCATACGAACAAAAACAGATAGAAGAAACATGCAAAACTTCCAGAAGTGGACACAAAATATAAGAAAAACATACGAACAAGGACATTTAGAAGAACATGCAAAGCTGCCAGAAGAGGACACAAAATATAAGAGAAACATACGAACAAGGACAGGTAGAAGTACATGCAAAACTGCCAGAAGTGGACACAAAATATAAGAAAAACATACGAACAAGGACAGGTAGAAGGACATGCCAAACTGTCAGAAGTATACACAAAATGTAAGAAAAACGTATGAACAAGGACAGGTAGAAGTACATGCAAAACTGCCAGAAGTGAACACAAAACATAAGAAAAACATACGGACAAGGACAAGTAAGAGTACATGCAAAACTGCCAGAAGTATACACAAAATGTTAGAAAAACATATGAACAAGGACAGGTAGAAGGATATGCAAAACTGTCAGAAGTATACGCAAAATGTAAGAAAAACGTATGAACAAGGACAGGTAGAAGTACATGCAAAACTTCCAGAAGTGGACACAAAATATAAGAAAAACATATGAACAAGGACAGGTAGAAGAACATGCAAAACTTCCAGAAGTGGACACAAATTATATGAAAAACATACGAACAAGGACATTTAGAAGTACATGCAAAGCTGCCAGAAGAGGACACAAAATATAAGAGAAACATACGAACAAGGACAGGTAGAAGTATATGCAAAACTGGCAGAAGTGGACACAAAATATAGGAAAAACATACGAGCACGGACAGGTAGAAGTATATGCAAAACTGCCAGAAGTGGACACAAATTATATGAAAAACATATGAACAAGGACATTTAGAAGTTCATGCAAAACTGCCAGAAGTGGACACAAAATATAAGAAAATCATACGAACAAAAACAGATAGAAGAAACATGCAAAACTTCCAGAAGTGGACACAAAATATAAGAAAAACATACGAACAAGGACATTTAGAAGTACATGCAAAGCTGCCAGAAGAGGACACAAAATATAAGAGAAACATACGAACAAGGACAGGTAGAAGTATATGCAAAATTGCCAGAAGAGGACACAAAATATAAGAGAAACATACGAACAAGGACAGGTAGAAGGACATGCCAAACTGTCAGAAGTATACACAAAATGTAAGAAAAACGTATGAACAAGGACAGGTAGAAGTACATGCAAAACTGCCAGAAGTGGACACAAAATATAAGAAAAACATACGAACAAAAACAGATAGAAGAAACATGCAAAACTTCCAGAAGTGGACACAAAATATAAGAAAAACATACGAACAAGGACATTTAGAAGTACATGCAAAGCTGCCAGAAGAGGACACAAAATATAAGAGAAACATACGAACAAGGACAGGTAGAAGTACATGCAAAACTGCCAGAAGTGGACACAAAATATAAGAAAATCATACGAACAAAAACAGATAGAAGAAACATGCAAAACTTCCAGAAGTGGACACACAATATAAGAAAAACATGCAAACAAGTACAGGTAGAAGTACATGCAAAACTGCCAGAAGTGAACACAAAACATAAGAAAAACATACGGACAAGGACAAGTAAGGGTACATGCAAAACTGCCAGAAGTATACACAAAATGTTAGAAAAACATATGAACAAGGACAGGTAGAAGGATATGCAAAACTGTCAGAAGTATACGCAAAATGTAAGAAAAACGTATGAACAAGGACAGGTAGAAGTACATGCAAAACTTCCAGAAGTGGACACAAAATATAAGAAAAACATATGAACAAGGACAGGTAGAAGAACATGCAAAACTTCCAGAAGTGGACACAAAATATATGGAAAACATACGAACAAGGACATTTAGAAGTACATGCAAAGCTGCCAGAAGTGGACACAAAATATAAGAAAAAAATACGAACAAGGACAGGTAGAAGTACATGCAAAACTTCCAGAAGTGGACACAAAATATAAGAAAAACATACGGACAAGGACATGTAAAAGTACATGCAAAACTGCCAGAAGTATACACAAAATGTAAGAAAAACATATGAACAAAGACAGGTAGAAGGACATGCAAAACTGTCAGAAATATACACAAAATTTAAGAAAAACGTATGAACAAGAACAGGTAGAAGTACATGCAAAACTTCCAGAAGTGGACACAAAATATAAGAAAAACATACGAACAAGGACAGGTAGAAGAAAATGCAAAACTTCCAGAAGTGGACACAAAATATAATAAAAACCTACGCTCAAGGACAATTAGAAGTACATGCAAAGCTGCCAGAAGTGGACAAAAAATATAAGAAAAACATACGAACAAGGACAGGTAGAAGTACATGCAAAAGTTGCCGGAAGTGGACACAAAATATAAGAATAATATACGAAGAAGGACAGGTAGAAGTATATGCAAAACTGGCAGAAGTGGACACAAAATATAGGAAAAACATACGAGCACGGACAGGTAGAAGTATATGCAAAACTGCCAGAAGTGGACACAAATTATATGAAAAACATATGAACAAGGACATTTAGAAGTTCATGCAAAACTGCCAGAAGTGGACACAAAATATAAGAATATCATACGAACAAGGACAGGTAGGAGTACATGCAAAACTGCCAGAAGTGGACACAATATAAGAAAATCATACGAACAGGGCCAGGTAGAAGTACAGGCAAAACTGTCAGACGTGGGCAGAAAATACAAGAATAACATACGACCAAGGACAGGTAGAAGGACATGCAAAACTGTCAGAAGTATACACAAAATGAAAGAAAATCGTATGAACAAGGACAGGTGAAAGTACATGCAAAACTTCCAGAAGTGGACACAAAATATAAGAAAAACATACGAACAAGTACAGGTATAAGTACATGCAAAGCTGCCAGAAGTGGACACAAAATACAAGAAAAACATACGGACAAGGACAGGTAGAAGTACACGCAAAACTTCCAGAAGCGGACACAAAATATAAGAAACAAATACGAACAACAACACGTAGAAGTACATGCAAAACTTCAAGAAGTGGACACAAAATATAAGAAAATCATACGAAAAAGGACAGGTAGAAGTATATGCAAAACTGACGGAAGTGGCCACAAAATATAAGAAAAACATACGAACAAGGACAGGTAGAAAGAAGTACATGCAAAACTGGCAGAAGTGGACACAAAATATAAGAAAAACATATGAACAAGGACAGGTAGAAGAAAATGCAAAACTTCCAGAAGTGGACACAAAATATAATAAAAACCTACGATCAAGGACATTTAGAAGTACATGCAAAGCTGCCAGAAGTGGACACAAAATATAAGAAAAACATACGAACAAGGACAGGTAGAAGTACATGCAAAACTTCCAGAACTGGACACAAAATATAAGAAAGTCATACGAACAAGGACAGATAGAAGTACAGACAAAACTGCCAGAAGTGGACACAAAACATAAGAAAAACATACGAATAAGGGCAGGTAGATATACACACGCAAAACCTATAGAAGTGGACACAAAATATAAGAGAAACATACGAACAAGGACAGGTAGAAGTACATGCAAAACTTCCAGAAGTCTACATAAAATATAAGAAAATCATACGAACAAGGACAGGTAAAAGTACAGGCAAAACTTCCAGAAGTGGACACAAAATATAAGAAAAACATATGAACAAGGACAGGTAGAAGTACATGCAAAACTGGCAGAAGTGGACACAAAATATAGGAAAAACATACGAAAAAGGACAGGTAGAAGTATATGCAAAACTTCCAGAAGTGGACATAAAATATAAGAAAATCATACGAACAAGGACAGGTAAAAGTACAGGCAAAACTTCCAGAAGTGGACACAAAATATAAGAAAAATATACGAAGAAGGACAGGTAGAAGTACATGCAAAACTGCCAGAAATGGACACAAAATATAAGAAAAACATATGAACAAGGACAGGTAGAAGTACATGCAAAACTGGCAGAAGTGGACACAAAATATAGGAAAAACATACGAGCACGGACAGGTAGAAGTATATGCAAAACTGGCAGAGTGGACGCAAAATATAAGAAAAATATACGAAGAAGGACAGGTTGAAGTATATGCAAAACTGGCAGAAGTGGACACAAAATATAGGAAAAACATACGAGCACGGACAGGTAGAAGTATATGCAATACTGCCAGAAGTGGACACAAATTATATGAAAAACATATGAACAAGGACATTTAGAAGTTCATGCAAAACTGCCAGAAGTCGACACAAAATATAAGAATATCATACGAACAAGGACAGGTAGAAGTACATGCAAAACTGCCAGAAGTGGACACACAATATAAGAAAATCATACGAACAAATCCAGGTAGAAGTACAGGCAAAATTGTCAGACGTGGACAGAAAATCCAAGAGAAACATACGAACAAGGACAATTAGAAGGACATGCAAAACTGTCAGAAGTATACACAAAATGAAAGAAAAACGTATGAACAAGGACAGGTAGAAGAAAATGCAAAACTTCCAGAAGTGGACACAAAATATAATAAAAACCTACGATCAAGGACATTTAGAAGTACATGCAAAGCTGCCAGAAGTGGACACAAAATATAAGAAAAACATACGAACAAGGACAGGTAGAAGTACATGCAAAACTGCCGGAAGTGGACACAAAATATAAGAAAAATGTACGAAGAAGGACAGGTAGAAGTATATGCAAAACTGGCAGAAGTGGACACAAAATATAGGAAAAACATACGAGCACGGACAGGTAGAAGTATATGCAAAACAGCCAGAAGTGGACACAAATTATATGAAAAACATATGAACAAGGACATTTAGAAGTTCATGCAAAACTGCCAGAAGTGGACACAAAATATAAGAATATAATACGAACAAGGACAGGTAGGAGTACATGCAAAACTGCCAGAAGTGGACACAATATAAGAAAATCATACGAACAGGGCCAGGTAGAAGTACAGGCAAAACTGTCAGACGTGGGCAGAAAATACAAGAAAAACATACGAACAAGGACAGGTAGAAGGACATGCAAAACTGTCAGAAGTATACACAAAATGAAAGAAAAACGTATGAACAAGGACAGGTGGAAGTACATGCAAAACTTCCAGAAGTGGACACAAAATATAAGAAAAACATACGAACAAGGACATTTAGAAGTACATGCAAAGCTGCCAGAAGTGGACACAAAATATAAGAAAAACATACGGACAAGGACAGGTAGAAGTACACGCAAAACTTCCAGAAGCGGACACAAAATATAAGAAACAAATACGAACAAGGACACGTAGAAGTACATGCAAAACTTCAAGAAGTGGACACAAAATATAAGAAAATCATACGAAAAAGGACAGGTAGAAGCATATGCAAAACTGACGGAAGTGGCCACAAAATATAAGAAAAACATACGAACAAGGACAGGTAGAAAGAAGTACATGCAAAACTTCCAGAAGTGGACACAAAATATAGGAAAAACACACGAACAAGGACAGGTAAAAGTACATGCAAAACTGCCAGAAGTGGACACAAAATATAAGAAAAACATACGAACAAGGACAGGTATAACTACATGCAAAACTGCCAGAAGTGGACACAAAATATAAGAAAAATATGCGAAGAAGGACAGGTGGAAGTACATGCAAAACTGCCAGAAGTGGACACAAAATATAAGAAAAACATATGAACAAGGACATTTAGAAGTACATGCAAAACTGGCAGAAGTGGCCACAAAATATAGGAAAAACATACGAGCAAGGACAGGTAGAAGTATATGCAAAATTGCCAGAAATGGACACAAATTATAAGAAAAACATATGAACAAGGACTTTTAGAAGTACATGCAAAACTGGCAGAAGTGGACACAAAATATAACAATATCATACGAACAACAACAGGTAGATGTACATGCAAAACTGCCAGAAGTGGACACACAATATAAGAAAATCATAGGAACAAGGACAGGTCGAAGTACAGGCAAAACTGTCAGACGTCGACAGAAAATATAAGAAAAGCATACGAACAAGGACAGGTAGAAGGACATGCAAAACTGTCAGAAGTATACACTAAATGAAAGAAAAACGTATGAACAAGGACAGGTAGAAGTACATGTAAGGCTGACAGAAGTGGACACAAAATATAGAAAAAACATACGAGCAAGGACAGGTAGAAGTATATGCAAAACTGCCAGAAGTGGACACAAATTATAAGAAAAACATATGAACAAGGACATTTAGAAGTACATGCAAAACTGCAAGAATGGACATAAAATATAACAATATCATACGAACAACAACAGGTAGATGTTCATGCAAAACTGCCAGAAGTGGACACGCAATATAAGAAAATCATAGGAACCAGGACAGGTCGAAGTACAGGCAAAACTGTCAGACGTTGACAGAAAATATAAGAAAAACATACGAACAAGGACAGGTAGAAGGACATGCAAAACTGTCAGAAGTATACACTAAATGAAAGAAAAACGTATGAACAAGGACAGGTAGAAGTACATGCAAAGCTTCCAGAAGAGGCCACAAAATATAAGAAAATCATACGAACAAGGATATTAAAAGTACATGCAGAACTGCCAGAAGTATACACAAAATGTAAGAAAAACATATGAACAAGGACAGGTAGAAGTACATGCAAAACTGCCAGAAGTGGACACAAAATATAAGAAAAACATACGAACAAGGATGGTAAAAGTACATGCAGAACTGCCAGAAGTATACACAAAATGTAAGAAAAACATATGAACAAGGACAGGTAGAAGTACATGCAAAACTGCCAGAAGTGGACACGCAATATAAGAAAAACACACGAACAAGGACAGGTAAAAAGAAGTACATGCATAACTTCCAGAAGTGGACACAAAATATAGGAAAAACACACGAACAAGGACAGGTAAAAGTACATGCAAAACTGCCAGAAGTGGACACCAAATACAAGAAAAACATACGAACAAGGACACGTAGAAGTACATGAAAAACTGGCAGAAGTTTACACAAAATATAAGAAAATCATACGAACAAGGACAGGTAGAAGTACATGCAAAACTGCCAGAAGTGGACACAAAATATAAGAAAAACATACGAACAAGGACAGGTAGAAGATTATGCAAAACTGTCAGAAGTGGACACAAAATATGAGAAAAACATACGAACAAGGACAGGTAGAAGATCATGCAAAACTGTCAGGAGTGGATACAAAATATAAGAAAATCATACGAACAAGGATAGGTAGAAGTACATGCAAAGCTGCCAGAAGTGGACACAAAATATAAGAAAAACATACGAACAATTACAGGTAGAAGTACATGCAAAACTGCCGCAAGTGAACACAAAATATAAGAAAAACATACGAACAAGGACAGGTAGAAGTACATGCGAGACTACCAGAAGTGGACACAAAATATAAGAAAAACATATGAACAAGGACAGGTGGAGGTACATGCAAAACTGGCTGAAGTGGACACAAAATATAAGAAAAACATACGAACAATAACAGGTGGAGGTACATGCAAAACTGGCAGAAGTGGACACAAAATATAAGAAAAACATACGAACAAGGACAGGTAGAAGTACATGCAAAACTGGTAGAAGTGGACACAAATTATAAGAAAAACATACGAAGAAGGACAGGTAGAAGAACATGCAAAATTTCCAGAAGTGGACACAAAATATAAGAAAAACATATGAACAAGGACAGGTAGAAGAACATGCAAAACTGCCGCAAGTGGACACAAAATATAAGAAAAACATACGAACAAGGACAGGTAGAAGTTCATGCGAGACTACAAGAAGTGGACACAAAATATAAGAAAAACAAACGAACAAGGACAGGTAGAAGTACATGCAAAACTGGTAGAAGTGGACACAAATTATAAGAAAAACATACGAAGAAGGACAGGTAGAAGAACATGCAAAATTTCCAGAAGTGGACACAAAATATAAGAAAAACATACGAACAAGGACAGGTAGAAGAACATGCAAAACTGCCGCAAGTGGACACAAAATATAAGAAAAACATACGAACAAGGACAGGTAGAAGTTCATGCGAGACTACAAGAAGTGGACACAAAATATAAGAAAAACATATGAACAAGGACAGGTAGAAGTACATGCAAAACTGGCAGAAGTGGACACATAATATAAGAAAAACATACGAACAAGGACAGGTAGAAGTACATGCAAAACTGCCAGAAGTGAACACAAAATATAAGAAAAACATACGAACAAGGACAGGTGGAGGTACATGCAAAACTGGCAGAAGTGGACACAAAATATAAGAAAAACATACGAACAAGGACAGGTAGAACTACATGCAAAACTGCCGCAAGTGGACACAAAATATAAGAAAAACATATGTATGAACAAGGAAAGGTAAACATACATGCAAAACTGCCAGAAGTGCACACACAATATAAGAAAAACATACGAACAAGGACAGGTAAACGTACATGCAAAACTGGTAGAAGCGGACACAAAATATAAGAAAAACATACGAAGAAGGACATTTAGAAGTACATGCAAAATTTCCAGAAGTGGACTCAAAATATAAGAAAAACATACGAACAAGGACAGGTAGAAGAACATGCAAAACTGCCGCAAGTGGACACAAAATATAAGAAAAACATACGAACAAGGACAGGTAGAAGTACATGCGAGACTACAAGAAGTGGACACAAAATATAAGAAAAACATATGAACAAGGACAGGTAGAAGTACATGCAAAACTGGCAGAAGTGGACACACAATATAAGAACAACATACGAACAAGGACAGGTAGAAGTACATGCAAAACTGCCAGAAGTGAACACAAAATATAAGAAAAACATACGAACAAGGACAGGTGGAGGTACATGCAAAACTGGCAGAACTGGACCCAAAATATAAGAAAAACATACGAACAAGGACAGGTAGAAGTACATGCAAAACTGCCAGAAGTTGACACAAAATAAAAGAAGAACATATGAACAAGGAAAGGTAAACGTACATGCAAAACTGGTAGAAGTGGACACAAAAAATAAGAAAAACATACGAAGAAGGACATTTAGAAGTACATGCAAAATTTCCAGAAGTGGACACAAAATATAAGAAAAACATACGAACAGGGACAGGTAGAAGTACATGCAAAGCTGCCGCAAGTGGACACAAAATATAAGAAAAACATACGAGCAAGGACAGGTAAACGTACATGCAAAGCTACCAGAAGTGGACACAAAATATAAGAAAAACATACGAACAAGGACAGGTAGAAGTACATGCGAAACTGCCGCAACTGAACACAAAATATAAGAAAAACATACGAACAAGGACAGGAAGAAGTGCATGCAAACTGCCAGAAGTGGACACAAAATATAAGAAAAACATACGAACAAGGACAGGTAGAAATACATGCAAATCTGTCAAAAGTGGACACAAAGTATAAGAAAAACATACGAACAAGGACAGGAAGAAGTACATGCAAACTGCCAGAAGTGGACACAAAATATAAGAAAAACATACGAACGAGGACAGGAAGAAGTACATGCAAACTGCCAGAAGTGGACATAAGATATAAGAAAAACATACGAACAATGACAGCTACAAGTACATGTGTTTGATGCCCGAATTGTGTTTCCACCTTACAAAAAAGGTTTCCTCCCGAGCGAGCTTTATGAATTGTTTCAATTTACTGCCATATATGTCTTTCTCTTTCCATGTCCTAATAAAAAGATTGCTTTTGTTCTGGCGACGTTGAGTCGATAACACGCGTGTTTTTTTGTTCAGTAGTCAAATTAAAATACAATTCTAATTTTCAGCCAGGAAATCCAGGATAAGTATCTTCTCGGCAAATACGCATACAAAATTGGTCCATTCGATCGCGGATTTATAAGATTTTTCTGGATTTCCATAGGCATCGGGTTTTGTGCAAACGTGGGAGCGTCAACGGTGTACGCAACGCGCACGGTACTTGCCGTTAGCCTAGAGTTAAAAAATATATAAAAACGTTTTTTTGAAAACGAAGACCACCAAGTGGCAAAGCTTATCACCCATATTGTGTTTTTATCGTGACTGCTGCTGCGGCGTGTGCTGTGATTTCGGTTTTGCGGTGAACAAGTGCGATGGACTCTCTAAAGTGGCAACGGGCAGCCCTCAAAGGGCAGGTAGCACGGATTGCTTCCTATTGTGACTCATCTTCTGTATCGGTGGCGGAGTCCACATTGCGCCAGGCTAAATTAGAGCAGCATATGCAGGAGTTTGAGCGAATCCAAAGTGAAATTGAATCGGTAGTCGAGGATTCACAGATGGTGGATGAAGCACATTATCGTGTTGAATTCGAGAACCCATTTTTTCCGTGCATTCGAAACTAACCGAGTTAATTCAGTTTCAAAAGCCAAGTGAACCGCGGGCGGAAGAAGTTGATCTCGGTAAAACCCTCCAGTCGTTAATGGAGAACCAGTGTGCGTTAAATGAAATTGTAAAAACATTGTCGGATCCATCGCGGCGATCGATTACGATAACACGACCGGAAGTGTCATCAAGGCTCCCCGAAATTAAAGTGCCAGAATTCAGTGGGAAGTTTGACGAGTGGGTGCGATTTCGCGATTTATTCACGGCTCTAGTGCAATCTAAAGACTCAATAACGGGCGTCGAGAAGTTTGAATATCTGCAAACGTGGCTGAAGGGAGATGCATTATCAATCATTAAGCATCTCACTCCAAGCAATGGAAATTTTGACGTAGCGTGGAAGCTGGTGAAATCATATTATGATAAGCCGCAGTTTATTATGATCGCTCACTTAGATAACATATTCGAGCAACCACCTCTCAAAACGGGCGCGCTCAGTGAAATTAAACGGTTATTCACGATAACGAGTGAAAACGTCAACGTACTGCGGGCTTTAAATCAACCGGTTGATATGTGGGATGTGCTACTGGTCTATGTGTTATCCAAAAAATTTGATTCTGAAAACCGAATGTTGTGGATTCGATTAGTGAAAGATAAACCAAATCCATCGTTGTCCGATTTCAACGGGTTCCTAAAAGATCGTATTAACGAGTTGGAAAGCTTAAATTTATCGAATGTCGGTCGTGGTCAATCGAATGTTTACAAAGCAGTGTTAAAAGATTCGGGAAAACGGGTTATGAACGCGACTGTTCCCTCCTGCCCCAAATGTAAACAGAAGCATTTTTTATATAAGTGCCAACAATTTCGTGTCCTTGCGGTGCCTGAGCGATGTGAATTCGTTAAATCTAATAACATCTGCCTAAACTGCCTTCGCGCAAAACACGGCTTAGCCGAGTGTAAGTTTTCTAGTTGTAAAGCGTGCGGTTTAAAGCACAACACGATGCTTCATTGGGAATCCCTGTCACAATCGCAAGTCCATACAAACCCGTCAAATAGTGTCTCGCAATCTACGGTTCAACATAACGCTTCCAATGGTCTTTCGCAGAGTCAAGGCCAACCCAGCGCTGGGAATGGTTTCGCGCGGTCTCACACTCAATCAAGTTCCTCGAAAAGTTTGGTTGTCAATACGATACAATACTCCGGTCGCGAGTGCTTCACGATGCTACCGACAGCAATGGTCAGAGTTCAGGATGAGCATAACGAGTGGCAGATGTGTAGAGCTCTGCTCGACTCGGGGTCGCAAGTAACGCTTATCTCGGAATCATGCCTCCGAAGGTTAGGGCTCAAGCGCTTCCATGCAAGAATACCAATTCTCGGTTTAGGACAGCGCGAAAGTGTTCACGGTACCCGCGGTGAGGTAAAACTCAACATTTCGTCAATACTAAGGCTCTGTCGGTGAAGGCCTTTGTGCTGTCGTCCCTTACTAACGATTTGCCATGTGTGGAAATACCAAGTGTCAACTAATCGTACTTGAATAATCTGTCGTTAGCAGATCCAACGTGTAATCGCCCATGTAAAATCGACATTTTAAAGGGTGCCGATGTATTTTTTGACATTATCGCGGAGGGTAGGATTACGCATCCCTCAGGTTCACCGGTCGCGCACAACACCCATCGGATGGGTGCTTGCCGGAAACGTCCCACTGGCCCCAGAGCATAGTCTAAGTGTTTTCCATTCCACGGTTGAGCTTGATACCGACGTGCTTCTAAGAAAATTTTTTGAGTGCGAAGATATCGGGGACGGGCAGTGCAACGATAACGAGGTAAGTGGCACCATTGAAAATCATTTCGCCTCTACACACTTTGCTAACTCCGAGGGGAGATTTGTAGTTAGTTTGCCCTTCGCAAAACCATCCATCGAATTTGGTAACTCGTGCGACGCAGCGCTAAAACGGCTTGCCGCAATGGAGAAACGATTCTCTAAGGATTCCAATTTAAAGCGTGAATACATATCTTTTATGCGGGAGTATGAGCGGTTAGGCCATATGTCTGAAGTACCCGATGATGAGCGCGAACGTTCCTCATTCTATTTACCGCTTCATGCGATATTCAAGCCCACTAGTACTACTACCAAATTAAGGGTTGTTTTTGACGCGTCATGTAAGTCCACGAATGGGCGTTCCTTAAACGATTATCTCCTAGTAGGGCCCACTTTACAAAGCGATTTAATAACAAACCTTATCAAATTTCGGAAGTGTCAGGTCGCGGTAAAGGCCGACATTGCGAAAATGTACCGCCAAATTTTGGTAAATGCGAATGACGTACATTTTCAACGGATAGTTTGGAGGGAAAGTATTACAGAAGAGCCCCGCGACTGGCAACTGCTAACAGTAACTTATGGAACAGCTTCCGCGTCCTTCTTGGCCACGAGGGTCTTAAAACAAATCGGTATTAACAACGTAGCGAGATTTCCGCGGTCTGCGGACAGCCTCATCAATGATTTCTACGTCGATGACTACATGGCTACTTTCGACTGCGTGGAAGATGCGATAAGCGTTAAGAATGATCTTTGTCATATTCTAAAACAATCGGGAATGGATCTTCGAAAATGGTCTTCTAATTCGTTAAAATTCTTAAATACCATCGATGCCGAGCATCGATAATCATCGACCGAGTTGTGCATTGGCGAGGGTGGAGTAAAAACGTTGGGCTTGCTATGGAATGTAGAAGCTGATTGCTTCGAGTTCCGCTCATCGTTACCTACCATAGGCCCACAAGTTACGAAACGAGAAGTTTTATCGGATATAGCGCGTATATTTGACCCGCTAGGGTGGCTTTCACCGACCGTCGTCAAAATGAAAGTTTTTACGAAACGCCTTTGGTTAAGGCAAATTGGATGGGATACTTTCATTCCCAGTGATCTCTACGTAGAGTGGTCAGATTTTAGATCGGATTTGGATTCCTTGCGCATAATCAGTATTCCGCGGTGGCTGCAGTCAACTCGAAAGGAGGTTATGAAATTGCACGGCTTTGCTGATGCACGGCTTTGCTGCTGTATATTCCAGGGTGCTAGGGCTTGATGGCGTTCGAACTTCGTTAATCTGCGCAAAAACGCGAATCGCCCCAGTGAAGTCTTCGCTTTCAATTCCTCGCCTTGAATTAAACGGCTCTTTGCTGCTAACGAAATTGCTTAGCAAGGTGAAAGATGCCTTAATGATTCACAACATCGAGTGCTTTGCTTATACGGATTCAACCACCGTCCTGCACAGGATCCACGGACATCCTCGATCGCGGAATGTATTCGTGGACAATCGAATATCGCAAATCGTCAGCCGTTTCCCTGTGTCTATATGGCACCATGTTCGAACGACGGACAATCCCGCTGATTGTGCCACTCGTGGTATAATGCCACATCGCTTACACAGTCTGGATTTATGGTGGAACGGGCCGCAGTTTTTGCGCGATGAGGTGATTGAGTTTTCCAGTCTGCCAGAGTACAGGAGAAGTGCAAGTGATGGCGAAGTGGTATGTCTAACTAATATCCCAAATCCTCCACCGTTCGATATAACTAAGCGTTTTTCAAATTTCAACCGACTTTTACGCGTCGTTGCTCGTTGCATCCTTTTATTTCGGAGACGTCGTGCACCGGGCATTTGCGTAGTTACTTTCTTTCACATCAGGATCTCCATGCGGCTAAGATCGGTTTTGTGCGAATTTCGCAAGATCAATGCTTTCGCGAGGAAATTAATCGTTTGAGGCACGGCGGCGCGGTCTCGGGAAAAAGCAAATACCACTTCATGGATCCTTTTGTTGACGAATTTGGCGTGCTCCGCGTAGGAGGAAGGCTTGAAAATGCTGCGATACCATTCGAGCAAAAGCATCCGATTATCCTTCACAAAGACGATCACCTGACAACGCTTATTGTCAACGATTGCCACCTAAATAACATTCATGCCGGAATGCGTCAGATGACTTACCTACTACATCTTAACTATTTCATCCTCGGCGCTCATCACGTGATAAGGCGATACATTTATCGATGTACAACATGTGTACGTCAACGCGCCGTCCATTATCAACAGCAGATGGGCAGCTTACCAAAACAGCGATTGAAGCCAGGTGTAACATTCGGTAATGCTGGTGTCGATTATGCGGGCCCTTTTACGGCTCGGTCATGGAGAGGGCGAGACGCCAAGCAGTATAAGGTGTATGTGGCCTTATTTATCTGCATGGCAACGAAGGCGATACATTTAGAGGTCGTCACGGAGCTTTCATCGGCCGCATTCATAGCGGCATTGCGAAGATTCGCCGCTCGTCGGGGAAAGTGTCATACGCTGTTTAGCGACAATGGCACGAATTTCGCAGGTGCCAATCAAGTGCTTCGCGAATGGGCAAACCTTCTCAATTCAACTAGTTTTCATCAGGCTGTCTCGAATGAGCTGACCAACAACGGAATCAATTGGATCTTCTCGCCGCCTCATGGGCCCCATTTCGGTGGACTCTGGGAGGCCGGCGTAAAAACTATAAAATTTCATCTACGGAGGGTGTTGGTGAATACATCGGTGACCTACGAGGAGTTTTCCACGGTTTTGTGCCAAATCGAAGCATGTGCCAATTCCAGGCCTTTGTGCGCGAGTTTTGAAGGTGATGTCGATCCCTTAACCCCGGCGCATTTTCTCATCTCGCGACCCTTGACGACTGTGCCGGATCCCAGCGAACTTAATTCCAAAGCTTCTCTATCAAATAGATGGCACTACCTGCAAGGCCTCGTGCATGACTTCTGGAAAAAATGGTCCCAAGACTACATCAATCAGCTGCGCAAGCGCCCAAATTGGGTGGAGAAGTCTAAAAATATTCAGCCTAACGATGTCGTCATCATAAAGGATGAAAATCAACCACCATGCCGATGGCTCATTGGAAGAGTCGACAAAACCTATCCTGGGCGAGATGGTCTGGTACGGGAATTCAAGCGTCCGATCTGCAAGCTCTGCCCCTTATTACTTGGTTGAAGGGGTCCTTCAACGGCGGGAGAATGTTTGATGCCCGAATTGTGTTTCCACCTTACAAAAAAGGTTTCCTCCCGAGTGAGCTTTATGAATTGTTTCAATTTACTGCCATATATGTCTTTCTCTTTCCATATCCTAATAAAAAGATTGCTTTTGTTCTGGCGACGTTGAGTCGATAACACGCGTGTTTTTTTGTTCAGTAGTCAAATTAAAATACAATTCTAATTTTCAGCCAGGAAATCCAGGATAAGTATCTTCTCGGCAAATACGCATACAACATGCAGAACTGCCAGAAGTGGACACAAAATATTAGAAATATATACGAAAAAGGACAGGTAGAAGTACATGCAAAACTGCCAGAAGTGGACACAATATATAAGAACAAGGACAGGAAGAAGTACAGGCAAAACTTCCAGAAGTGGACACAAAATATAAGAAAAGCATACGAACAAGGACAGGTAGAAGTACATGCAAAACTGGCAGAAGTGGACACAAAATATAGGAAAAACATACGAGCACGGACAGGTAGAAGTATATGCAAAACTGGCAGAAGTGGACGAAAAATATAAGAAAAATATACGAAGAAGGACAGGTTGAAGTATATGCAAAACTGGCAGAAGTGGACACAAAATATAGGAAAAACATACGAGCACGGACAGGTAGAAGTATATGCAATACTGCCAGAAGTGGACACAAATTATATGAAAAACATATGAACAAGGACATTTAGAAGTTCATGCAAAACTGCCAGAAGTGGACACAAAATATAAGAATATCATACGAACAAGGACAGGTAGAAGTACATGCAAAACTGCCAGAAGTGGACACACAATATAAGAAAATCATACGAACAAATCCAGGTAGAAGTACAGGCAAAATTGTCAGACGTGGACAGAAAATCCAAGAGAAACATACGAACAAGGACAATTAGAAGGACATGCAAAACTGTCAGAAGTATACACAAAATGAAAGAAAAACGTATGAACAAGGACAGGTAGAAGAAAATGCAAAACTTCCAGAAGTGGACACAAAATATAATAAAAACCTACGATCAAGGACATTTAGAAGTACATGCAAAGCTGCCAGAAGTGGACACAAAATATAAGAAAAACATACGAACAAGGACAGGTAGAAGTACATGCAAAACTGCCGGAAGTGGACACAAAATATAAGAAAAATGTACGAAGAAGGACAGGTAGAAGTATATGCAAAACTGGCAGAAGTGGACACAAAATATAGGAAAAACATACGAGCACGGACAGGTAGAAGTATATGCAAAACTGCCAGAAGTGGACACAAATTATATGAAAAACATATGAACAAGGACATTTAGAAGTTCATGCAAAACTGCCAGAAGTGGACACAAAATATAAGAATATCATACAAACAAGGACAGGTAGGAGTACATGCAAAACTGCCAGAAGTGGACACAATATAAGAAAATCATACGAACAGGGCCAGGTAGAAGTACAGGCAAAACTGTCAGACGTGGGCAGAAAATACAAGAAAAACATACGAACAAGGACAGGTAGAAGGACATGCAAAACTGTCAGAAGTATACACAAAATGAAAGAAAAACGTATGAACAAGGACAGGTGGAAGTACATGCAAAACTTCCAGAAGTGGACACAAAATATAAGAAAAACATACGAACAAGGACATTTAGAAGTACATGCAAAGCTGCCAGAAGTGGACACAAAATATAAGAAAAACATACGGACAAGGACAGGTAGAAGTAGAATATAAGAAACAAATACGAACAAGGACACGTAGAAGTACATGCAAAACTTCAAGAAGTGGACACAAAATATAAGAAAATCATACGAAAAAGGACAGGTAGAAGCATATGCAAAACTGACGGAAGTGGCCACAAAATATAAGAAAAACATACGAACAAGGACAGGTAGAAAGAAGTACATGCAAAACTTCCAGAAGTGGACACAAAATATAGGAAAAACACACGAACAAGGACAGGTAAAAGTACATGCAAAACTGCCAGAAGTGGACACAAAATATAAGAAAAACATACGAATAAGGACAGGTATAACTACATGCAAAACTGCCAGAAGTGGACACAAAATATAAGAAAAATATGCGAAGAAGGACAGGTGGAAGTACATGCAAAACTGCCAGAAGTGGACACAAAATATAAGAAAAACATATGAACAAGGACATTTAGAAGTACATGCAAAACTGGCAGAAGTGGCCACAAAATATAGGAAAAACATACGAGCAAGGACAGGTAGAAGTATATGCAAAATTGCCAGAAGTGGACACAAATTATAAGAAAAACATATGAACAAGGACTTTTAGAAGTACATGCAAAACTGGCAGAAGTGGACACAAAATATAACAATATCATACGAACAACGACAGGTAGATGTACATGCAAAACTGCCAGAAGTGGACACACAATATAAGAAAATCATAGGAATAAGGACAGGTCGAAGTACAGGCAAAACTGTCAGACGTCGACAGAAAATATAAGAAAAGCATACGAACAAGGACAGGTAGAAGGACATGCAAAACTGTCAGAAGTATACACTAAATGAAAGAAAAACGTATGAACAAGGACAGGTAGAAGTACATGCAAAGCTTCCAGAAGAGGCCACAAAATATAAGAAAATCATACGAACAAGGATGGTAAAAGTACATGCAGAACTGCCAGAAGTATACACAAAATGTAAGAAAAACATATGAACAAGGACAGGTAGAAGTACATGCAAAACTGCCAGAAGTGGACACAAAATATAAGAATATCATACGAACAAGGACAGGTAGAAGTACATGCAAAACTGGCAGAAGTGGACACACAATATAAGAAAATCATACGAACAAATCCAGGTAGAAGTACAGGCAAAATTGTCAGACGTGGACAGAAAATCCAAGAGAAACATACGAACAAGGACAATTAGAAGGACATGCAAAACTGTCAGAAGTATACACAAAATGAAAGAAAAACGTATGAACAAGGACAGGTAGAAGAAAATGCAAAACTTCCAGAAGTGGACACAAAATATAATAAAAACCTACGATCAAGGACATTTAGAAGTACATGCAAAGCTGCCAGAAGTGGACACAAAATATAAGAAAAACATACGAACAAGGACAGGTAGAAGTACATGCAAAACTGCCGGAAGTGGACACAAAATATAAGAAAAATGTACGAAGAAGGACAGGTAGAAGTATATGCAAAACTGGCAGAAGTGGACACAAAATATAGGAAAAACATACGAGCACGGACAGGTAGAAGTATATGCAAAACAGCCAGAAGTGGACACAAATTATATGAAAAACATATGAACAAGGACATTTAGAAGTTCATGCAAAACTGCCAGAAGTGGACACAAAATATAAGAATATCATACGAACAAGGACAGGTAGGAGTACATGCAAAACTGCCAGAAGTGGACACAATATAAGAAAATCATACGAACAGGGCCAGGTAGAAGTACAGGCAAAACTGTCAGACGTGGGCAGAAAATACAAGAAAAACATACGAACAAGGACAGGTAGAAGGACATGCAAAACTGTCAGAAGTATACACAAAATGAAAGAAAAACGTATGAACAAGGACAGGTGGAAGTACATGCAAAACTTCCAGAAGTGGACACAAAATATAAGAAAAACATACGAACAAGGACATTTAGAAGTACATGCAAAGCTGCCAGAAGTGGACACAAAATATAAGAAAAACATACGGACAAGGACAGGTAGAAGTACACGCAAAACTTCCAGAAGCGGACACAAAATATAAGAAACAAATACGAACAAGGACACGTAGAAGTACATGCAAAACTTCAAGAAGTGGACACAAAATATAAGAAAATCATACGAAAAAGGACAGGTAGAAGCATATGCAAAACTGACGGAAGTGGCCACAAAATATAAGAAAAACATACGAACAAGGACAGGTAGAAAGAAGTACATGCAAAACTTCCAGAAGTGGACACAAAATATAGGAAAAACACACGAACAAGGACAGGTAAAAGTACATGCAAAACTGCCAGAAGTGGACACAAAATATAAGAAAAACATACGAACAAGGACAGGTATAACTACATGCAAAACTGCCAGAAGTGGACACAAAATATAAGAAAAATATGCGAAGAAGGACAGGTGGAAGTACATGCAAAACTGCCAGAAGTGGACACAAAATATAAGAAAAACATATGAACAAGGACATTTAGAAGTACATGCAAAACTGGCAGAAGTGGCCACAAAATATAGGAAAAACATACGAGCAAGGACAGGTAGAAGTATATGCAAAATTGCCAGAAATGGACACAAATTATAAGAAAAACATATGAACAAGGACTTTTAGAAGTACATGCAAAACTGGCAGAAGTGGACACAAAATATAACAATATCATACGAACAACAACAGGTAGATGTACATGCAAAACTGCCAGAAGTGGACACACAATATAAGAAAATCATAGGAACAAGGACAGGTCGAAGTACAGGCAAAACTGTCAGACGTCGACAGAAAATATAAGAAAAGCATACGAACAAGGACAGGTAGAAGGACATGCAAAACTGTCAGAAGTATACACTAAATGAAAGAAAAACGTATGAACAAGGACAGGTAGAAGTACATGTAAGGCTGACAGAAGTGGACAAAAAATATAGAAAAAACATACGAGCAAGGACAGGTAGAAGTATATGCAAAACTGCCAGAAGTGGACACAAATTATAAGAAAAACATATGAACAAGGACATTTAGAAGTACATGCAAAACTGCAAGAATGGACATAAAATATAACAATATCATACGAACAGGGACAAGTAGATGTTCATGCAAAACTGCCAGAAGTGGACACGCAATATAAGAAAATCATAATAACCAGGACAGGTCGAAATACAGGCAAAACTGTCAGACGTCGACAGAAAATATAAGAAAAACATACGAACAAGGACAGGTAGAAAGAAGTACATGCAAAACTTCCAGAAGTGGACACAAAATATAGGAAAAACACACGAACAAGGACAGGTAAAAGTACATGCAAAACTGCCAGAAGTGGACACAAAATATAAGAAAAACATACGAACAAGGACAGGTATAACTACATGCAAAACTGCCAGAAGTGGACACAAAATATAAGAAAAACATATGAACAAGGACTTTTAGAAGTACATGCAAAACTGGCAGAAGTGGACACAAAATATAACAATATCATACGAACAACAACAGGTAGATGTTCATGCAAAACTGCCAGAAGTGGACACGCAATATAAGAAAATCATAGGAACCAGGACAGGTCGAAGTACAGGCAAAACTGTCAGACGTTGACAGAAAATATAATAAAAACATACGAACAAGGACAGGTAGAAGGACATGCAAAACTGTCAGAAGTATACACTAAATGAAAGAAAAACGTATGAACAAGGACAGGTAGAAGTACATGCAAAGCTTCCAGAAGAGGCCACAAAATATAAGAAAATCATACGAACAAGGATATTAAAAGTACATGCAGAACTGCCAGAAGTATACACAAAATGTAAGAAAAACATATGAACAAGGACAGGTAGAAGTACATGCAAAACTGCCAGAAGTGGACACAAAATATAAGAAAAACATACGAACAAGGATGGTAAAAGTACATGCAGAACTGCCAGAAGTATACACAAAATGTAAGAAAAACATATGAACAAGGACAGGTAGAAGTACATGCAAAACTGCCAGAAGTGGACACGCAATATAAGAAAAACACACGAACAAGGACAGGTAAAAAGAAGTACATGCATAACTTCCAGAAGTGGACACAAAATATAGGAAAAACACACGAACAAGGACAGGTAAAAGTACATGCAAAACTGCCAGAAGTGGACACCAAATACAAGAAAAACATACGAACAAGGACACGTAGAAGTACATGAAAAACTGGCAGAAGTTTACACAAAATATAAGAAAATCATACGAACAAGGACAGGTAGAAGTACATGCAAAACTGCCAGAAGTGGACACAAAATATAAGAAAAACATACGAACAAGGACAGGTAGAAGATTATGCAAAACTGTCAGAAGTGGACACAAAATATGAGAAAAACATACGAACAAGGACAGGTAGAAGATCATGCAAAACTGTCAGGAGTGGATACAAAATATAAGAAAATCATACGAACAAGGATAGGTAGAAGTACATGCAAAGCTGCCAGAAGTGGACACAAAATATAAGAAAAACATACGAACAATTACAGGTAGAAGTACATGCAAAACTGCCGCAAGTGAACACAAAATATAAGAAAAACATACGAACAAGGACAGGTAGAAGTACATGCGAGACTACCAGAAGTGGACACAAAATATAAGAAAAACATATGAACAAGGACAGGTGGAGGTACATGCAAAACTGGCTGAAGTGGACACAAAATATAAGAAAAACATACGAACAATAACAGGTGGAGGTACATGCAAAACTGGCAGAAGTGGACACAAAATATAAGAAAAACATACGAACAAGGACAGGTAGAAGTACATGCAAAACTGGTAGAAGTGGACACAAATTATAAGAAAAACATACGAAGAAGGACAGGTAGAAGAACATGCAAAATTTCCAGAAGTGGACACAAAATATAAGAAAAACATATGAACAAGGACAGGTAGAAGAACATGCAAAACTGCCGCAAGTGGACACAAAATATAAGAAAAACATACGAACAAGGACAGGTAGAAGTTCATGCGAGACTACAAGAAGTGGACACAAAATATAAGAAAAACAAACGAACAAGGACAGGTAGAAGTACATGCAAAACTGGTAGAAGTGGACACAAATTATAAGAAAAACATACGAAGAAGGACAGGTAGAAGAACATGCAAAATTTCCAGAAGTGGACACAAAATATAAGAAAAACATACGAACAAGGACAGGTAGAAGAACATGCAAAACTGCCGCAAGTGGACACAAAATATAAGAAAAACATACGAACAAGGACAGGTAGAAGTTCATGCGAGACTACAAGAAGTGGACACAAAATATAAGAAAAACATATGAACAAGGACAGGTAGAAGTACATGCAAAAATGGCAGAAGTGGACACATAATATAAGAAAAACATACGAACAAGGACAGGTAGAAGTACATGCAAAACTGCCAGAAGTGAACACAAAATATAAGAAAAACATACGAACAAGGACAGGTGGAGGTACATGCAAAACTGGCAGAAGTGGACACAAAATATAAGAAAAACATACGAACAAGGACAGGTAGAACTACATGCAAAACTGCCGCAAGTGGACACAAAATATAAGAAAAACATATGTATGAACAAGGAAAGGTAAACATACATGCAAAACTGCCAGAAGTGCACACACAATATAAGAAAAACATACGAACAAGGACAGGTAAACGTACATGCAAAACTGGTAGAAGCGGACACAAAATATAAGAAAAACATACGAAGAAGGACATTTAGAAGTACATGCAAAATTTCCAGAAGTGGACTCAAAATATAAGAAAAACATACGAACAAGGACAGGTAGAAGAACATGCAAAACTGCCGCAAGTGGACACAAAATATAAGAAAAACATACGAACAAGGACAGGTAGAAGTACATGCGAGACTACAAGAAGTGGACACAAAATATAAGAAAAACATATGAACAAGGACAGGTAGAAGTACATGCAAAACTGGCAGAAGTGGACACACAATATAAGAACAACATACGAACAAGGACAGGTAGAAGTACATGCAAAACTGCCAGAAGTGAACACAAAATATAAGAAAAACATACGAACAAGGACAGGTGGAGGTACATGCAAAACTGGCAGAACTGGACCCAAAATATAAGAAAAACATACGAACAAGGACAGGTAGAAGTACATGCAAAACTGCCAGAAGTTGACACAAAATAAAAGAAGAACATATGAACAAGGAAAGGTAAACGTACATGCAAAACTGGTAGAAGTGGACACAAAAAATAAGAAAAACATACGAAGAAGGACATTTAGAAGTACATGCAAAATTTCCAGAAGTGGACACAAAATATAAGAAAAACATACGAACAGGGACAGGTAGAAGTACATGCAAAGCTGCCGCAAGTGGACACAAAATATAAGAAAAACATACGAGCAAGGACAGGTAAACGTACATGCAAAGCTACCAGAAGTGGACACAAAATATAAGAAAAACATACGAACAAGGACAGGTAGAAGTACATGCGAAACTGCCGCAACTGAACACAAAATATAAGAAAAACATACGAACAAGGACAGGAAGAAGTGCATGCAAACTGCCAGAAGTGGACACAAAATATAAGAAAAACATACGAACAAGGACAGGTAGAAATACATGCAAATCTGTCAAAAGTGGACACAAAGTATAAGAAAAACATACGAACAAGGACAGGAAGAAGTACATGCAAACTGCCAGAAGTGGACACAAAATATAAGAAAAACATACGAACGAGGACAGGAAGAAGTACATGCAAACTGCCAGAAGTGGACATAAGATATAAGAAAAACATACGAACAATGACAGCTACAAGTACATGTGTTTGATGCCCGAATTGTGTTTCCACCTTACAAAAAAGGTTTCCTCCCGAGCGAGCTTTATGAATTGTTTCAATTTACTGCCATATATGTCTTTCTCTTTCCATGTCCTAATAAAAAGATTGCTTTTGTTCTGGCGACGTTGAGTCGATAACACGCGTGTTTTTTTGTTCAGTAGTCAAATTAAAATACAATTCTAATTTTCAGCCAGGAAATCCAGGATAAGTATCTTCTCGGCAAATACGCATACAAAATTGGTCCATTCGATCGCGGATTTATAAGATTTTTCTGGATTTCCATAGGCATCGGGTTTTGTGCAAACGTGGGAGCGTCAACGGTGTACGCAACGCGCACGGTACTTGCCGTTAGCCTAGAGTTAAAAAATATATAAAAACGTTTTTTTGAAAACGAAGACCACCAAGTGGCAAAGCTTATCACCCATATTGTGTTTTTATCGTGACTGCTGCTGCGGCGTGTGTTGTGATTTCGGTTTTGCGGTGAACAAGTGCGATGGACTCTCTAAAGTGGCAACGGGCAGCCCTCAAAGGGCAGGTAGCACGGATTGCTACCTATTGTGACTCATCTTCTGTATCGGTGGCGGAGTCCACATTGCGCCAGGCTAAATTAGAGCAGCATATGCAGGAGTTTGAGCGAATCCAAAGTGAAATTGAATCGGTAGTCGAGGATTCACAGATGGTGGATGAAGCACATTATCGTGTTGAATTCGAGAACCCATTTTTTCCGTGCATTCGAAACTAACCGAGTTAATTCAGTGTCAAAAGCCAAGTGAACCGCGGGCGGAAGAAGTTGATCTCGGTAAAACCCTCCAGTCGTTAATGGAGAACCAGTGTGCGTTAAATGAAATTGTAAAAACATTGTCGGATCCATCGCGGCGATCGATTACGATAACACGACCGGAAGTGTCATCAAGGCTCCCCGAAATTAAAGTGCCAGAATTCAGTGGGAAGTTTGACGAGTGGGTGCGATTTCGCGATTTATTCACGGCTCTAGTGCAATCTAAAGACTCAATAACGGGCGTCGAGAAGTTTGAATATCTGCAAACGTGGCTGAAGGGAGATGCATTATCAATCATTAAGCATCTCACTCCAAGCAATGGAAATTTTGACGTAGCGTGGAAGCTGGTGAAATCATATTATGATAAGCCGCAGTTTATTATGATCGCTCACTTAGATAACATATTCGAGCAACCACCTCTCAAAACGGGCGCGCTCAGTGAAATTAAACGGTTATTCACGATAACGAGTGAAAACGTCAACGTACTGCGGGCTTTAAATCAACCGGTTGATATGTGGGATGTGCTACTGGTCTATGTGTTATCCAAAAAATTTGATTCTGAAAACCGAATGTTGTGGATTCGATTAGTGAAAGATAAACCAAATCCATCGTTGTCCGATTTCAACGGGTTCCTAAAAGATCGTATTAACGAGTTGGAAAGCTTAAATTTATCGAATGTCGGTCGTGGTCAATCGAATGTTTACAAAGCAGTGTTAAAAGATTCGGGAAAACGGGTTATGAACGCGACTGTTCCCTCCTGCCCCAAATGTAAACAGAAGCATTTTTTATATAAGTGCCAACAATTTCGTGTCCTTGCGGTGCCTGAGCGATGTGAATTCGTTAAATCTAATAACATCTGCCTAAACTGCCTTCGCGCAAAACACGGCTTAGCCGAGTGTAAGTTTTCTAGTTGTAAAGCGTGCGGTTTAAAGCACAACACGATGCTTCATTGGGAATCCCTGTCACAATCGCAAGTCCATACAAACCCGTCAAATAGTGTCTCGCAATCTACGGTTCAACATAACGCTTCCAATGGTCTTTCGCAGAGTCAAGGCCAACCCAGCGCTGGGAATGGTTTCGCGCGGTCTCACACTCAATCAAGTTCCTCGAAAAGTTTGGTTGTCAATACGATACAATACTCCGGTCGCGAGTGCTTCACGATGCTACCGACAGCAATGGTCAGAGTTCAGGATGAGCATAACGAGTGGCAGATGTGTAGAGCTCTGCTCGACTCGGGGTCGCAAGTAACGCTTATCTCGGAATCATGCCTCCGAAGGTTAGGGCTCAAGCGCTTCCATGCAAGAATACCAATTCTCGGTTTAGGACAGCGCGAAAGTGTTCACGGTACCCGCGGTGAGGTAAAACTCAACATTTCGTCAATACTAAGGCTCTGTCGGTGAAGGCCTTTGTGCTGTCGTCCCTTACTAACGATTTGCCATGTGTGGAAATACCAAGTGTCAACTAATCGTACTTGAATAATCTGTCGTTAGCAGATCCAACGTGTAATCGCCCATGTAAAATCGACATTTTAAAGGGTGCCGATGTATTTTTTGACATTATCGCGGAGGGTAGGATTACGCATCCCTCAGGTTCACCGGTCGCGCACAACACCCATCGGATGGGTGCTTGCCGGAAACGTCCCACTGGCCCCAGAGCATAGTCTAAGTGTTTTCCATTCCACGGTTGAGCTTGATACCGACGTGCTTCTAAGAAAATTTTTTGAGTGCGAAGATATCGGGGACGGGCAGTGCAACGATAACGAGGTAAGTGGCACCATTGAAAATCATTTCGCCTCTACACACTTTGCTAACTCCGAGGGGAGATTTGTAGTTAGTTTGCCCTTCGCAAAACCATCCATCGAATTTGGTAACTCGTGCGACGCAGCGCTAAAACGGCTTGCCGCAATGGAGAAACGATTCTCTAAGGATTCCAATTTAAAGCGTGAATACATATCTTTTATGCGGGAGTATGAGCGGTTAGGCCATATGTCTGAAGTACCCGATGATGAGCGCGAACGTTCCTCATTCTATTTACCGCTTCATGCGATATTCAAGCCCACTAGTACTACTACCAAATTAAGGGTTGTTTTTGACGCGTCATGTAAGTCCACGAATGGGCGTTCCTTAAACGATTATCTCCTAGTAGGGCCCACTTTACAAAGCGATTTAATAACAAACCTTATCAAATTTCGGAAGTGTCAGGTCGCGGTAAAGGCCGACATTGCGAAAATGTACCGCCAAATTTTGGTAAATGCGAATGACGTACATTTTCAACGGATAGTTTGGAGGGAAAGTATTACAGAAGAGCCCCGCGACTGGCAACTGCTAACCGTAACTTATGGAACAGCTTCCGCGTCCTTCTTGGCCACGAGGGTCTTAAAACAAATCGGTATTAACAACGTAGCGAGATTTCCGCGGTCTGCGGACAGCCTCATCAATGATTTCTACGTCGATGACTACATGGCTACTTTCGACTGCGTGGAAGATGCGATAAGCGTTAAGAATGATCTTTGTCATATTCTAAAACAATCGGGAATGGATCTTCGAAAATGGTCTTCTAATTCGTTAAAATTCTTAAATACCATCGATGCCGAGCATCGATAATCATCGACCGAGTTGTGCATTGGCGAGGGTGGAGTAAAAACGTTGGGCTTGCTATGGAATGTAGAAGCTGATTGCTTCGAGTTCCGCTCATCGTTACCTACCATAGGCCCACAAGTTACGAAACGAGAAGTTTTATCGGATATAGCGCGTATATTTGACCCGCTAGGGTGGCTTTCACCGACCGTCGTCAAAATGAAAGTTTTTACGAAACGCCTTTGGTTAAGGCAAATTGGATGGGATACTTTCATTCCCAGTGATCTCTACGTAGAGTGGTCAGATTTTAGATCGGATTTGGATTCCTTGCGCATAATCAGTATTCCGCGGTGGCTGCAGTCAACTCGAAAGGAGGTTATGAAATTGCACGGCTTTGCTGATGCACGGCTTTGCTGCTGTATATTCCAGGGTGCTAGGGCTTGATGGCGTTCGAACTTCGTTAATCTGCGCAAAAACGCGAATCGCCCCAGTGAAGTCTTCGCTTTCAATTCCTCGCCTTGAATTAAACGGCTCTTTGCTGCTAACGAAATTGCTTAGCAAGGTGAAAGATGCCTTAATGATTCACAACATCGAGTGCTTTGCTTATACGGATTCAACCACCGTCCTGCACAGGATCCACGGACATCCTCGATCGCGGAATGTATTCGTGGACAATCGAATATCGCAAATCGTCAGCCGTTTCCCTGTGTCTATATGGCACCATGTTCGAACGACGGACAATCCCGCTGATTGTGCCACTCGTGGTATAATGCCACATCGCTTACACAGTCTGGATTTATGGTGGAACGGGCCGCAGTTTTTGCGCGATGAGGTGATTGAGTTTTCCAGTCTGCCAGAGTACAGGAGAAGTGCAAGTGATGGCGAAGTGGTATGTCTAACTAATATCCCAAATCCTCCACCGTTCGATATAACTAAGCGTTTTTCAAATTTCAACCGACTTTTACGCGTCGTTGCTCGTTGCATCCTTTTATTTCGGAGACGTCGTGCACCGGGCATTTGCGTAGTTACTTTCTTTCACATCAGGATCTCCATGCGGCTAAGATCGGTTTTGTGCGAATTTCGCAAGATCAATGCTTTCGCGAGGAAATTAATCGTTTGAGGCACGGCGGCGCGGTCTCGGGAAAAAGCAAATACCACTTCATGGATCCTTTTGTTGACGAATTTGGCGTGCTCCGCGTAGGAGGAAGGCTTGAAAATGCTGCGATACCATTCGAGCAAAAGCATCCGATTATCCTTCACAAAGACGATCACCTGACAACGCTTATTGTCAACGATTGCCACCTAAATAACATTCATGCCGGAATGCGTCAGATGACTTACCTACTACATCTTAACTATTTCATCCTCGGCGCTCATCACGTGATAAGGCGATACATTTATCGATGTACAACATGTGTACGTCAACGCGCCGTCCATTATCAACAGCAGATGGGCAGCTTACCAAAACAGCGATTGGAGCCAGGTGTAACATTCGGTAATGCTGGTGTCGATTATGCGGGCCCTTTTACGGCTCGGTCATGGAGAGGGCGAGACGCCAAGCAGTATAAGGTGTATGTGGCCTTATTTATCTGCATGGCAACGAAGGCGATACATTTAGAGGTCGTCACGGAGCTTTCATCGGCCGCATTCATAGCGGCATTGCGAAGATTCGCCGCTCGTCGGGGAAAGTGTCATACGCTGTTTAGCGACAATGGCACGAATTTCGCAGGTGCCAATCAAGTGCTTCGCGAATGGGCAAACCTTCTCAATTCAACTAGTTTTCATCAGGCTGTCTCGAATGAGCTGACCAACAACGGAATCAATTGGATCTTCTCGCCGCCTCATGGGCCCCATTTCGGTGGACTCTGGGAGGCCGGCGTAAAAACTATAAAATTTCATCTACGGAGGGTGTTGGTGAATACATCGGTGACCTACGAGGAGTTTTCCACGGTTTTGTGCCAAATCGAAGCATGTGCCAATTCCAGGCCTTTGTGCGCGAGTTTTGAAGGTGATGTCGATCCCTTAACCCCGGCGCATTTTCTCATCTCGCGACCCTTGACGACTGTGCCGGATCCCAGCGAACTTAATTCCAAAGCTTCTCTATCAAATAGATGGCACTACCTGCAAGGCCTCGTGCATGACTTCTGGAAAAAATGGTCCCAAGACTACATCAATCAGCTGCGCAAGCGCCCAAATTGGGTGGAGAAGTCTAAAAATATTCAGCCTAACGATGTCGTCATCATAAAGGATGAAAATCAACCACCATGCCGATGGCTCATTGGAAGAGTCGACAAAACCTATCCTGGGCGAGATGGTCTGGTACGGGAATTCAAGCGTCCGATCTGCAAGCTCTGCCCCTTATTACTTGGTTGAAGGGGTCCTTCAACGGCGGGAGAATGTTTGATGCCCGAATTGTGTTTCCACCTTACAAAAAAGGTTTCCTCCCGAGCGAGCTTTATGAATTGTTTCAATTTACTGCCATATATGTCTTTCTCTTTCCATATCCTAATAAAAAGATTGCTTTTGTTCTGGCGACGTTGAGTCGATAACACGCGTGTTTTTTTGTTCAGTAGTCAAATTAAAATACAATTCTAATTTTCAGCCAGGAAATCCAGGATAAGTATCTTCTCGGCAAATACGCATACAACATGCAGAACTGCCAGAAGTGGACACAAAATATTAGAAATATATACGAAAAAGGACAGGTAGAAGTACATGCAAAACTGCCAGAAGTGGACACAATATATAAGAACAAGGACAGGAAGAAGTACAGGCAAAACTTCCAGAAGTGGACACAAAATATAAGAAAAGCATACGAACAAGGACAGGTAGAAGTACATGCAAAACTGGCAGAAGTGGACACAAAATATAGGAAAAACATACGAGCACGGACAGGTAGAAGTATATGCAAAACTGGCAGAAGTGGACGCAAAATATAAGAAAAATATACGAAGAAGGACAGGTTGAAGTATATGCAAAACTGGCAGAAGTGGACACAAAATATAGGAAAAACATACGAGCACGGACAGGTAGAAGTATATGCAATACTGCCAGAAGTGGACACAAATTATATGAAAAACATATGAACAAGGACATTTAGAAGTTCATGCAAAACTGCCAGAAGTGGACACAAAATATAAGAATATCATACGAACAAGGACAGGTAGAAGTACATGCAAAACTGCCAGAAGTGGACACACAATATAAGAAAATCATACGAACAAATCCAGGTAGAAGTACAGGCAAAATTGTCAGACGTGGACAGAAAATCCAAGAGAAACATACGAACAAGGACAATTAGAAGGACATGCAAAACTGTCAGAAGTATACACAAAATGAAAGAAAAACGTATGAACAAGGACAGGTAGAAGAAAATGCAAAACTTCCAGAAGTGGACACAAAATATAATAAAAACCTACGATCAAGGACATTTAGAAGTACATGCAAAGCTGCCAGAAGTGGACACAAAATATAAGAAAAACATACGAACAAGGACAGGTAGAAGTACATGCAAAACTGCCGGAAGTGGACACAAAATATAAGAAAAATGTACGAAGAAGGACAGGTAGAAGTATATGCAAAACTGGCAGAAGTGGACACAAAATATAGGAAAAACATACGAGCACGGACAGGTAGAAGTATATGCAAAACTGCCAGAAGTGGACACAAATTATATGAAAAACATATGAACAAGGACATTTAGAAGTTCATGCAAAACTGCCAGAAGTGGACACAAAATATAAGAATATCATACAAACAAGGACAGGTAGGAGTACATGCAAAACTGCCAGAAGTGGACACAATATAAGAAAATCATACGAACAGGGCCAGGTAGAAGTACAGGCAAAACTGTCAGACGTGGGCAGAAAATACAAGAAAAACATACGAACAAGGACAGGTAGAAGGACATGCAAAACTGTCAGAAGTATACACAAAATGAAAGAAAAACGTATGAACAAGGACAGGTGGAAGTACATGCAAAACTTCCAGAAGTGGACACAAAATATAAGAAAAACATACGAACAAGGACATTTAGAAGTACATGCAAAGCTGCCAGAAGTGGACACAAAATATAAGAAAAACATACGGACAAGGACAGGTAGAAGTAGAATATAAGAAACAAATACGAACAAGGACACGTAGAAGTACATGCAAAACTTCAAGAAGTGGACACAAAATATAAGAAAATCATACGAAAAAGGACAGGTAGAAGCATATGCAAAACTGACGGAAGTGGCCACAAAATATAAGAAAAACATACGAACAAGGACAGGTAGAAAGAAGTACATGCAAAACTTCCAGAAGTGGACACAAAATATAGGAAAAAACACACGAACAAGGACAGGTAAAAGTACATGCAAAACTGCCAGAAGTGGACACAAAATATAAGAAAAACATACGAATAAGGACAGGTATAACTACATGCAAAACTGCCAGAAGTGGACACAAAATATAAGAAAAATATGCGAAGAAGGACAGGTGGAAGTACATGCAAAACTGCCAGAAGTGGACACAAAATATAAGAAAAACATATGAACAAGGACATTTAGAAGTACATGCAAAACTGGCAGAAGTGGCCACAAAATATAGGAAAAACATACGAGCAAGGACAGGTAGAAGTATATGCAAAATTGCCAGAAGTGGACACAAATTATAAGAAAAACATATGAACAAGGACTTTTAGAAGTACATGCAAAACTGGCAGAAGTGGACACAAAATATAACAATATCATACGAACAACGACAGGTAGATGTACATGCAAAACTGCCAGAAGTGGACACACAATATAAGAAAATCATAGGAATAAGGACAGGTCGAAGTACAGGCAAAACTGTCAGACGTCGACAGAAAATATAAGAAAAGCATACGAACAAGGACAGGTAGAAGGACATGCAAAACTGTCAGAAGTATACACTAAATGAAAGAAAAACGTATGAACAAGGACAGGTAGAAGTACATGCAAAGCTTCCAGAAGAGGCCACAAAATATAAGAAAATCATACGAACAAGGATGGTAAAAGTACATGCAGAACTGCCAGAAGTATACACAAAATGTAAGAAAAACATATGAACAAGGACAGGTAGAAGTACATGCAAAACTGCCAGAAGTGGACACAAAATATAAGAAAAACATACGAACAAGGTCATTTAGAAGTACATGTAAGGCTGACAGAAGTGGACACAAAATATAGAAAAAACATACGAGCAAGGACAGGTAGAAGTATATGCAAAACTGCCAGAAGTGGACACAAATTATAAGAAAAACATATGAACAAGGACATTTAGAAGTACATGCAAAACTGCAAGAAGTGGACATAAAATATAACAATATCATACGAACAGGGACAAGTAGATGTTCATGCAAAACTGCCAGAAGTGGACACGCAATATAAGAAAATCGTAGGAACCAGGACAGGTCGAAATACAGGCAAAACTGTCAGACGTCGACAGAAAATATAAGAAAAACATACGAACAAGGACAGGTAGAAAGAAGTACATGCAAAACTTCCAGAAGTGGACACAAAATATAGGAAAAACACACGAACAAGGACAGGTAAAAGTACATGCAAAACTGCCAGAAGTGGACACAAAATATAAGAAAAACATACGAACAAGGACAGGTATAACTACATGCAAAACTGCCAGAAGTGGACACAAAATATAAGAAAAATATGCGAAGAAGGACAGGTGGAAGTATATGCAAAACTGCCAGAAGTGGACACAAAATATAAGAAAAACATATGAACAAGGACATTTAGAAGTACATGCAAAACTGGCAGAAGTGGACACAAAATATAAGAAAAACATATGAACAAGGACATTTAGAAGTACATGCAAAACTGGCAGAAGTGGCCACAAAATATAGGAAAAACATACGAGCAAGGACAGGTAGAAGTATATGCAAAATTGCCAGAAGTGGACACAAATTATAAGGAAAACATATGAACAAGGACTTTTAGAAGTACATGCAAAACTGCCAGAAGTGGACACAAAATATAAGAAAAACATATGAACAAGGACATTTAGAAGTACATGCAAAACTGGCAGAAGTGGCCACAAAATATAGGAAAAACATACGAGCAAGGACAGGTAGAAGTATATGCAAAATTGCCAGAAGTGGACACAAATTATAAGAAAAACATATGAACAAGGACTTTTAGAAGTACATGCAAAACTGCCAGAAGTGGACACAAAATATAGGAAAAACACACGAACAAGGACAGGTAAAAGTACATGCAAAACTGCCAGAAGTGGACACAAAATATAAGAAAAACATACGAACAAGGACAGGTATAACTACATGCAAAACTGCCAGAAGTGGACACAAAATATAAGAAAAATATGCGAAGAAGGACAGGTGGAAGTACATGCAAAACTGCCAGAAGTGGACACAAAATATAAGAAAAACATATGAACAAGGACATTTAGAAGTACATGCAAAACTGGCAGAAGTGGACACAAAATATAAGAAAAACATATGAACAAGGACATTTAGAAGTACATGCAAAACTGGCAGAAGTGGCCACAAAATATAGGAAAAACATACGAGCAAGGACAGGTAGATGTTCATGCAAAACTGCCAGAAGTGGACACGCAATATAAGAAAATCATAGGAACCAGGACAGGTCGAAGTACAGGCAAAACTGTCAGACGTTGACAGAAAATATAAGAAAAACATACGAACAAGGACAGGTAGAAGGACATGCAAAACTGCCAGAAGTATACACAAAATGTAAGAAAAACATATGAACAAGGACAGGTAGAAGTACATGCAAGCCTGCCAGAAGGGGACACAAAATTTAAAAAAACATACGAACAAGAACAGGTAGAAGAACATGCGAAACTGCCAGAAGTGGACACAAAATATAAGAAAAACATACGAACAAGGACAGGTAGAAAGTACATGCAAAACTGCCAGAAGTGGACACAAAATATAAGAAAAACATACGAACAAGGTCATTTAGAAGTACATGTAAGGCTGACAGAAGTGGACACAAAATCTAAGAAATACATATGAACAAGGAGAGGTAGAAGTACATGCACAACTGGCAGAAGTGGCCACAAAATATAAGAAAACCATACGAACAAGGACCGGTAGAAGTACATGCAAAACTGCCAGAAGTGGTCACAAAATATAAGAAAAACATACGAAAAAGGACAGGTAGAAGTATATGCAAAACTGGCGGAAGTGGCCACAAAATATAAGAAAAACATACGAACAAGGACAGGTAGAAAGAAGTACATGCAAAATTTCCACAGAAGTGGACACAAAATATAGAAAAAACATACGAGCAAGGGACAGGTAGAAGTATATGCAAAACTGCCAGAAGTGGACACAAATTATAAGAAAAACATATGAACAAGGACATTTAGAAGTACATGCAAAACTGCCAGAAGTGGACATAAAATATAACAATATCATACGAACAAGGACAAGTAGATGTACATGCAAAACTGCCAGAAGTGGACACGCAATATAAGAAAATCATAGGAACCAGGACAGGTCGAAATACAGGCAAAACTGTCAGACGTCGACAGAAAATATAAGAAAAACATACGAACAAGGACAGGTAGGAGGACATGCAAAACTGTCAGAAGTATACACAAAATGAAAGAAAAACGTATGAACAAGGACAGGTAGAAGTACATGCAAAACTTCCAGAAGAGGCCACAAAATATAAGAAAATCATACGAACAAGGATGGTAAAAGTACATGCAGAACTGCCAGAAGTATACACAAAATGTAAGAAAAACATATGAACAAGGACAGGTAGAAGTACATGCAAAACTGCCAGAAGTGGACACAAAATATAAGAGAAACATACGAACAAGGTCATTTAGAAGTACATGCAAAGCTGACAGAAGGGGACACAAAATCTAAGAAATACATATGAACAAGGAGAGGTAGAAGTACATGCACAACTGCCAGAAGTGGCCACGAAATATAAGAAAAACATACGAAAAAGGACAGGTAGAAGTATATGCAAAACTGGCAGAAGTGGCCACAAAATATAAGAAAAACACACGAACAAGGACAGGTAGAAAGAAGTACATGCATAACTTCCAGAAGTGGACACAAAATATAGGAAAAACACACGAACAAGGACAGGTAAAAGTACATGCAAAACTGCCAGAAGTGGACACCAAATACAAGAAAAACATACGAACAAGGACACGTAGAAGTACATGAAAAACTGGCAGAAGTGGACACAAAATATAAGAAAATCATACGAACAAGGACAGGTAGAAGATCATGCAAAACTGCCAGAAGTGGTCACAAAATATAAGAAAAACATACGAAAAAGGACAGGTAGAAGTATATGCAAAACTGGCAGAAGTGGCCACAAAATATAAGAAAAACACACGAACAAGGACAGGTAGAAAGAAGTACATGCATAACTTCCAGAAGTGGACACAAAATATAGGAAAAACACACGAACAAGGACAGGTAAAAGTACATGCAAAACTGCCAGAAGTGGACACCAAATACAAGAAAAACATACGAACAAGGACACGTAGAAGTACATGAAAAACTGGCAGAAGTGGACACAAAATATAAGAAAATCATACGAACAAGGACAGGTAGAAGATCATGCAAAACTGCCAGAAGTGGACACAAAATATAAGAAAAACATACGAACAAGGACAGGTAGAAGATTATGCAAAACTGTCAGAAGTGGACACAAAATATGAGAAAAACATACGAACAAGGACAGGTAGAAGATCATGCAAAACTGTCAGGAGTGGATACAAAATATAAGAAAATCATACGAACAAGGATAGGTAGAAGTACATGCAAAGCTGCCAGAAGTGGACACAAAATATAAGAAAAACATACGAACAAGGACAGGTAGAAGTACATGCAAAACTGCCGCAAGTGAACACAAAATATAAGAAAAACATACGAACAAGGACAGGTAGAAGTACATGCGAGACTACCAGAAGTGGACACAAAATATAAGAAAAACATATGAACAAGGACAGGTGGAGGTACATGCAAAACTGGCTGAAGTGGACACAAAATATAAGAAAAACATACGAACAATAACAGGTGGAGGTACATGCAAAACTGGCAGAAGTGGACACAAAATATAAGAAAAACATACGAACAAGGACAGGTAGAAGTACATGCAAAACTGGTAGAAGTGGACACAAATTATAAGAAAAACATACGAAGAAGGACAGGTAGAAGAACATGCAAAATTTCCAGAAGTGGACACAAAATATAAGAAAAACATATGAACAAGGACAGGTAGAAGAACATGCAAAACTGCCGCAAGTGGACACAAAATATAAGAAAAACATACGAACAAGGACAGGTAGAAGTTCATGCGAGACTACAAGAAGTGGACACAAAATATAAGAAAAACAAACGAACAAGGACAGGTAGAAGTACATGCAAAACTGGTAGAAGTGGACACAAATTATAAGAAAAACATACGAAGAAGGACAGGTAGAAGAACATGCAAAATTTCCAGAAGTGGACACAAAATATAAGAAAAACATACGAACAAGGACAGGTAGAAGAACATGCAAAACTGCCGCAAGTGGACACAAAATATAAGAAAAACATACGAACAAGGACAGGTAGAAGTTCATGCGAGACTACAAGAAGTGGACACAAAATATAAGAAAAACATATGAACAAGGACAGGTAGAAGTACATGCAAAACTGGCAGAAGTGGACACATAATATAAGAAAAACATACGAACAAGGACAGGTAGAAGTACATGCAAAACTGCCAGAAGTGAACACAAAATATAAGAAAAACATACGAACAAGGACAGGT